>CM062819.1:172815804-173415804 GCA_031772625.1 Pinus tabuliformis | reverse complement strand
TTCTCCAATGCCAAAGTGCTCTAAGAAAACTCTAAGTGTCCAAAAGAGAGAGAGAGATATATATAATAATGAGAGAGCTCAAAAGATAATTTGACAAAAGGTTACCAACTGATCCTCAAAAGCCTTTTTATGGATGAGGCCTCTATTTTCTTCATTTTCCATTATTTTCCTTCGTTTTCCTCCTCACATGCAACCTGTGACTTTTCACCTCCTTTTTCTCCTAATTTCCATTATTTTCTAAATAATCGTACCAAAAATTCCATCTCGCCTTTCCAAATCCTTATTCATTGCCTTTTCCAATTTCCTTAGCCATAAACAACCTAATACCCCCTAGGATGTCCTGCCCAACATTCAGCTTGGAATAAGTGTCCCATCAACCATGGTTATTATATACTTTTACATGGAATTTTAACCAGGGTTGTTACAGACTACTTCTATTTTCCCATATTTCTGTGGATGGAATGCTACATATCTCTTCAAATTTGTGTCCATTTTCTCCAACAACTTATTCCAAAATGCACTGAGAAATCTAGTGTCCCTATCTAAAATAATGATCCTTGGTATCCCAAAGAGAACCCACACATGCTTAAAGAATAATTTTACTGCTTATTTCCCTCTGATGCTCTTTTTATAAGGGATGAGAACATACATCTTGTTGAACCTATCAACTACCATGAATAGGTAGTCAAGTCATTTCCTGGTTTTTGGAAAACCTCCCACAAATTCCATGGAAATGATTTCCCAATTATGAGTGGGTATAAGTAAGGGATGGAATATACCATGTTTCCTATTACTAGTCTTGCTAGTAAAACAAAGCACAAATCCTCTTATAAACCTATCTACATATTCTTGCATCACGAGCTAGTAAACATACTACTATATGTTGGTCATTGTCTTCCATACACCAAATATTCCCTGTAACCTTGGAGGTGTGATCTTCTTTATTTAGTTGTATTTTTTCACCTTTAGGAACACATAGCTTGTGTAGCCTACAAGGTAACTCATTCTAGAGATGACAGTCAACTATGCTATCTCCATTTTCTATGCGACTTTAGCTCTTCAATTCTTAAAACACCTACTCTTTTCCATCATATTGTATGCCTCTCTGTATGCATCATGGGTGAAAGGATCCATGTGCATGTTAGTTCCCAAATTTTTTTTTTTGGATATGGGTGGCCTTGACAACATGTTGGCCAACTTGTTTATACTACCATTCTTATATTTTTTCACTAAATAAAACTATTATAATAATCCCACCCACCTGTAGTGTATAATTTGTTGTAAGTTACTATGGGATTGTAGGTACTATTGCAACTAGTGATTTGTGTGGATGACTATATACTTTCACGTCATTCAATGTTTCCACATTTTTTTTCTTGTACTAAGGCATAGAGGTCTTTGTTGTAGGTATGTTATTTGAGAACTACCCCATGAAATGCTCTAGAATGGTAACATATAGGCCTTCCTCCCTACTTCAATACCACTCCCATATCATATCCTATCATATCCATATCCACTTCAAAGGGATGTCGCAAGTTTGGTAATATAAGAACTAGTTCTTAATGATTTTTCTCACTCAACTCTTTAAAGGCCTTTTTCTAATTCATCCCCACTAGAAAATATTTCCACTCTTTGTTATGTCATGGAGTAATGCAGTTGTTGCTTAAAATGAGGCTATGCATTTCCTTAGGTACTATGTTGCACCAATGAAACTCCTAATCTTATAAACATTTATAAGCATCGGCCACTTCATGATGGCCTCCATCATGGAAGTATCTATCTTGAGATCCCCTCCTCCAATCACATATTCTAAATACACCAAGGAATACTGTGTAAACTCACATTTCTTGAAATTTTCTAAGAATTGGTGCTTCTTCAATGTCTCTAGCACCTAGACCAAGTGTATTGATATTTACTCCTCCCATATAGCACTATATATGTTATGCAAGCACTAGTATATCATCCAAATAAACAATAACAAATTATTCTAGATAACTATGTATTATTTCATCCATTAATATCATGAGCATAATTGGTGTATGAAATAGACCAAATGGAATGACTAACCATTCATACAAACATTATCTGGATTTTAATACAATGTTCTAGGCATCTTATTCTCTGATTCGAACCTAGTGATACCATAATTTTAAATCGAACTTGGTGAAGTGTTTTTCTTTCTACAAATAGTCCAGTAGATCATCCATGTTAGGTAGAGAATTCTTATTCTTGAACATAATCTTGTTCAATGCTCTATAATCTATGCACATTCACCAAGTCCCATCCTTATTTGGCATAATTATGATGAGTGATACACAAGGTGAGGTACTTGGTCAAATCACACCCTACTCCCACGGCTGCTAAAACTGCTTCTTCACTTCACTTGCTTCCATGATGGACTATTTATATAGCCCAGTGTTTGGAAATGGGGAATATGGAAATAATTGGATCATGTGCTCCACGGCCTCCCTCTTTGATGGTATCCCTTTAGGGTCCTATAACACTCCCTTGTATTCTTATAACAATTATTATTGTTGCTATATATGTCTCATAGTGCACGCATCTAAGGATTCATTTACTCTCATTGAATTTTGTATAGACGAATTTTCTCTCAAGAACAATAAAAAATGATTTTTACTAGAATTTATCAATTTCTTGGCTTGATGGGAACATATGAGTGAAATATTTGGATTTCTCTTCTGCATGTTGATGATGAAGGATTTTTGGCTCTTTATGAGGCAATACTAGTCGGCTTTCTACATGAAGATTGCATCGCGTATTTACATATAGGGACTCCCAGTTACAAGTCTACATACATCAAGTGGAACTGTATCCAATTATACTACATCAACAAAGTAAACACTAATAGGAAAGTTGATTCTACACTACTTGGTTAGCCTTATGTCTACCTCCTTATTGACCCATCCTAATGGATATGGGCTAGGATGGTCATGAAGCTCCAATTCAAGATTTTTGACTAGATCTACTACTACGATATTTTTTTGTGAACCTGAGTCAAACATAGAATCAATATTTTTCTTCTTAACCTATATACTTATATGCAAGATTTTGGTCATCTCCTTGACTTATGGTTAGTGACCACTATTAAGATTCAAACTCTTGTGATTTTTTATGTATAAAATTCTCATCTATGATAAATATTCTTTCCACTTGATTACTCAAATCTACGGATATGATATTTTTATTCTTTGTATCCTCCTTAAGGTTCTTCAAGTTGAGCTATAAATGTAATTTCTAGAAATTCTCCTCTGTGTGACGGTCACCACCTCCCACCTACCTGTTAGAAAATTATATATTACAGAGCAATGGAACACATAAAATATTGCAGAAATATAAACACAGAAAACACATAGAACAAGAGAGACACAAATATACGTGGTTCACCTAATTTGGGCTATGTACACGGAGAAACATCCAGTCCTTCCTTTTATATTATCCAACAAAATTAAGAGATACAATCCATTGTAATTACCTCTTCACTCTCACAGAATCTCCTCTCTCTTTCTCGCTCAGATCACAGATCTACATAGCCACAATACAATTCCCTCATATATAGCGAGGGTTTTCCTTCTAAGGAAAAAACCCTTAAATTAAGCATAAATTCCACCATCAGATTTCCACCTAATGAATAACCCAGATTGACTATGAAAGTACAACATTTTACAAGGTAATTTACATCTATTTTCAGCTTTGGGGGTGCTACCCCTGATCCCCTACCAAGGGGGGGCTCTAAATATCGTCATCGCCCCCCGTGTACCCCCCTAGTGGTGCACATAAATGGGTGGCATTGCCTCCACACTATGAAATGGGATCCAATGTGGCAATACCTCTTAATAAAGAAGATAATCAAGCTCCACACGCAAACATTACCCACTTCTCCCATCTTAGGTTGTGGGGATTATACATGTTTGACAAAATATCTAAGGTTTTTTTATGAAGATGGGATTTCAACAACCTATTCTCTCGAAGTATCAAAATATTAAAATTAATGGCACCATTACATTCAACTTATCAATATCTTTCTTGTGATATAAATTTTATCTCAACTTGAATCCCAGATATTATTCCTATTAGAATTTTGGCCCATTAAAATGCATTATGTCATCAATAAGGTTCATGGCACCCATATAGCCAACCTAGGCCATGTGGTGCTATGAAACCACCCAGTGGAGTCCACAGGGCAGCCCTGTAATTTCATTTTGGGTTACTTGCTGTGTTATAATTTTTGAGGTAATTTGTCGACGATCGATGGTCGAAGGTTCATATTGGATCTCTGACATCAAGCTTATTGGTTGCAAGGTCACCTACCTAAATAAATTCATACACTAACTTATCAACAAACTGAAAACCCCACCTTGTGGTCAACCTGTTACACATCATATTGGCCCAAGTTTATCGGTCGCACTCTCAACTTAATTATTTTGAGAACCAAATGGTCTAAAGGCCTGAGAGGCTAATGGGTCTATCCACTTATGTCATATCAGGTTGGTTTCCCATCTGACGGATCCTCCACACAACTCCTCTTTAAAATAATTTAGCCAAATACCCGATAACATGGTGGGTCCACCCCGGAGCAACGTCGCATTGGGTCAGCTCCCCACTCAACCATCTTCTTAAGTGTTATGAAACCAACTCACAAAAGATAGAAAAGATATATCAGTCACTTCAAAATCAGCCTCTTCAACGGGGCAACCTCCTTTACATTACACAAATGAAAAATTATTTAATGATATAAATGACAATACCTCCTTTCTATATATATGAGTCTAAGGGGTGCTAATACAATTAGAGCATACATAATAATAATATTGTAGGGGGGGAACAGTTACAATAGTGGGGTTCTATGGGGCATAATAATAAAAACATGGGGACTATATGGGCACAATAATACAATAAGGGGGTTGCACTAATAAGAATAAGGGGTTTCACTAGTAGTATAGGGACCTAACATGTCCCTCTCCTTCAAAAAGTGTTGTCCTCAATGCTTGAGTAGTTCTGGATGCTTCTGTATAAAATTCTCATCCTCCCATGTGGAATCTTTAGCGAGTAAGTTCTTCCACTTGATGAGATACTTTGAGATTTATTTATTCCATAGCTGTAGATTTCTTGTTTTTGTGAATGCTTCAGGTTCCAATATGATTTTTCCTTCCGTGTCAAGTTCTGTCAATATTGTTTGAACTGGGATATTCTCACCTATAACATTCTTTAAGAATGAAACATGGAAAATTAGGTGCACTCTGGAAGATGCAGGAAACTCCAATTTGTATGCCATAGTACCAATCTTTTGTAACACCTTGTATGTACCATAATACTTTGGTGATAATTTACTATCCTTATTAGCTTGATTAAGGGACATTTGTTTGTATGGTTGTAGTCATAGAAATACCCGTTCACCTACATCAAAACTTCTTTCACTGCGATGTTGATCTATCTGTTGCTTCATTCTATTTTGCACCAAAGTGAGGTTATCCTTTAAGAGTTTGAGAACTTGTTGTTGATGCTCGATGTGATCTTCCACTACTTGAACCTTAGCATTTTATTTTAAAGATTATGTGATGGATGGTGGATGATATCCGTAAAGTGCCATAAATGGGGTCATTTTTGATGTAGCATGGAACGAAGTGTTATACCACCATTAACCCAGAGGCAACCAATAAACCAATTATGTTTGTTTATCAGATACAAAGCAACGAATATATCCTTCCAAACATTTGTTCACTATCTCAGTTTTCCCATCATATTGAGGATGATAAGATGAGCTATGAGCTAACTGAGTACCCAAATATTCCACCTCTTGTACTCCAAAGAAACATTTGGATCTTTTTGCATATCATTGTTTCTTCTCCAATAGTTTGAGCACCATGTCAACATGTTGAACATGATCCTTCCAAGACTTGATGTAGATTAGTATATCATCAAAAAATACTAACACAAATTTTCTAAGGAAGGGTTTGAAAATGAAATTCATCAAACCTTGAAATGTAGAAGGCGCACTAGTAAGGCCAAAAGGCATGACCAAAAATTAATAATGACCCTCATGAGTTCTAAATGTTGTTTTTGGAATTTCTTCAGTCTTCATTATGATTTGATGATATCCTGAATGAAGATCAAACTTGGTGAAGTAAATTTCTCCATGTAATTCATCCAATAATTCATCAATGATGAGAATGGGAAATTTATCTTTAACAGTGAGCTTGTTGATCTCTTGAAGTCTCACCCACCCGAAGCAGTATGGGGGGATGATGGAAACAAATTTCCGCACCCTTGAGATGGTTGTGATGTCAGTTTAGTCCAACTATACCTGCCTTCGCGCAGGTTGCTTCGTGCTCTATTCCACCCTTCAGTACCCTCGCAAAGTGTGATAATCGGCTTTTGCGCAGCCCTAACCAGGGGTTGAAGTCATTTCGCGCTGCTAGGGTAGTGAATTTCACTAATTCTCGAATTAGATTAAGTAACTTAGTTATCTTATTGATAGATCTTAATTCTCTTCGCGTAAACAAATATTATTACTTGCATTCTCTTAATCAATACAATTATACACATTCATGCATCATATAAGCCTTAGAAATGAAATTCATACCCAATATAACAGATGCATAAAACAGGAAACAAAGACGAATAAATGATATAAATTTCTCTTTACTAATACTTCAGATGGTTACAGACTCGACATGCCCTGCGCACTTAGCTGCAGGGGTCTATGCACTCAACTACAGACTACTAGGCCTCTGCGCACTTAGTTGCAGAGCCTCTTCCTACTCTACGACCCAAAAATAGACTTTACACTTCATAGCTCTCTCACATACATCATATTTTCTTCTTCTTAGATTATTAGATTGCATAACTACTTAGAGATTCACTCTATTTATACAATCCCATGGTCAGTGCACCATGGGTAGATCTTCTACAACAAACATTACATTATTAAAATAAGGGCAGACAACCCTATGATGTTTTTACAACTATGCGCTCCACACCCACAAAATGTGGAGTCTTTACATTGGAATTACAAACTTGGACCAAAATCTGGGCTCTAAGCCCCAAAAATGCCCTTGGGGGATCCCGTGCCCAATACTGACTCTGGCGCAAAATCGAATGAAACAAAGGCAAATCAACATCGCTCTGAAAGAAGTTTTGACATAGGTGATTGGGTATTTTGATGGCTACAACCTTACAAAAAAATTTCCCTCAAGAATTCTAAGAAGGTGTTGATGGTGCTGGATCCTCCAATATTCAAGGGATATCCTTGATATGAAGTCCCAACTAGACCTCACACCGTTTGGAGTAGGAGTCCTAGGAATTGGTGGTAATTTTATTCCTTGACCGCAGAAATGCACAAGGGGAAGTATGATAACTTTGGGTGAGATGAAGTGTGTGACCCTGCGAAGAGTCAAGTGTAATGCATGAAGGTTCCAACACACGAAGGGAAAAGGGAGTGCACCCCTTGGAATCCTATAATAGTACGCAAAGGAACACATGAGCGAAATGACATCACAATCTAAGATGTGAAATAGTCCACAAGTTAAAGTGATGAGTTAATCCAAAAATATACATTCAACAAGATTCATACAAATGAAAACAAAATAGTTCATAATCATATGCATAAGTTAAATAACATACATTTCCAATACAACAAGAATAGTCCTACTACATTAATGACATATGCATGAAAGTGTGTTGGCTATGATTTTATTATTATACGTGAAAGTTCCATCCATACATACACCATTGATGGCCACTAGCCCTAATAGTGGAACATTACAGTCAAGAACGCTTGCTCCTCCAAAGACATATACTCACTCTATACTATGGAGAAGCCAAGCCTCTTCACAATACTCCCAAGTTCTTTCTAAGCCTAAGCGTAGCCAAAATATTGGCTCGCAAAACACTGTTACATGTGTTATCAGGTTCTATTTATAACAAGAGGGGGTGACTCTTCAACTTCCCTCAGTGACCTTTGGACTACCCTCATGACTCTTCAACTTCTTCACAAAATAACACATTACATTACATGATGACTTTTCATATTCCAATATTGACACATGGAATTCCCCTTAGAACTTAATTACAAATAATATTGCATTTTACACTCATAACCATATAGGACAAAATAGGGTAGAGAAAACTTGGCAACCTAACAAGACAAGACACTATGATGCTTCAGTTTGGGAACACTCTAGCTTGGCAACCTCCTCTTGATGCTTCTCGGTCATGTATTGATGTCAAGATTGCTACTATGCGATGACATTCCCAAACTGCATGATGGTGTCAGGATGGAAGTGGAATCTAGCCTCCATAGCATCTAGCTACAATGATTTGGAATCAATCTTAACTTCTCTCTCAAGTAGGAGAAACATGGTTCTGATCTGGATGGGACCACCGATGTAGTTATGCAAGTTTGTTTGTTTGACTCTAAGTCCTCCTTGGTGGAAACCTATCTCAACTTCTCCAAGTACTCTTCAATCTCCTGCATAAATTGGTGTTTGCGTTTAGCTTTGGTGAGTGGGATGACTAATGGGATCTTGTGTGTTCTCACATGAAGTCCAATACTATTGTACAATCATACATATCGGTTCTGAATGTTTCCAACGAATGAGGCAAGTTTCTTGTTGTTTTGAATCAACATTTGAACTCTTTATTTCCACAACTCTACCTATGGCTTCATCTTCTTTACCAAAGTAATTGGTTCCCCTTTGTATCCGCTTGTCCATTCTTACATGGTGGTGATAACAGTTTACACATTCCTAAGAGTCTTGACAAATTCCTTGCCTTGTTGTTGCAGGCTATGCAAGTGGACAATTGCCTTATGTATGGTCATGAGCTCCTCATAGAGGTCTCGCATGGTCTCTTTAAGTGTTGGTACCTCACCAAGTATCGTTGCTCCCATTTCCCCCAAGAATACCTATGCGAGAGCTGTATTTTGCGCCACTCTATGGAGTTGTTCTATCCGTTGTCAAGAAACTTATAAATTTTGTATCAATTTCTTACTCTTGGTCGTCAAATACTGCTTGTTTTATCTTTTTGTACCCACAAAGGAAAAGTTGGCTTTGGAAATGGAATTTGGATTCCTACTAGTGTCCACCACTATCACCCCTTATCTAATGAATGCAATTGATGCATGATCATTTATAGGGGCTAAATTTGTGGTTGGAGGTGGTAGAGGTGGAGCAATGACCTCTGGGGCATTCAACATCAAGTCATTATATTCATCCTGTAGTTCTAGTCCCAACTCCATGTTCACAACTTCAATCAAATATTCGATCGGTGGAGCAAGATCTTGGTCCTGCATCTATTCACTCTTTCCTTCTACTGCTGTTCATTTTTGTTCTTGAATCAACGTTCTTTCTTTTGTAACAATACTTTCACTCTCCTTTGATTCTTCCTTTGATTCTTGTTCTACTTTCTTCGATCTCAGTTTTTCTTCCTTCAAGCTCTTATTTTCTCTCTTCCTCCGCTTTGCTCTCTGTATCCTTTACTTCCTTTAACTTTTGCTACCAAATCTTCTTGCATTAATACTGAATCCGATTTCACTCTGCAACTTTGTTCTTCCTCTATTCTATTAGAAAATTTATCTTTCCTTGATTTTGTACTGGATTGCTTCCTACTGCTACTACTGATGGACTTGCTGCGATGTTAGTGTTGACTCCTTTTCTATGAACAGTTGAGTGTTTGCATATATTGGAAAGTTAACTGGCACTTGCTCGACTGCTTCCCCAGTACTTCTTTCAGTGGTCTCTTGTGAAGAACCTCTCTTTGGTGCCATGGTAACAATGACTACTAGAGAGAAGTGCTTCACGAGTGTGGTACCTGTGGGATAGAAAGGACACTCATGGGAAGAAAACATTAGCTCTTGCAAATCTAACTTCACAGTATGATCAAGAAGAAATCTAGGCATATGATGAGAGCATTTGCACAATTTTCACCTACAAGAGGGACTGATAGGATGTGGGAACTGTGCATTGCATATTCCTAGCAGCCAAAGACGTAGCCTAAGGCTTGAGACTACGCAATGTGCAGTTCAGTCTGGGAAGAGCTTGGCAAAGATTGTGTATTGTGCACTCTCACTTACTAAGCTTAACAAGTTGAGCCCTGGAACTGCACAATGCGCAATTGGGGCTAGCTTGTATTATGCACTGTGAATTTTCAGAGGCAAATCTTGGAGCTTGAGCCTTAGGATTGTGCAGTGCCCAGCTAGGCAAGGAAAAATCGGGCCAAGGGAAGTGCAGATTTTCCCAATGGAGGCGTGAAAAATGAGAAAAACTTAGTGATAATGTGATATTGAGTGCATATAAAACTAAGTGCGTATAAATCAATGAAAAAAAAGTTTAGAAACTCAACAAACAAAAAGAAACTCAAGTATGTGAGGAGAGTCGCCGAGACGACAACCATTGGTGCAAGAATAAGAAAATCAATGCGACACTTGTAAAAGGTAAGTGAAAAACTGAAACAACACTTCTACAAGTTAAAAAACTGGTAACCAAGAAGAGAAACAAGTGAAACAACACTCACAAAAGCCAAACTACAAAAAGTGGCAGAAAAGTGACAAAAAGCAATAAAAGAAAAACTCACCTGGAAAAGAGACGATAACTTCATCGAAGGTTCCTTGATCTCTACAAGAATGTTATAGATTAATGATCAAATGCACAAATGATCTCTATAGGAATCCATTACATAGAATTGAGACAATTTTAATTTATGATGTGCATGCCTAAAGTCAAGGAAAAGGCGACAATTGGTGGAAGTTTGTAAAAATAGTGAAAGTGGCTCCTTCAGGATACTAAAAATATATCCCTATTTCCCAAGGATGATTTTTTTTGTTTATTTTTCTTTCTTTTCTAGGGGGAAACTTTCCATACACACTGTCGGGAAAGTCTAGGAAATTCTGGGGAACTGGGGAAATTTATGGCTTAGTGTGCATTGTGAAATTTCTATGATTAGTGGGGGTTGCGTAGTTTCTAGGATTAGTGTTGGGATTCCTTCCATGATTTTGTAGTTTCTGAGCTCAAGGCTCACTTCGAGTCTGATCTATGCAATTATAATAATTAAGACTGACTACCTTTCATGACTGCACAATTTTTGAGCTCAAGGATGAATACTAGTTTGAACTATAAGCAATTCCAATCATTAAGGCTAACTGCCTTCAAGGATTGTGCAGTTTCTAGAGGCGAGACCAGAACTACTGTGTGACCAGGTTGGGAGACTATCTTGTGACTTAGAAGAATAGGTTAAGTTATCAAACACAAGAGAAAATGAAAATATAAGTCTCATTCAAAGCACAAATACCTGAATCAGTGCTAGATGAGTTGTTGTGGTTAAGAAGGAAGGCTCCAAAATCGAAACATACGAAAAATTTAAGAGGGTGGTTGTAGCTACTACAACAGAAGGATAATAAATTATCACCCAAGTAATATGGTCCTTACAAGGTGTTGCAAAATATTGGTACAATGGCATACAAATTGGATCTTCCTGCATCTTCCCAAGTACACCTAGTTTTCCATGTTTCATGCTTAAAGAAGGTTACAGGTGACAAGATCCCATTTCAAACAATATATCCAGAACTTGATGAGGAAGGAAAAGTCATATTGGAACTTGAAGAAGCCATGGAAACAAGAACTGGGTAGATACGAAATTGATCAATTTCAGAGTATCTCATTAAGTATAAGAACTTTCTCGCTAAATATTACACATGGGAGGATGAGAATTTTATACATAAGCATCTATAACTACTCAAGCATTGAGGACAACACTTTTTTCAAGGAGAGGGGCACGTTAGTTCCCTATATTACTAATGTAGCCCCATATTTTTATTATTTTTCCCCATGTAGCCCCCATATTATTATTGTTGTGCCCCATAGCAACCTGCTATTGATATTGTTGTTCCCTTACATTATTATTGTTATGTAGGCCCTGATTATATTATGACACTTTAGACTTCTATATTTACCAAGGAGGTCTTTTCATTTGAATCATATAAGAATTTTTAATTTATGTGATATTAAAGGAGGTTGCCCCGTCAAAGAGGCTTATTTTCAAGCTGTTGATCTATATTTTATTTTTTTGGTATTTGGTCACTTCTATGGGGTAAAATGCACGGTGGATATGGAATGAAAACTACCCTCAAAGGCCTTCCCAGGACCTTCGACAGACTGTAAGATTATCTGCAAAAGCTACCAAGTTACACACATGTTCATCTGTCAAACATAAATTGACAAGGTATGGAAAGAGGATCACCTTTAGTTCCTTCTAGATTTTCTTGGGGATCTCTATGCGGCAAGAAGAACTCCTTCAAGGCCGGCTCCAAGACAATTCCTTTACAAAGGACAAGGAAAACCAATCATAGCATACGCTCTTGAAAACTAATGTAAGAATGCACAATAAACATATATTACTGTATAACTTAACTACTCATCTCGAAAAGCATCCAAATGAACAAATAAATGAACAACATTACCGACACTATGGAGTAGGGAACACAATTGCAGTGATTACAACCATCCATTGTATCAGCCTTCCATTGCCCCATCTTCCTCTCTCTCTCCCCCTCTTTCATCTCTCTTCTTCAAGAATGTGACAGTTCACAACAGCTCAATGGGCTATCCTTCTAAATGCTCTGACCCTTTTACAATGGCCCTCTCGCTGCTTATGTAGCAACCAGATTAGGGCTGCCAAGCTCCTCCTAGAGTTCATTAGGGAAAAATCCATGAACCTGCCCTGTTTACAATATTTTTCCCATTTTCCTTCCTTCTCAGATTGGAATTTCTCCAAATATCTTGATTTTTGGAGTTTCCTTGCTTTTCTTGAGCAAATTTAGGGATAAATATCTAGATATTTGTGAGCAGATTCATTGGCTTGACCCTCTAAACATCCCTTAGGTTCACTAATGCTCCCCTGGTCTAACAGCATGAGTTAGCAGGGTGACTAACGCTCCTCTATGCTTGGTAACAAGCTTTATAAAGCAGTTTGATAGTGTGCAAAGAGCATTAGTGTGGAGTCAAGGCCTGCAATTGTGGTCTTTGCTTCAGTCATCCTATCTTTCACCTCTGAGTTGATGAGGAGGTCATTTTGTCCTATAACAAATGCCCCTTAAAGTATGAGATCATAGGCAGAGACGATGGCCGAAATAATTTATGAAAAACTGTAATTTTCTGTCAAAATTTTTTTTAGAGAGAGAGAGAAGTTTTGGGCGGCAAGGAAAACCTGATACAACACATACATATATATAAACTGCTAAAATCATATCCTGATTCAGGCATTCCCATGCTTAGTAGCTATGTCAGAGTAATTTTCTCTTCTAAGATATAACAATGATGGCCGATGATAAGCACAGAGTGGATCCAGTGTCATAATACATCATCCTAAAATAGTTGTCTCCAAAGAACAATATCCATAGCTTGGGAGAGGAAACAAGGCTGAATGATGCAAGCCTCTACCCAAGGTCTTGATTTCCGCTTCACCGAACATCATATATCGGTACACGTGATAAGACGTGTTGGCGTCGAACATGCACGAAATCATCTAATTACCAGTCAATAATGGAGACCATTAACAGATGTGAGGAGGGCCATCGATAATGGTGATGGTCTCCAAGATGCACAGTGCAAACTAGTGAGTGTGAAAAATTTCTTTGTCGTCGAACACTCGTAGAATCGCTTAACCAAGAGCCAATAATGAAAAACCGTGATCAAACACAAGGTGACCTACCACTAATGTCTACAAGTACCAAGGCACTGAATGTGTTTCTGGGTTATCTTCGTAGATATAGTGTTGAAGTCGATAGGAAGAAACCTATCGAAAGGTAGGCAATGACGTGTCCTACATCAGTCGACACGAAACCAGACAAGAATGATTTTGTTTTTTGAGGAATCTTTTGAGCATTTGGGTCTAAACAATGGAGGACATGATCAAAGGATATGCATGATCAGTTGATAGAGGAAACAAATGGGGATCCTTGAATAATAGAAGGCACGACAATGGTTTTAACTAGACAGCACTAGACTCATGAACACTACAAAGTGTTTAAGATAAGGAGAAGAAATTACATCAAGGTATATAGGCTAAAAAATCATAGGTTGGTAAGGTTCATATTGAGAGGCTATCAACATGAAGGTTTATCTGAGGGAGTGCCATGTTCAAGGGAATGATTGCTGCCAAACCACGCTTTCAAATACAGAATACAATTGTATTGTCCACTTTCCCCGTCTGATTTTTTAATGAATCCAGATGGGTAAACTCATCGATCTTTTCATGTTTAAAGAGTCTGAAAAGGATCGCAAAAAGAACGACTCTTTGCCCTATCTGATTAGTTTAATGAGTCCAGATAGGCAAACTCATCGATTTTTTCATGTTTTAAGAGTCTGAAAAGTATTGTAAAAATAACGAATCTATATCTTGTCTGTGTTTTAAAGAGTCCAGACTAGACAATTCGGTGGTATTTTCATGTTTAGAGAGTCTAAAAAGATCGTAAAGAGAGACTCCGTGGTGGTCCCTTTGTCATAGTTGTTAACCGGGTGCGACAAAAGGTTAATAGTATACCCAGATCAGTTACTTTTCTGTATTTTAATCTATTGAACCCAGATAAAGAGAAACCTTTTTCCAATAGATGTCGACCTCATTTTTTTACGAGTACGAGGCGACGGACTAAACTCTTGTTTCGTCGTGAATTTTTAACGAGCCCAGTAACAAAAACTCGGGATTTTTCAGTTTTAACAAGTGAGAAAAGTACCTAAAAGAATGCTCGAGTCATCTTTAGCAATTTTAACGAGTAGCAAGACATAGGTCAGGATTTTTTCAGTTTAAAGAGCGAGAAAAAAGTGCCTAAAAAGAATGCTCCTTGGCCTTTTTCAGTTTATGAGCTGGAAATAGATCAAAGAAGAGTTTCTCAGAGCATCCTTACATGTATTTAACAAGCGTAATGATGAAAACTCGGAGATGTTTATTATTTATTAAAGAGCAATAAAATATCACAAAAAGTTCTCTAACCATCATCGCAAAGATTTAATGAGCTTAACGATGAAAAGTCGGAGATGTTTATATTTTTTAAAGAGCAATAAAATATCTCCAAAAGTGCTCTATTGATCGCGTTGTATGTTTAACGAGCCCCACGACAAAGAACTCGGAGATGTTTATATTTTTTAAAGAGCAATAACATATCTCCAAAAGTGCTCTAGTGAGAATTGCATGCAACGTTTAGTGCTTTTCATTCCTGAAAGTACTTTCATCAAAAGTGGTAAAAAGTATAAAAAATAAGTAATTCCTATTATCTGGGTTCATGCATGATAAAAAATCATGGAGAATGGACTACTTTCTCTTTAATGATTTTCAAAAATCAAGTCTCTAAAATTCATATAAGGAGATGCTTTGAGCTTTCACATGCATCATTTTCACTATTTTGAAGTTTGTGAGAGCTTGCTGGAGCTAAAGAGGAGCAGATTTTCCATAGACCATTGTAGTAGATCCGAGCAACCATTTGATGTGCCATCAGTCCTAGGTGAGAGCTAAAACCTTGCTCTATGACTTACTAAACCTTTCTTAACAATTTTATTGGTGAAATTTTGCAGATTTGAGGTGCCTTAGAGCCTTATTTGGGCACTAACGCCCTCTTGATGGCCAGTAGGGAGCGTTAATGCTCTAGACGAGCCACTGGAGGGCATTAATCCTCCCTGTGTAGCATTGGGGGTAGCATTAGGGCTATAGGGCGCAATTAAAACCATCATGCATGGATTCCTTAAGTGATTTTGCCCCATTTTAACTGTTTTTAGGGTTATTTTGTGCAGGTTTCAAGACGAAATGACTCACCTATAGAGAGAACAAGCCCATGACAATGAGGAATTGCTGATGTGAAACGATCCAGCATGCATACTTGCATTGCGCCACTACGGTTTGTTGAAGTATGCAAAACTAGAGCTGATGAAAGGAAAGGAGGATTTACTGAGATGAATCATACAACGTTGGGATGAACACGAGCAAGTGTTCAGGATTGGAGATCAGGAGCTGGCGATTGACCGGGATGACATTTAATTTTTGACTGGTTTTTCGTGCCGTGGGGCACAAGCAAACCTCACTGGTGACAGGTTAGATCCATGATCTACTTCAGAGCTGGTACAGATCTACTACATCCCTGAGAGTGGACTAGTCAGCAACAGAGTCCCTATAGAGAGGATTCCATCTCGGTCTATGAGGGAAATTTTATGGTTGATTGTACGGTTGCCAGGGTCAAAAAGTCCCCACATAGCGACAAAGGCCCAACTATTGCTTGCGATTGACTGTGTCCAGCCACAGATGTTCAACTGTTGTGAAGCAGTGCTTCGCCAGTTCAAGGCAGAATTGACAGCATGCAAGACCCGTACCCAACACAGTTTTAGGTATGGTACCATCATAGTCTCATTTTTCCTTGAGAGGGTACCTGTTATGTGCCCACGGATGAGCGTGGGTCCCTTTGATCCAAGGGAGCCAAGACAGGGTCGCTGGTCATCACTCGATCCTCGCACAGGAGGAGGACCACTCTGGCACTTTTTTGACGAAGACTTCTTCCAGTGGCTCTGTAGCCAGATTGTGATTGTTGATGACTATGCTTATGAAGGCATGGGCTTTACCGGTGACCCAAACTTGATGCTACCACCTGGGACCAACTGGGGTCCTCAAGGTGAGAATAGTTTTGACAGTACTTAAGTATTTTTGCACTTTTGAATGTATATGTAATGTTTTTTAATGGTGAAATAAGAACTGACATGAAAATTTTTGCTTAACACAAATGTGGTGCCAGTACGACCTGTAGGCGAACCTCGCTATGTGCAACAAGGCGGCCAACTACTTGCTGGAGGGGGCAATGCCGACAGTCTCCGCGAGGTTTTGAGGAACCTAGAGGGTTTAACTATGGGTGTCCCCCCCCTTCCTATGAGGGAGATTCCCGCTCATATGCAATGGCACACTGTTGGTGTACCTGAGCGGTTTCTGGTTCCTCTTCAGAGGGTAGCTAGAGTTGTTTTAGGTTTTCTAGAGCAATAGGCTCATTTTAGCAGGTGTTCTGGCGTAGCCATATAAGTGTTTGTAGCTGGGCTTTGAGCCATTTTGTACTTAAATCATCCAAGTTTTGGAATATTTTGATGTAAAAAAATGGATTTTGATATATATATATATATATATACAGATATTTTTGGTATTTTGGTGGTGTAAATTTGTTTTTAAATGTTTTTTGTAACAAATTTTTAACTTTAGTAAATGTTTTACTTCTCATGCATGCTGCTATAAAGAATGAGACAAATGCCAATCCAATACATAGTTAGCTAACGAATCAGTGACTGTATTTAATTCTCGAGGAACATGCTCATATGTGATTATTTCAAATTGACGTTCCAAGAGTCGCACCCTTAGATAGTTACGTAACAAGGCCGGATTACGAACGTGATAATGGTTTGTCAATTGCATAACTACTAGCTGGGAGTCTAACCTGACCACCAGATTGGAGATGCCCCTTGATGATGCTTCCATGAGAAGTGAAACGACGGACACGTACTCGACAATATTTTTGGTGGCGATACCAAGAAAGACGCCCCCCCCCCGGAGCAAAATAGTTCTGACTCGGGTGTATAGATGACCCAAGCAACTAATGCAATGTGCCGTGTGTGACGACTGGCACCGTCCGCGTATCCTATGTATGCTAAGGGCAATGACGACATATGCATTGCAAGAAGAATGCATGAGACAAATACTCTACTAAATAACAAAACAATCCAATCACATCAAAAAGGGTAAGCAAAACTTATGAATACATAAAATTACAAAGCACATGCACAGTGCAATACTAGGCACAATACTTTTTGAAATAGAGCCCATATTTGGGCTCCTTGAGTGGGATTTCATCCCAGTCCTGTAGTTCATATGCCCCCGTGGGGAGGACTTCCATTATGACATAAGGACCTAGCCAAATGGGTCGAAGCGTCCATACCTCCAAGAGGTTATCTTTTGGATGATAGAGCGATACGAAGTCACCCTCTTGGAAAGAAAAAAACATAACCTCTTTCGGAAATTGGGTTTGTACCTGCTCCTTATGAGCTGCGAGTGCCAAATCAGCCTCTCGATGGGTTTTATCCAGTTGTTTAAGGTATAGTAGGCATTCTTCTTCGGCAATAGGGCCAAGCATGGGTTCGCCGGCTACTTGCAGGGAAGGGATTGGCCACCCATTTCGTTTTGCCTCGTCGTAAAGTTGGATCTCATGCACGACAAATGACGAATTAAAGTCGGGAATTTCCTCGTGAGACCAAGCAAAGTCATCATGGAATTCCTCATGTAGGCAGGTGGAGCTTGCAATTTCCTTGGGACTGCAATTTGCTCGCATCTGGGTGTCTTCCACGATGCCTGTCATGACTGAAATATCTATGGGCACTGACCTGGAAGTGTCGCCCATATTTCCTTCTGCCCAAAAAGTTTAGATGCTTGTATAGGGTGGGGAAATGATTTCGTTTATGTTAGAGGACAGGACTTGAAAAGGCATCATGTCTGAATCAGATGTTGAAACCCAAAGATGCTAATACTCCCAATGTTGCTCTCCAAAAATCATGATTTCTAGAATATCTTCGTCCGTAGATGGGAGTTGATCGAGCAGATCTAAAGGAGGAGCGGCTATGGGAAGGGCGGTGGTACTGTCGGTGATAGAAATCATGACCGGAGATGTGGATGCGATTTGAATGCCTTGGTAGGCTGATTCAGCTGGTGACAGTGGCATCTGGTCTCTGAATGTGTCAAGATCTGAAAGCGTTGTTAGGATCCAGGGATCGGTCAGTTCATGAGGAATTGATGAAAGCATGTTGACCGATTGTGAAACCTAGGGCAGCTGAAGAGGAAACAACCCATATGGGAAGAAGCCTTCAATAGACCGGTACTAATACTGACATAACTGTCAGTTCCACCTCCTACTAGGGGTACAGAGCCACTTGGTAATGGTGAATAATCGGGGGTGCAGAAAGACAACTGATCCACTGTAATGACCTTTCCATCCAATGGAAATAGGATTATATAAAAGACAGTGGATACGATGGTCATCATGGCATATGTCCAACTGTGACCCAACAACAGATTATAGTCGAGTTTCTTGTCCACGACTTCCACGTCCACCGTTACTATTTTCCCATACAATGTGATGGGAAAACTCGCTAGGTATCCTTTTTGGATAAAGTTGTGGCTGTCGAAAGCTTTAAGGGAGTTCGACAGTGGGGAGAGGGTTGGGGAACACAGGGTGAGCCAACATGAAGCCAACATGACACAGGTTGAAGCACCTTCGTTGATGACAGTTCAGTGTATACCTTTACCTTTCGAAGTGATAAGCACTTGAAATGCAAGCTGGTGGGAAAGGGGAGTTTTACACTTGTCCATGTCGAAAATAGCAAGAATGGAATCCGTAGGGTCAATACCTCCAATAGTCGAAAGCAAAGCTTTCTGTTGGTTGGGGCATGTTTGTAATACTTTGAGTGCCAACATAGCTTATGGCACTTGCACCAAATCCTCAATGATGTTGTAGTGTTGGGTGGCACATGCAGATGTATTGTGTGTTGTGTGTCGAAGTGCCCCCTTGGGGGGTCAAATACAAATTCCTCAACTGGCCTTTCAATATGCATATCGTTGGGCGGCGATGGGTTTTGACCTGAGGATGGTTCCGCTACTGGAGCGACAGGAGCTCCATAAGATTTGGCTCTTGTGGCGAGTTATACAGTTTCAAATGTGTAAACGGTAGAACTTCCTTCACCAGCTGAAGGATGTCAAGAACCGTTGCTACCCCCTGGTGTGGATTGTGGTTGGTTGGCAACGAGATGTTACTGTTGTTGAGTAGGAAAAGGATTTCTAAGGACAGCAGGTGCCTTACCAGAATCTCTTTTGGCAAGGTAATCTGTGCATTCTTGAAGACGCGGAAAACGCCAGGTTACGTGGTCTTCAAGATAGAGTTTGCATGGATATTTGGTGCCTTTATCCTTTTCCTCATCAGTAGGCACAATGGCCTTCTGTTTCGGGTTGGGCTGCTTAGATGACTGCTCTTCAGAAGGAGCGGTCTTGTTCTTATTCTTCTTGTTCTTGCCACTAGATTTTTGTGTAGATTGCACATAGTTTATCACAGTGGCAGGAAGAGGAGTTGCTTTGGTAGAGGGGTCCACTGCCAGCTTGGTAATGGAACCGTTGAGTTGTTTTACAGCAACCCCAGAGGTTGCGCCGACAATCCTGTCGGCGTGCGCTCCAAGGTGCTGAGTGGTGGGAGCATTGGGGTTACCAGGAGCATTGGAGATGATGTCGTCAAGAGTGCCAGACTGTGAATAAATCAAATCTAAGTGTTGTGCACGACGTATGGATTCGTCTTCTATGACCACACCACCTAGAGCGACATCTATAGTGATTTGTAGCAATAAGGACTTACAGAACCAGTCCGTTAAGAGAAAATCAAGAATGGGAGCTTTGACCAACCTCCGCTTACATCTCCATTCATGAATATGATCGAAGATGTGGGTGGCGGTATCCTGACAAAATGAAGTAAGGAGCTCTGTCCCAGTCTCATGGTGGATAGGTAACTGAAATTTCTTTAGGAACTCCATCGCTAAAGCATCAAAGGTATTTACTAACGTGCGTGGTAACTCAATATACCATTTCGCGGCATTACCAGTGAGGGTGCGGGGAAAAAGACGTAACTGGACACTATCATCCACCATAGAGTTAGAAACACACTAGAGATGGTAGGTGGTGATATGGGTGCCTGGATCCTCCCCTTGTTTTCCGTCGAACTTTGGAATGTCCGTCAGTATTTTATGCGGGATCGGCGACCATTGTAAGTTGTGGTAGATGGGGTCATTTTTCAATTTGTATAAGTTGGGAGTATCCAACATTTCCAAAAAAGGCAGAGATTTGGGTGCTCATGACTCATACCATGGTGATGACGGATGACCTGAGGAGCTCTATGCTCCTCCCATCATTTGGTTCCCCATAGTGTACATCGGTTGCGTGGTGTAGCAGTTTATTTGCGGTACGGTGTTGTAGAGTGGATTTCCATGAGGATTTTGATACTGGGGTATGAAATTTCCCCCAGTATAAGCAGTGCCCCTTTGACTCATTTGAGTTTGTAAGTAGGGTGCCCCCATTGTTTCTGGGAAAACTAGTGTCTTTTCGATCTGCTATCCCTCTAGGATTGGCAGCTATCCTAGCAAACAAACAATCAAAGCAATTTGGGATTTCCTCTATGTATGATAGATAAGAGAGAGGCAAAGGAACCAACCTAGATCTTTCGCTTAACTCCTTACTTGATCTCTCTCCCCCTTAACAGAGCTTGCACCTCCTCTCCTACTTATCCCACTTAGAGAATACCTGTAGAGACAAAGTAACAAAACACTATCAAAGCATCTTGATCTAATATATCATAAGCATTGCAAAATCAAAATTACAATGATCATACAATGGCATTCACAAATACACGATTGTATGGAGGAAAACTCAAAGAACTTTATTAAATATGAAGGGAGAATTACAACCCAGTTTTCTAATCTAGCATCATCCTCCCAGCATCAAAGCCCTCTTCACCTCATGAAAAGCAAGATTACCCAACAATACAATGCTCTTTCTTAGATACAAACTATCAACACTTCCTTACAAATTACAAAATTCCAGCCTCCAGATCTCTCAGATGAGGGATCCATTTATAGATGTCTGCAAGGGTATGAGTCATCTCTAGGTTTTTTATTGGTGTCATTCCACTTGTTGTTTTTGGTTCCACTTGGAGATTTCTTGGATCTCTTACTCATCACTGGGTGAATTCAGAGAGGCAAGTGTCATAGGAGAAGTTTCTAGAAGATTCCATGAGCATCCACTTAGCAAATTGCCTCAGACATTTGTCCATTCTCGCTCATTGCACCCCACATAAGGCCTCTTTAGTATGCATCGCACCTGGCTAGTGGAGCAGTTAGTATGCATCGCACCCTGACAGTGGAGCAGTCAATATGGTCCAGTTTTGGCCAGTTCTGAGTGGTTTTTTAGGTGTAACTTTTGGGGAATGATGTAATCAGCTGACCATGATCCTTTTGGGAATCCCTTGTGGACTCCCAATCGACACAGAACTAACCATATGGATTTGATTGACAGAGGGAACACTTATGTCAATCAGCGATTGTCCATGCATGCTTGAGAATGGAAGGGGAACTGTGACATTCCCCATCGGCATGTGCATATTGGGAACCCCCCCAGATATCTGAATCTGGGGGTTGGAACTGTACATTGGTGGCCGATCTTGTTTTTGGTAAACTAGAACCGCAGCCATAGTGCCGCATTGAGTGTTATATGGAGCACTATATGTGGCACTAGTCGAAGGTATGCATTGTGGTACCATAGGAGTGGAACTTGGCATCTGCTGGGTTCAACTTATAGAGGGTGTTATGTGAGTTGTCGTACCTAAGACAAACGGGATAGCGGTATTCCACATTACCAGTGTTGTGATGACCGTCGACTAGGGAAGTGGTAGAGGACCAACAATGTCTCTAAAATTCCACAACCCTTGAGTTATCAACTGGATAGATGGGAAAGTTCCACCTACTGAAGAAGGAAGTACAGGTACCACGGGAACTACGATAGGATCTGACGTGTTATCACTGAGAACTACAGTCACATGTATATAAGTTGAGTCCAAAATTTCATTGTTAAAAATGGATGTCAAATGGTTGTTATCCTATGTTTACTACTTAGGGGTCATGTTTTTCAATGATATTGATGAGAATCATTTTCAAAACCGTTAGTCATCCTCCATCATGATTGATTAAGACATGTCTTATCTCGTATATGTCATTTGTCCTTTTCGCAGTTTCGTAGCACAGTTTGATTGGCTGATTTTGAAGCGCAATAATGTTTTAGCCTTTTCGTAGCGCCAGCCATTTCGCAGCACATGTCGCTAAGTTATAACTGTCTGCGTTACGAAATCACGGATTCGGGGATTTTGCAGTGCAGATCTTCGAAATGTCATGTCCGGGGATGAGTCATTGTGTCTGGTCGGTTGTTGTCAGTTAGTGTACCTTCCAAGCACTTACGAGCCATCATTCCACCAATAGGTTCATAGTCATGCACATTAAGTTCATTCAAATGTTTTTGTCATGCATAGTTGTGTCATGATGTTCTGTTAGTATTACATGAAGTGGCCAGCTTATATGTTAAGATATTTGAATTGAAATGAGCCCGAGTTTCTTCTTCAAGAGAGATGCATTGCAAGCGAGCCTGCGTTCTAAAATTTGAATTTGCTTTTCGAGTTGAGACTACCAGTGTTTCTCTGTGCAAAAGTTTTCAAAGCATAATGGAGAAGAAGGAGCATCGGTCTGGAAGGTGTCAAAGGGCAGAGCCCGAAGGATTGGACCTGACATTGAGGGATGAAGGTGTTAAAAAGGCCTTCAAAGACGCTGGTTGCTGGAGTTTCTGTGAAAAGTTGAAGGGAGGACACACTCATGTAACAAAATAATTTGCCTTGAATTTTACAGGCTTAAGTTCCAAGGTATCTATGTTAGAATTCCCAGTATCTCCAGAGGCTATTGCTAGGGTAACTGAGATTCCTAGAGGAGGGCAGGAGTGGTTCAAAAATTTCAAATTTGATATGAGCCCCTGTAAAGTATTCTTGAAGGAAGCCTATGTGATTGAAGATTTAACCAAGGCTGTACCTAGAAGTTATGTTATGGAGAGTTGTGCTATGCTTCTTACTTGTATTCAAAAATATTTAACTTGTGAGGGCAGATATAACAAAGTTTATTCCTATCATTTCAAGTTGTTGCTTCATTTCACGGGTAAAGCATCTATAGACCTCCCATTTTACTTGTTTCGAAGCCTCAGCAAGATGTGTGACAAAATCCAATTGAGGAAGGATGATTGTGAGACATCATTGTTTCACCATGGCCTAGTTAAACTGTTAGTGTTGGATGGTTTGCAGAAGATTGGTAGGGATTGGAGTTCTTTCATCTATATGGCCGGTTTCCAGAGTAAGACAGGCCTCACCCCACAGCCACTTAGAGAAAAAGAAGAATCAGTGGAGGAACCTACTAGTGCTGAGCTTAGAAAGGAGGCTAGGGAGAAAAAGAAGGTTAAATCTCAGTTGAACAAACCAGTCAAGCCCTTGGTTATTAAAGAGTCTCCTCAGCCACCTCAGTCATCATCAAAGGAGAAGGTCAAGCAGAAGAAAGATGTACAGGGATCAACTGGATCCGAAAACGCATCAAGAGTTAAAACAAGAAGTCAATTAAGCAAGGAGAAAGGTAAATCAGTAGCTGTGGAGGAAAGTCCAATTTCAAAGGCCAACCTAAGTGATCTACTTGAGGCTATTGAATTTGAGCAGGAAGAACCAGTGCATCTTGAACCCATGCATATTGATTTGACCCAATCTTCTCCTGAGAGCACTAAGAAATCAAAAGCCTCAAAGAGATTAAGGTTTGATGAGCCTAGTGAGAAGTTTATGTTCAAGCCAAGAAGGCCAGTTACAAGGAAACAAATTAAAGAGGTTGAGAAAGTGCATAAAGGAGAAGAAGTTGTAAAGGAGAAAGTGCATAAAGGAAAGAAAGCTGTAAAGTCACCCAGAACAGAGGTAATTGAAGTATTGATCAAAACGGTGGAGGCAGTCAAACATAAAGATAAAAACAGAAAGATCATCATCACCCAAGGAGGAAATGTGATTGCCATAAAGAATCAAGTGGAAACAACCATAAAGAATCAGGTGGGAGCAGCCAAAGAGGAAGTTGTCAAAGCAAAGAATGTGATTAAGGAGCGTGCAGTTAGGTATGCCAACTATAAAAGAGTTGTGTTAAAGGGTAGCAAAAGCCTAGTGGGTCAGACAGATTCCGTGGCTGATGTATATACCTGGACGGTTCCAGCCCTCAAGCAAGCTAAACTCATCAGGAAAATGAACATGACCCTGAGAGCTAAAAACAAAGATTTGAAGAAGGAGATTGCAAATTTGAAGACACAGCTAGGTCAGCTAGCTCACTGATTTGAGGAAAAGGTGATATTCTTAGTTTTGGTCAATTTTGTTTAAGTTCCACTATTTTGAAGTCATCTAAGTCTTTGACACCTGTAGAGGAAGTTTGAAAAGTCATAAGTTCAAACAAAAGATGCTTTAGTACAAATGTACTCTGTTTTAGCAAAAACAGCAGTTTCGTAGCACGCTACGAAACTGCTGTAGGTGCTGTTTTATTAGAAAATCAAAGAGTTTAATGATGAGGTCAGCAAATTTTTGAAGGAAAAGCCTCAAGGACATAAGGGAAACCATAAAAGACTCTCCTAGCTATTCAGAGAATGACAGATGTGCATTTTGGAAAAGGTGAAATATTTTGTTTTTAGCTAAAGTTTCGTTAAAGGTACTTTATGACCGAATTGTTAGGGTTCTGGTTAAGGTTACCGGAGATGTTTGTTTGTACACTTGTTCAGTTCATAAGGCTTCCAGCTCATTGGAGAGTATGGTGATATGTGTTGTTTGTGAAGAATTAAAGAGCTGGAAACATGTTCTTTAAGTAGTGAAGAATGATGGGAGACAGAGACCGTGAAAACATGGCACTTATCTTGGTCAATTAATGAGCCATCTACGCAACCAGTATCCAAAGCCAGCTTGTTCAGTGCATTCCCCTCCAAGATACCTCAACCAAAACAGAAAGAAGACATGTGTCAAGAGTCAGAAAAGCATCATGCTACGAGGAGGACAGATTTTAAGTTTTGAATAAATTAAGACCTTTTGTAATTACAGTTCAGCAATTATGTAATTAATGAATTAGTTACACAGTAGATAAGGATAGTTAATAGCAACCTTCGATGCTCCCCTCATGCTGGAGGAGGAAGCTCGAGGTGGTTAAGCATGTATTCCTATATATGGATCAGACTTGGATGTAATAAGGGTTGGATGTTTTGATAGAGAACTAGTCCATTTTGGTTTATGTAAAGCAGATTTCAGTAATGCAAATGTTTGTTGTTTTATTCTCAAGATTCTCAATAGATCTTATTGTTCAAATGTATGGTGGTTTGTTCTCTTAGTGTTCCTTCACAGTCTTGTCATTGCATAATCACTCAGAACTCATGTATCATGCTCTGACTTCCAGTATGTTTTGGCAAACTATGTTTTATGCAAGTTGTGTTTGAACAGTAGATGTAAAGAGCCCTGATTTCTATGAAAAGATGGTGTTTTTGTGTGCTGAGAGGTGTGAGACTCCATAAGCCCAATGGGAATCAATCTGATATTTGTCCAGCCATCTTATTTTCATGTGTTTTTTGAAGAGTTAGCCATCTTTCCTTGTCAGTAGTCCATATTAATAATCTGTGAGAGAGCCCTCTCTGACTAAGGAGGCTAAGCCTTAGTCTAAAGCCTGGTCTGAAATAGTTACATAAAATCTTGTTGATTGGCAGCCCTCAGTACCTGATTTTGTGATAACATGACGGATTTGTGAGTGGAGTGTTAAAGTGAGGAAGGAATCCTTTCGTGCAGAAATCCTCTGGCAAACTAGAATCGTCGGTCGTCTACACAGATCCCGTGTGAGATTTAGGAGACTGATTCCTCGAAGATGAGGAATCCGAGTCAGCGGAACTCAACGGATCTTCCACAATGAGTGGAGGAAGTCCTAACAATCGTCTGGAGTGACGACGAGGGCCAGATGTAGCCACAATGACCATTAAGTTTTATGAAATAAAATTTACTGTGATATTCTTTAAAGTCTCAAAAGTGATAGCACTTACGTACCTAAAAATAAAAAATACACTAAATATGTCAATTAGCAAACAGAGGGAAATTTCCTCGTCTGATAGGTACTGATTACTGGAGATGAAACCCAGTCTCTCAATGGATAACAGAGAAGGATGGCCAAATGTACGGTTACAGTTACTTTTGAGCTTTGCTCGAACCTCAGATTGAGGGGCAAAGTACTCTCGTGAAGACGAGCACCCTCGCAAAAACTGAAGACAAAGTAGATCTGTCCGTTTTAGGTACCAGGACAGCCCATCCCAATCACCTTGTGTATGTACCTAGAAGTTTTGGCCACTAAAGATACCTCAAATCATAGACATTACCGGGGGGGACATAGTCGTAGACAGCGTGCTGTGTGGGCAGGAAACCTGAGTCCCCAACTCAGTTCCGAAATCCCCGAAGGGACCCCCAGTACACAAAATTCCTAAAGGATTTGTAAGAGAAGGCGGGCTACCTTCAATTACAGTCTGATGTTGTCTCGTATTTCGCTCTGTTGTTAGTGGAGTGGTCTTGGTAATATGAGTGTAGAAGGATTTTTCACTCGTTAATGACACTAGTTTTGGTTTTCAACCTTGGGCAGTTCGCTCACATGCTTATCCCAAGGTCCTAATCTAGCTAATGTTTGTTTGCTCAAAAGAGTAACTGATTGATTTTAATGTAAATTTTAGTGTACTTGATTATTTGTCTTCGGTAGGGGTGTTGACGTATGAATATGGTGAGACTCTTGACTCAATAAACCATGCAGAACAATGCTCTGAAAAAAAAATTCAATTTCTTATGCAAACAAGTGTTATTCTACACATTTATCTTTTCACATATTCATGGATTTGTCTGTGCATCTAAAGCCATTCAACACTTGCATAACCAAAAGATTCTTTTCCTAATATTTCCTAACAACTACTGAAAACCAAAATGAAGCAGCTTACAACTATTTTGACAGAAGGATGAATACAATTTATCAGTGTTTCTTTGAAAAAAAAATGTATTTTAAGAGAGAAAAAACTAAAACATTTTCTTAAAAATAAATTTTCAAGACACCAAATTTGTTAACATAATACTGTTGCAGATCTTACTTTAGCCCCTGAGACAAGTTTCCCTCCCTTTTGGTCCATAGAATCTTCTAGAAAACATGGAAATGGGAGACTAGCGCTCTGTTTCAATGTAAACAGAGAGTTAGTTGGGCCACTAAAGCTCCCTGTACACAGGCACAGAGCTTTATAAAGCTCTGTTTAGCCTGGAAACCTGCGTTAGTGAGGGAAATAGCTCAAAAAAAGGGCCTTTAGGATCAGTTTCTGAGGATAATGCAAACTAGTAGGAAGTAACAAGATAGTTGGTGGATGAGAAAAGGATTTGAAGCAATAGGATGCTCTTAGAAGAAAGAGAAGAACTGAGAGGAGTCCAAGTTGACCGGGAACTAGATGTATATTCCCCAGCAGAGTCACCAATTCTGCTATGGGGTAAAATGCATGGTGGATATGGAATGAAAACTACCCTCAAAGGCCTTCCCGGGACCTTCGACAGACTGTAAGATTATCTGCAAAAGCTACCAAGTTACACACATGTTCATCTATCAAACATGAATTGACAAGGTATGGAAAGAGGATCACCTTTAGTTCCTTCTAGATTTTCTTGGGGATCTCTATGCGGCAAGAAGAACTCCTTCAAGGCCGGCTCCAAGACAATTCCTGCACAAAGGACAAGGCAAACCAATCACATCATACGCTCTTGAAAACTAATGTAAGAATGCACAATAAACACATATTAGTGTATAACTTAACTACTCATCTCGACAAGCATCAGAATGAAAAAATAAATGAACAACATTACCGACACTATGGAGTAGGGAATACAACTATAATTCTATATTTATAGTGGAAGAGTGATTACAAACATCCCTTGTATCAGCCTTCCCTTGCCCCTTCTTCCTCTCTCTCTCTCCCTCTTTCATCTCTCTTCTTCTAACCCTTTTACAATGGCCCTCTCGTTGCTTATGTAGCAATCAAATTAGGGCTACCAAGCTCCTCCTAGAGTTCATTAGGGAAAAAGCCATGGACCTGCCCTATTTACAAGCTTTTTCCCATTTGCCTTCATTCTCAGATTGGAATTTCACCAAATATCTTTATTTTTGGAGTTTCCTTGCTTTTCTTGAGCAAATTTAGGGACAAATATCTAGATATTTGTGAGCAGATTTGTTGGCTTGACCCTCTGAACATCCCTTAGGTTCACTAACGCTCCCCTTGGTCTAACAACATGAGTTAGCAGGGTGACTAACGCTCCTCTATGCTTGGTAACAAGATTTATAAATTAGGTTGACAGTGTGCAGAGAGCGTTAGTGTGGAGTCAAGGCCTGCAATTGTGGTATTTGCTTCAGTCATCCTGTCTTTCACCTCTAAGCTGATGAGGAGGTCATTTTTTCCTATAACAGTCACATAAGAGATAATGTGGTGAATAGAAAGGGGCCATACCAATAAACAGGCATAGCTTGTCATGGGAGAAGGACCTAAGTGAGGTGATAGAGTTGAGCTGGCCTAGGATATCCTTTCCCATCTTGTTCAAATACAATGCAATCAAAATTGATCTAGGATAGAGTGGGTCAATTCGATTTGGAAAATAAGGCATTAGAACAAATGAAAAATATAATTTAAAAATGATATGGTAATAAGGGGACCCTCATTATATATTTAATATATTAAAACTATCACTAGATTTATTTCCTAGATCATTTAAATAAGGGTGAATATATGATTGTTCAGGTCAAAGGGAGGTTGGGTTACCGTGGCAGAGTGGGGCCACAAATGCCTTATCATAGGAAATAGTAGTGTTGTGGGAAATACTAATAAAAGGGAAATAACACTTAATAAAGTGTTGATGTGTTAAAGTGTTGAGTCATCCGAGGGTAATTTCCCTGGAGAGTTTGCAATTTATGGACAACCCAAGTTAGTGACTATCGGGCTAAGCTTTAAAAAAAAGTGTGCATAGGTGTTTTAATTAAAAAGTGCTTGGTTTTGGTGGTTCTGGCCATAAGCCTTATTCATATATTTCTATATAATATAAATTATTTATCCCTAATACTAAAAGGAATATAAAAATTAAGTCTTTTTTTGTTTTAAAGGGAAAAAACATATGTACATTAAAAATTTGAAAGGGTTCCCATTATTTTATTATGAAATAATAAACAAATGGGGTGTTGTTTTCCACAATATGTTATCAATCCCTTTCTTTGATAATAAAATATATACTCCCAATCCTTCTTTATTTCTTCTATATTAGAAGGTCAATTTACCTATAGATTAGAAAATTAAGGTTTCCGTGTAAGTAAGTTTGGATGGCCTTCAAGAGAATAATGCCATAGTTTAATAAGAGGTGACCACTTTCATCCTAAACCAAGGCTTTATATTTCACAATAGGAATGTAGTTAATGAGTTTAAATTTGAAGTATTGACATCCTTTGATACTAGTTATCTTGTAGTTACCATCCAACATGTTTGGATCTATAAAGTTTGGAAGTTAAAGAGTTCATCAAATAGATATGAAAAAAAAGGAATTTTGGTCCTCACATTTTCTATATGTGTCCATCATCTATGGTAAATAAAACATGTCTTTCCACTTTATTTTCCAGCTTATATCATCTCATAAGTTCCATCTATGTTTTTATGTGTGTGTTACATTGTAAGTGAACCACATACAAGAATGTCAAACACCCTTTTTGTTATTAAACGGGATGTAAATGCAAAGACATAGTGAATTTCATTATTTCTCGAACAATTATCAAATTTGCTACATTAATATTGGTGGAACTTTCTATTTTACATATAATAGTTTATATTAACAACTTTTACTTCATGTGCTTGCATATAATCTTAGTTGTAGAATTAATAGTTTTCAAGATTAAGTTTGTAATAGAACCTCATGCAATGGGCTATTTGATTTTTACTTATTATATAAGAAATCCCCATATTGATCAACCGTTGGTTCTTGAAGATCTTTGAGCCATTTAACTCATGAAGGGACAATTAAGTTTGAACCAATATTTAGAAAGGAAAGGCTAAAGCAAACAAAGCCCCCAATTTTTGTCCATGTTTAAGCATGCTAGGTAAACAAATTCATAGATTCATGACACTATTAATAATGTTTTTATTCTTACCTAACCTTGGGATAGAAGTATTTGCAATCTTTCCAACCATTTAATCTTTAGAGTAGATAAATTGTTTATTATCATATTTTTATGTGTTTCTTGTGCCTTTCAATGCTCCACCAATTGTATATATGAAAGTATTGTTACCGCTACTAGCCATGGAAATTTGCCACAATAGGTCATCAATCTCATTATTTGATAATAAAATATATGCTTACAATCCTTATTTATTTCATCCATATTAGAAGATCTATTTACCTATAGATATGACAATTAAGGTTTCCATGTTAGTAAGTTTGGATGGACTTCAAGAGAATAATGACATAGTTTAACAAGAGGTGACTACTTTCATCCTAAATAGATTCTTTATATTGTATAACAGGGATGTAGTTAATGAGTTGAAATTTGAAGTATTGATGTCCTTTGATACCAGTTATCTTGTAGTTATCATCCAACATGTTTGGATCTATAAAGCTTGGAAGTTAAAGAATTCATCAATTAGATATGAAACAAAGGAATTGTGGTCTTCACATGTCCTATATGTGTTGATCATCTACGTAAATGAAAATTTCATGTATTTCCACTTTATTTTCTAGCATATATCATCTCATAAGTTTCATCTATGTTTTCATGTGTATGTCACATTATGAGGGAACCAAATACAAGAATATCAAACACCGTTATGAATATTAAAAGGAATGTAAATGAAAATACATAGTGAATTTAATTATTGCTCACACAATTATCCATCTTATATATTAATATTCATGGAAACTTTCTATTTGACCTATAACAATTTATATTATCAACTTTTACATCATGTGCTTTCATATAATCGTAGTTGTCGAATCAATAGTTTTTATAAGATTAAGTTTGTAATAGATATTCATGCAATGGGTTGTTTGATGTTCCCCTCTTATACATCAAATCCCCATATTGATCCACCATTGGTTCTTGAAGATCTTTGAGCCATATAACTAATGAAGGGATAATGAAGTTTGAATCCATCTTAGAAAGGAAAGGCTAAGGCAGACAATGTTAGAAAAACTTGAAAGAAAAGAAAGAATTGAATTAACCAGGAGCTCACAGGTGAGAAAGTTGCACCTAGAGGTTACACCAACTGGAGTGTATACTCTCCTATTCAATTAATCAAATATGAGACAATAAATACATCTCAAAAGAATAGGGAGGTGAGAACAAAATCCTACAACCTAGGAACTAATCCTAACTTAAGGAGTTATGTTACAACCATGTAACCATTTCTCCATTAACACAATACAATATTAATTATTTTCAACTCTCTCCCTTAATGGAGAAAGGATTATCCTGAAGTCCTACCATCCCCCTAAACAATTCAAACTTCACTTTCCCAAGAGGCTTTGTAAAAATATCTGCCATATTGTCACATTTTTTACAGTATTCAATAAAAAATTATTTTGACTGGACTTTTTCTTTTACAAATTGAAACTGAGTATCTATATGTTCTATATACTTATGAAACATAGGATTTTTCTCCAACTTAATGGAACTCTGGTTGTCACAATTGATGATGGTCCCTTCTTTATTCTCTTCTCCTCCATCATGGAGAAGACTCCTAAACCAAATAGCTTCACATGTCACTACGCATACTGCTTGGTACTTGGCTTCAGCTAAAGATAAAGATATGGTGCTCTTATTTTTACTGCTCCATGCTATTACCCCAAATCCTATGCTGAATGCATAACTCGTGATAGATCATTGATCATCCAGGTTACCTTCCCAGTCAGAGTCTGAAAAACCTGATAAAGTAGCATCAGATGTATCAGTGTATAAAATACCATAATCACAAGTACCCTGAAGATACCTCAATACAATCTTTGTTGCAACCCAATGACTTTCAAGAGGTTTACACATAAATTGGCTCAACACAATAATAGAGTATTCTAAGTATGATCTAGTTGTAGCCAGATATATCATACTACCAACTAGCTGCCTGTACAAGCTGGCATCCACCTCCTTAGAGCCATTGTCTTTGCAAAATTTCAGGTTCTGCTGCAAAGGTATTGTTGTTGTCTTATACTATTCCATTCTGATCTTTTTCAACAGTCCTATAACATACTTCCCTTGAGTAAGGAAATTATTCCCAGAGTCCCTCCACACTTCCAGACCTAGACAGTAATGTAAACTTCTGAGGCCTTTCATCTCAAAAACCTGTGACATCTGCAATTTGATTTCTTTGATTAATGCATCTGCATTACCTATTATAATCATGTCATCCACATACAAGGAAATCAAAATTATCTTCCCCTGTTCATCATACATGGTATATATATTTGGGTAATTCTTACTCCTGTGAAAACCATGATGTAAGAAAAATGAATCAATCTTCTCGTACCAAGACATGGGTACCTGTTTTAAACCATAAAGGGCATTTTTCAATCTAGAAACTAAATGCTCCTGCCCTCATTTAACAAACCCTTCAGGATGCATTATATAAACCTCTTCCTTTAAATCACCATTTAAAAATGCAGATTTAACATCTAACTGGTGTAGCTTCCACTGATGTTTTGTAGCTACAACAATTAACATTCTAATAGTATTCATTTTGGCTATAGGGGCAAAGGTTTCTTCATAGTCAATTCCCTCTTTCTATGAATAACCCTTCGTTATCAATCTAGCTTTACAGTTTTCTATACTCCCATTTGCATTAAATTTAGGTTTGTAAAGCCATTTGCAACCTATGGGTATTTTTCCTTCAAGCAATTCAACTAGTTCCCAAGTATTATTTTTTATTATAGATTCCAATTCTTCATTCATTGTAGCCCTCTATTCATGAGATTGACTAGCTTCTTTATAATTTGTGGGTTCTATAACATCTAAAATGTTTGACATTAAAGCATAGTCTTTCAATCTGGCTGGTAGTTTAGTCTGCCTACCTGATCTTCTCGGTAAGGGACTCACCTCAAATCTATCTGCTTCAGACCTTAGTGGGCTCGACTTGCTGATTACATCACTTGCCTCTTCCTTTCTACAGTTGTTGTTGTTGTTGTTATTGCATGTCCTCGCTGATTTCTTCCATCAACAATGGAATGTGCCACTCTTTAAGGCTATTCTCCTTATTTTCTTCCTTAGTCTTCTCATGAAATAGCACATCTCGACTCACAAAAAATTATGAGTCAAAGGATTAAACAACTTATAAGCTTTAAACTCAGTGTAGTATCCTATAAAGATGCATTTCGTGGCCTTAGGATCTAACTTCTTCCTATCATCCTTGGGAATATGGGAAAAGGATTTTGACCCAAAAACCCTTAAATGATTCACTGCAAGCTTATATCCATAAAGTGCTTCAAAAGGTGTTTTAAAATTGAGACATTTAATTGGACTCCTATTTTTCAAGTAAACCATAGTGTTAATGGCTTCAACCCAAAAACCATTGGATAGATCCTTACCTTGAAGCATACTTCGTGTGTACTCCACAAGGGTTCTGTTCTTGTGTTCTGCAACTCTATTATGATGCAGAGTGTAAGGTACTATGAATTGTTGAATAATCCCATGGTTCCTGCAAAATTTCATGAACTCTCCCAATTTGTATTCTCCCCCTTGATCAGAGAAGAGAATCTTAATGAATTTCCTTGTCTACTTCTCCACCATATTCTCGAATTATTTAAAGCATTGAAATGTCTGACTCTTATTTCTAATAAAATATACCCAAGAGAATCTAGTGAAATAATTAGTAAAGAGTAGAAACTAATATGCACCACCTAGTGACCTAGTCTACATAGGCCCGAATATATCTATATGCACAAGCTCCAGAGTATCTCTTTTCTTCCTATCAGCATTCAAAGGAAACTCTTCCCTATGCATTTTCCCTAATGCAAATCCATCACAATCTAAATGAACATTTTGAAAAGCAGGTGGTTCATCAAACATACCTTTTCTTTTCAATAGCATGAGATCTTGTAGGTTAATATGACCAAATCTTTGATGCCAAATATTCTCGGCTGTCAGTCCTGTTGAAGCCAGACCTTGGTGTGGCATGCTCTTGACATTCAACCTATACAAGCCTCCCACACGCACTCCTGATGCAACTGGTTCCTTCTTGCTATCATTTATGACACAGTATGATCAGAAGAATTGTTCTTGCAGGTCTTGATCTACCATCACTGAAACAAAGATCAAATTCTTCTTGATCCCAGGTACATACATCACATTTTCAATATATCTGATATTACCATTAGGAAACATCACCGGAATATCATTTTACCCCTTGATCTGATAACCTCTGTGATCACCTAGACATATGTTAGCTCCACAAGTAGTTTCTTCAAAAATTTCGAACCAATGCCTATTACCTGTCATATGTGATGGCGCGCCTGAATCTACGAACCATATTTCAGCTTCATCCTCCTCAAGAGCTGAAAGAGCATAATCAGCTACAAATAATTGAAGATCATGACTATGACCTTCATCAGAAAAGTTCCCTGTGTGCTTTCTCTATTTATTTCTAGCCTCATCTTCCTGTTTCTTAAAGAAAAAATAGCTAAATGACCAGTTTTCCCACAATAAATTTAATGTCAGATTTGTTACCATTGTTACTTAGAGACATACCTCTAAATGGTATCTTCTGAAAACCTCCCTGCCTTTCTGTCACTGTGGTTGTTTCCCTTTGTATGGATTCTTCTTCACCATCAGAGCAAGATTTGACACTTTGTGGTCTCAAATTTTGCCATCCTCTTCTTCATGTATTGGGTTTCTTGTTAGTTCTTCAAATGTATGGGTTTTCCCCCTTACAGGCAAGCCTGTGATGAACATCTAGTATTCATATGTCATCCCGTTCAATGTAATTGTGACAAGATCAGAATTAGGCACCTTATCCCCAATGTCACCCAATCTGTCCTTCAATTCCTTGACCTATACAATGAATCCAAAGACAGATTCCTTCTCCTCCATCCTCATGGAAAACAACTTGCCTTTGAGCGACAGGACATGATTGGTGTTATGCGTCTAGTAAAGGTTCTTGAGTGTAATCCATATCTCACTGGACGATTTATAGTCTTTGATATGTGGGAAAATATTGTCTTTAACAAACATATTCACTAAGACTTTTTCCTTATTCTCCCTTTTATCCAAATCCTGTATTAGTGCTTCCATACCACCTGCCGAAATGGTCAGCTTCTACTCATCACCGCTAATGATCGACCAAGAGCTTGATCCCTCGACCAAAGTCTGTAGCTTGAATTTCCAATTGGTATAATTGGTCCCATCGATTTTGTTAGTCTTGTTGAGATAAGATTCTTTGAAATTGTTCATTTTCAACTGATCAAATTCCAAATCCCATGATCTTCAATCGATTCTAACCAAGTGAACAATTACAAGCTACAATAAAAAATCTCAAAACATACCAAAACCTTTGTATCGATCACAGGTCTGTCTAATCTACCACTAATATGCCCAATCTTCCTCTGATCTGGTCAATCTACCACCAATCTACCATGATCTCTGTGTCTGCAACTCAGATCCGCCACCAAACTAGAAAAATCGCAAGCTTAGAACCATAAAAAACATGTCATCACCCTTTCTGCCTGAAAAAATTGCGATTTTTGGGGGAAATGAAGAAAATCGCTCTAAGTAAAGATCACATCATCGTGGCTTTGACCTTCATATCTGCGATGATCATCGCTACTGTCAGGCTGAAAAATGTGATGACTGCTTTGTGCTCAACTGGAGGTATGCTGAGACCTGTGAGTAAGGTATGTCACTCCCAACCACCTAGACTCCGAAAATGTGAGCACTGAGGCTCCTCTATTGCCACTAGGGCACTGTAGCCATGAAGTCTTTGTAGCCATTAGGTCTCTAATGCTTCCAATAAGGCTCTATAGGTAAATCAGGCTCACCAGATCTGAGCTCTGATACCATGTTAGAAAAACTGGAAAGAAAAGAAAGAATTGAACTAACGAGCAACTCACAGGTGAGAAAGCTTCCCTTGGAGGTTGCAACAACTAGATCGTATACTCTCCTATTCAATTAATCAAATATTAGACAATAAATGCATATCAAATGAATAGGGAAGTGAGAAAAAAACTCCTACAACCTAGGAACTAATCCTAACTTAAGGAGTTACGTTACAACCATGTAACCGTTTCTCCATTAATACAATATAATATTAATTATTTTCAAATGACAAAGCCCATAATTTTGTGTCCATGTGTAAGCATGCTAAGTAAATAAGTTGAGAGATTCACGACACTAATAATAATATTTTTCTTCTTACCTAACCTTGGTATAAAATTATTTTCCTTGTCCATTTTGTCATACAAATTTTCAAGTAGGTATGAGCATGCTTCTCTAAATTCAATCTATGGGTATGGTACACACTATGACTTATTTGTACTATAGTTATCATGGTTCATCTAAATTACCCACAACCTTTTTTATTTGGATGGATTAAAGATGTGCTTAAGTATGTTCATGATTGAGAAATAATCATATCCCTTAACCAACATGTATCCCCTACCAAGGGACAAATCCTTAAGAACAAATTGGAAGTACAAAAACCTAGAAACCATGAGTATGGAAATTTGTTTTTCTATACATTAGGATTGTCCATAAATTATATGTATATTTACTGATTTATTAGATAGTGTAAACAAGACTATAGGGGTGGAAATTGTTACAGCTAAAAAATCCACCCCTTAGGGTCAAGGAGATAAACATGTCCTTTGCCTAGTCATAGGATCAAATTGTGATTGGTGACACACAAACAAAAAGGTGTTTTGAGGGATCAAAACTCCTGCCTATTTGTGGGAACCAAAGCAGGAGGTCTAGCAACACTTTGACCTAGTTGTGGGAACCGAAACAGTAGGCCATCAATTCCCTCTTTGCATTAGAGGTCTGAAATGGTACAAAAGTTTGACTAGATAAGCTTAGATTCAGTCTAATTTATTAACTTTGGTTAAAATAATGATTGGTGATTAAAATTAACATTGATATGGTCTAACTTAACCATCACGAATGATACGGTCAAGAAATTGTATAGGTTCAATGAAGGCTAATCATGATGGAAATCTATATAAATGGAGCTCTTCACTATTCATAGGAGGATTAAAGGAACTTATAACGAGATGTTTCCAGTGTTGCAACCCTGATAAACTTATGCATCGAGTGATCATAAATATTAGGAAGCAGATCAAGGGCGGAGGCTTAGAGAACTCAATGATGTACTCAAGTTCTATTCAAGGAATAGAGTAATAAATATTCTCCCCATTTCCATCTCTTGTGTTCTGTGATATGTTATATAATTGATGTATTATGTTTTTCACTAATATTGTTTACAAGAAGATCAAATTTGTTTCTTTCTTTGTGTGCAATTTATCTAGGATATTGAAGAGAAAAGATCTTAGGGAGATCTCCCTAGAGCTAGTGTCATCAAACAAAATTAAGGATCTAGTGTTAAGAGGTGTGTTCTCTACTTTCTTCTTGCAATTTGAAGTACTTAGGTTTATCTAGTTTACTAAGCTCCACTTCTTGATTCACACACACCATTTGGGTAAGCCCTAGGAAAGGCTTGTTGGGTTTGGTAACTTGCTACTATAGGTGAAATTTTCCCTTAACTAAAAATGGTGACCATACTAGGGAAATCCCAGTAAGGAAATTTCTTTATCCTATTATACTTCATTTTGCTTTGGGATTTTTGGGTTTCTTGGTCTTTTAAGGTGGTCATTAGTCTTCCAAAAAGCTTCGTTTCGAAAACCAGATCTAAAAACCTCTTGGATATAAGTTTGTTTCCTCTCTTTTACAACTGCAATTTAGACCATGGCATTGATAGCCTTATATTTTTGTCTACATAATAGCGAGGGAGTGTCGATAGTCTCTCTATTTCAATTAGGCCTTCTTTGACAGAGCATTGAAGACTCTTTTCCTTGGAAACTGAAGGGTTAAGCTTAGATATCTCAATATATTTTTGCATATATTTGGGCCCTGTAGGGGTGTGTTTTAAATCCAAAACTTTGGGATTTGGTCATTTCTTTTTTCACTGAGTTTGCATGTAAATTTGTAGACTTAGTTATTTTATTATGGTGTGAGCCTTCCTCTTGGGTTTTGATTATTTTCAAGATCAATGGTGTTCAGATACCTCTTTGGAATCATTATACTAATAGCCCTACACTATTTTTTTTCCTATAGCTTGATTTATTGATTGAAAACTAATTTTTCACATCTTAGTACATTCTTGTGGGTAGATATGAGATTTTTGGTTTTGGGTAAACTTTTCTTGGTTTCCTTTTCATTCTTTTGTTGCATTGTTTTGCAACTGGTTTTCTCTTTTCAATTATAGGAGAAAAGTGTCAAATGACAAATAAGTGAGCAATATGTGCATGGCTTAATATTGAAAATAAAATATATATTCCTTACTCTAGGTAGGATTAATTGAAACTTGATATTTTGCATGTGCATATATTTGCATGGTCTCTTTGAATCACTTGAGTCATAACATCATCAAAATTTCATCTGTCACCCTTGAATTAAAAAAAAAAAAATCATTAAAATTAATGCACTTAACAAATTTAATTCAATATTTTTCTCTTTCCTTGGTAGCACACTAACATTAGATATGCTAGGGTCTTGGGATAGGGGAGTGAGATTAACTTCCACAAGATCTGAAAACAAACATAACACCTTGATATAGGGTGTGTAAATCCACTTTCAATGGCACAATCTCGGAAGACCTTCTAACATAAGGATTAAGCTCTAGGCTACATTGGGACCTTCCAAGTGACCTCCCAACTCTTTTTGGAACAATGATTGTTATATCCAAGAAATACATCACACTCGTGGGGGTATCATTAGGAGGCTTCAGGATCAATATGCTTCCCTTAAGTGTAGTTATATTTGATGAATGTCCCCCTAGGATGTGTTATTGTTGGTGGTGACCTTAGTGGCCTTTCTTATGATAATATCATAGGTGATGGTGAGGGAATTAGTCCTTGTTGTACGTAGGGAAAATTTCAGGTAGAATAACTTGGTTCTTCTAAGGGGTGCTCCACAACTTAGAATAGAACTTGGTTCTAGGTTGAATCATTGTGTAGGTATCTATTATAATTGTCCCAACCATTTACCTGTGAATTGATTAAGTGAGCTTCGATGGCATTAGGATCCCTTTCCCACTCTTATTTTCTTGGTTTGTTGCTTTATGAGCCTTTTAGTGGGTTTTGTTTGTTCTTTGTATCTAGTGGCCTTAGAAATTTTTTGTGCATGTTTTTGTCACCTTTGGTCATTGTCGTGGTGGATTCTCATGGACTTGTGGCGCCTTCCCCCTACAAGGTAGGTCTATCTCCCTGTAGATGTAGACGTAGGTACATCATTTTCTCAGGTTACTTTGGGTTCTACTCAAAGGCTTGAACCTTTCATTGTTCGATTGGTTGTCCATGATCTACCACCTCATCCCCAAACCTCTGAACCCATCTCCTTAGGTGGGGTGTTGACTTATCTACATCTTTGTATAGTTCCTTACACAAGTCTTTCATGGATAACATTAATCATTCTGCGTCAAAAACTATTTTTTCCATACCTTTAATGACTAATGGTCTTCAAGTTGTCATGACCACATCCATTCCTTTGACCACAGAGCGTTTCCACACTACATCCTTGTATGACTCTTTCTCCTTATTTAGGCATAATCTTAATGGAATTATGCCACTTTCCACATCTAATATGGGCTCCTCCACATCAGTGACTTTTAGATCTCCATTCATATGGAGTGGAGGTTCTAGTTCCATGATGTCTAGTATACCTATGTCCAATGTTGTAGGGTCTAACTTTTCTTCAACATCTAGTTTCATAGGCCCCATAATGGGTTCTAGTATCTCAATGGGAAGTAGGACAATACCTAATAATGGATTCCATATGGTTAGAATCCTTTTAGTATAGCCATGTCATCATTTAGCAGCGTTGAGGGCATGTTCGTTTCTAGTTGGTCAACTAATTCTTTTGGGAGTCAAACACTTGGAGGATCTATGTTCCAGAGTCATACATTTGATCCTTATAATTCCTTTTCGGGGGAAAACAATTTTTACATTTATAATCTGTGGGTTCCTAATCCTATCAATAACCCGTTTAGATACCCTTATGGTCCAGGAGCTCAACAATCTCTTGCGAATTCTTTTGCCACTAGGGTCATTTATCCTAGGGCCATTAACGAATCACAAGTTTACATGGACATTGGAGCTAACAATTTTGGCCAACCCACTCTTGTGAATAACCCTAATACTGGAAATACAATTATGGGGGGAGAACCTCCTCCACTTGGGTCGCAAGGGGCCTCAAACCACTCCCAAGCTTCATTCACATCTCCTTTCTTGGAAGATATAGCTTTGATTGATCTTTCTAAGTTGATGAATGACCCCATACAACATTATATTGCATGGCCACTTGTTCTACAAAGATGCTAGTAGATATTCCAAAATTCGATGGAAAACCTGGAGAAGAACATGTGGCTCATATCACCACTTAACTTTTATGGTGTTCATCCAAATATTTAATGGATGATAGTATTAAGTTGTGCCTTTTTTAGCGGACTCTCGCCAGTGGTGCTTCTAAGTGGTGTATAGATCTAGAATTTGTCACTTATGATACTTTCTTGTTTTTGGCACAAACCTTTGTAAATCACTATTAATTACCTATTAGGTATGAGGCTAGTACAAATATTCTCACCACCTTTCATCAAGATAACTCCACACACAAATTATTTGGTATCGAGCTAATCAAGCTCCATAGGTCCTAAGACATGATAATCTAAAATGGAATTAATAAGTGGCCAACCTCTATTCAGATGACTTGAATTCATGGTATTAGTAGTAGTGTCATGGATTATGTGATATCTAATACCCATGTTCTCAATCACATTGTAAATTTTGACCTCCTAAATGAACACAAGCTTGATTCTAACCACAAACATTGAACTTTAACTATAAACCTTGACATTTACACCAGCCACACACAAGAGAACTATGAGAGTCAAAGGCACAGTCATTTTTACAAAAGTAAAATGGATCTCTTCTTAAGGATTTAGAAAGGGATTTAGATTTCTTAATGTATAATGGTAACATTGATCACATCTACTAAAATTTTACTACAACCCTTTCCTCTACCATTAACAAGTTCTCTACCAAGGTTTCTTATAAAAAATAATAATATAACTTCCAACCCTTGATATGATAATAATAGTAAAATTGTAATACCCATATTTCATATCATATTATGAATGGAACTTGATGGATTGGCTCCTCTATAGCAAGGGTAAGCCTAGCCATAGCCCTAAACTCCTACAGAAATTTGAAAGCTCCATTTGCTAGTTCAGTTGTCACATTCAACTCATTCGAGGACTTATTTTCCATGACTGGTGTAGGGTCCATCATGTCTAAAGGTTTCAATCACCTCTATTGATTTGTGTTTTCTAGTGCAGTACTTTTGGTTTAAAAGTTAGCCACCACTAAAGTGCTTGATGCTACTGATGTCACTTCATTTCTCATGGTTTTAAAGTTTCAACATTTCAACGGTGTTTATTGTCGATTTGTTGGATTTTACTGCTACAAGGGGTAGCTTGCGAATAGATTTTGAGTGATTTCAAACAAGTGTGATATTAGCTATGATGTTCAATTCATGCAAAATGAGTGCCCCAAACAAATCCATGAAGAAGGAAGAATCAATCCTTCTTTGGATCTAGGGATTTCTCCTTTAGTGAAAAATAATGTGGCAACATTTAAAGAAAAAGGGTTACAAGAAATTTTATTGGCTTGTGGCCAAGTTATGAAGTCATTAAAGAGTGGGTTTCTATCAACTAGGAAAATCATGAACCCTCGAACATTTTCTATTGTGAAAATGGGCATTACATTTTTTTTTTAATCAGGAACATAGAGACCATATCTATAAATCAGGTCCTTATTTCACGGGTAGCAAGTGTTTGTTTCTCACTCACTAGTCTTCAGGGTTTAACCCCATGATGGAAATATCCTCTACCCCTTTATGGATCAAATTTTCTTATCTCCCTCTTGTTTGACGGTGTGATAGGATTTTTAAGGATATAAGAGATCAACTAAAATGATTTATCAGCAGTGATAAGGCTCATAAGAAATTCTTTCATAGGCCAGAATTTGTGTGGAAATAGACTTCTCAAAATGTGTTCCTGAGGAAATTCATCTAAATATGGATGGTCAGTCTCACGTACATCCTTTGGATTATGAACAAGTTCCTTTCAAGTGTAATATGTGTCAGGATTATGGACACTTTATGAAAAGTTGTCCAAAAGTTGCAGTTTCTGAGTTCCCATCACCTCCTGCTAAAGGGGGCAAGAAGAAGATAAGAAAGGATTCACTCAAGTGAAAAGGAAACAAAAGAAGCAAGGAAATAAGAATAAGTAGACTTGTAAGGTTGAATCTTCACATCAACCCCTTTCTAGAAAAAAGTTTTAAGTCTTGAATGCCCTTGAGGCAAAAGATGAGAATCTTGACATCTAAAAGGATCGGCCAATGCCAAACCAAGTCTCTTGAAAGAAACATGAAGAATACCTAGACCTAAATTCTCCAAAGGTTCCTTCAACATCAAAAGAAGAATAATTGGGTAAGGGGACTGAGAAGAATCACACACCCTCCTCCTCTTCCCCTTCTTATTCATAAGTGATTAAAATTCAGCATTCCTCCCCACGTAACAAGAAGTAGGAAATATCACAGTAAAAATAAATCCACTCATGAAGATTCTCTTACACCTTATATGTCGTCTACTATAAATTATTGGAAATGTTATGTTTCAACATTTATTGTGTAAGAAATTAGTTAGAATTTACTCCCACTCCTATGAAATGGTAGGAAGAAAAATTAGAAGGCTTAGTTTTGGATCTTTTCCCTCCTTACTCTCATCAAGATGAGATTGATTTCTTAGTTTTATAGTAAAATTTCTATTAATTTAAGCTCTTCAAGGGGGTCACAAGAAGGAGAACTTATTGTAACTCATTTCCCAAATAATTATTGTTTCCGAGCATAGATTCTAATATAAATCCTACTAATTTTTGTTAAAAAAAATGATTGTAAAATTGATAGAAAAACAATTAGAGATGCTCCTAATCAAATTGTTAGGTTAGAAAAAATAAATATGTACAAAGATATTATCAAAAGGAAGAAAACATCATATATAAATAGGAGGAAAGAGCATCTTCTTCACCTTTTGGATGAAAATCCTTGTTCATAAAACGAAACAAAATAATTTGTTTCCCTTAAAGAACTAGGATACCTATTGATGTATGTACATAGATGGAGCACAAAGTTCAAGGAAGACTAGATCGAGGCTCCAGCACTAGGAACCCGTGCTAGCTTTCCTTATAAAGAAATGAATGGTTGAGAAGTGTGGTGTGCAGAAGAGGAAGAAATTTAGCAGTAGATAAGAGAAGCTCCAACACTAGGAGGAGAGGCATGGGTTTCACATACCCACATTGTAAAATATGGCCAACTTAATGTATGCATATTTTAAGAGAAATTGTGTTTATATGCCTCTATGTGTGTATTTTCGTATGTTTGTCTATTATCACTGAAGTTATTTATCTGCACTTGTTAAGAATCAAAATATGTTGGCAATGTCTCATGGTGGTATGCCTTCATGTCGAATTTGGAGGTATTGAGATAGGTCATGGTTGTGTGCTTTTATATCAAATTGATATGTGTTGGTTTAAATGTATTTTGCGGTTCACTATGTATTTACCTATACGTATGAAGTTGTAGCTTCATATGGATGTTATAGTGGTTTATGGAATATTTAGAATGTGTGATTGTGATTTTGTAGGTGAGTATAGACACTATTGGCATATGCTAGTGTGTATGAGAACTTTGAGAAAGCCAATATGTTTTTTTCTAGTCTGGAGTTAGTCCCTACGTTGTAGTTGGTTATGTGTTTGTTCTTAATTCGTTATGTTAAGAAATGTGTTTGAAGCCTCCATCATGGTGTGGTGTCCCTTTGTGTATTGGTTCTTGTTGGGTCAGCTTAAGGCCAGAGGAGGGAAGCATATATGCATTAGGGATATGACTGAGCACGTGCGCCTTGGGATATGAAGCCCATGATGGAGTGGTTTCTATGCAATTGTGTGTGAGTGAGCTTTGTGAGAGAAAAGTAGAATACCTGTGTTAATACCTCTTTAACTGGTTCGACTGGTAAAGCATATGGTGAGGTTACCCATGTTCCTGTGTGGGATTCTTGGAGTAAAGTCCATAGAAGAATTGTGGAAATAGTGGTTGCATGTTTTCTGTTGGTTCTTGATATGTTGTTACAATAGAAAACCATAGGACCTACCCTTTTAGTGTGTTGTCCAAAAACCCTGCAGATTTGTTCCTACTTGGTAATTATGAGTTATAGAGGTAAATCACCATGAATAAGTGCATATTAGGCCATGTGTGATGTTAGGGAGTGACTCACGGATGTGTAGAGTCAATTGGGAGAAAGGACACGTTTTTTCGTCTTCCAGGAAGTTGTAAAGATTCTTTTTTGAAAGCGATACAAAAATATTTCACGGCGTGCTATGAAAATATTTCGTAGCGCCTACAACAAGACAGTTTTTGGAATGCATATGAGCTTTTGAAGACTATTTCAACCTGTTGATTGTTCCCTTAATGAGATGAAGCCCATGTGAGTTGGGTGAGGTGTGAAAATGGATTGGAAGGCATGAGAGAGATATCTCATAGAATTTGTGAAGGAAGTCTCCAATCTAATTTTGACTGCACATTTTAAATATAATTTTGAATTTATAGAATTGGATTCTACAACATAGGATTCTTCTTGTGGGCATTGCTTTGTCCTGGGGTATTGGGAGACAGTTGGGGAAACCTGACATGTCCCCATTAAGTGGTATCAGAACTGGAAAAATACCTTTAGTTTGACAGCTCATAGTGAAGGACAATTTGATGTATTTTGAGGTAAGACCATGTAGCAAGAAATTAGGAAGTGATGTATGTAGGGATAGGCAGATTTATAAATGTCATGAAAAAAGGAGTGTTCATACATAGTTGATGAAGTGTAAAAATAAATTAAGGAGGTACAAGGAGAAAGAAACTCGCTTGAAGAGGATTTAGTGGAAGAATCATAAGAGACCTTGGAAGAGGTAATGCAAAATTACAAGACAACTTGATAGTGAAAAGAGGTTGAAGAGAAGAGGAAACTTATAACAATAAGTGATGTGATTACAGGGAAGTGAAAAGCTGATATGCTCTTGAGAAAGAACAAGTCTACTGGTTGGAGAGGGGAATTGGTTCAGAATATAGATCCAAGAAAGATTGTGGAAGATGAGATCTTGTGATAGATATTCTAAACATTAAATGTGATGTTTTGGTCATTAAAAGAAATGTGTTTGCATGATTTAATTGGTAGCATTTGTCATATAAAGTAAGCTATATCAAAGAATATGAAGCAAGAGAATCACTTGGATGAAGAAGTGGTGACAGAACCTAATAGAAAAATCAAGAAGAGTGAGCGGTTGAAGACGCAACACTCGAAAAGTTTGAAAGTGGAGGAGAAAGAGCGCTCAAGAAGAGGTTCTACTGCAAAGAACCTAAATAAGAGAAGAGAATAGAAGATACCAAGAGGATGACTTGTTATGGGTGACAAGTAGCGGACTTGTTACAAAGAAATGAAGGGCTAGTTGTAACTCACTAGTAGACAAGGAGAGTCATGAGAGATAAATATGAATATGACTCTTGTTAGTCATAGTAGGGCTTCAGAGGAAATTCACAAGAGGAAGAAAAAAATTGCCAAAGAAATGAGTGACGAAGAAGAGATGGTTGAGTTGGGACATAACTCAATCATCTAAAAAATTGCTACAAAAAATTCAAGATGAATAGAGCTATGAGCAAAAAGAATAGTGTTGAATAGGGAGGTATGCAATAGCGAAGAGATGACAACAACAAGAAGAATTATGCAACAAAATTTATGTGAAGATTGAAAAAAGAGGTAAAGGTATTTGTTTTCAGTTAATTGTGGATTGGTTTCTGATTGCAAGTAGTAGTGATGAATGTTGCAATTGCGGGTGCAAGGAAACTTGTGGTAAAGAGTGAAGAAGAACAACAAAGTTCTTAGATGAAGAAGGTGATTAATTGCATGCATGATCTAGAAGAGTAGAGAGCGCTCATATGAAGATTCCAGAGGAATGAGTCAGAAGAAATATCTGGAGAAGGCTAGGCACAGAAGGGATTAGTATGATATTTAGAAATAGGTTGATGGAGTCAACTTATTGCAGTGGCTTCTGTGCATCTCACCATGAGCAGGGAAAATCTCATAGAAGAAGGAAATTTTAACTACTGAGAGTCATAGTAAAGGTTTAGAGAGAAGCCATAGCAAATCAAGTTGGTACAAACTTGATGAAGAAGTAATTAAAGTCAAATTATAGCTAAATATTATGAGAGGACTGCTACTTAAGGATGAGGAAGAACAAGGTCACAGATGAAGTCTCTAGAAGAGAGTGACATGGAATTTGTTGTAGGTAAAGATGAGACAGAGATAAATGCTCAGTGGACAAAAATATCAAGGTAATTGAGTTGTAGTTATGGAAGGGTAGCCTAAGGGTGATGAACACATGTGATGAAGCAGATGAAGATTTGATGAGTAACCTTAAGGAAACAAATTTAAGCCAAGGACTGAGTTAGAAGATAAAATTGAAAAAATTAAAGAAAGAAGGTATCATTTGTTGAATGAAGAGACAACCTATGATGTGCTGGACAGCTGGAAAATTCAGAATCAAGTAAAGTTCAGATTTTGCAACGGAAGCGGTAAAAGAAGGTACAAGTTGAGTTAAGGATATGGTAAGAGATTTGTTTCATTTTTCATATTATAGTTGAGGAAGGTGAGGAGATTTGCAACATCCTAGAGCAAGGAATGCTCGCAGGGTTTCAAAGAAGATAACTAGGAAGATTCCAAAATCCTAAACTTAGGAGAAATTTTGGTGAGGTGTCATGTTTAAAGGTGGAAACTTGTTACTACAGAGACATGTTGCAACTCATGAGTTTAATTTTTCATGAGAAGACCAAATGCATATGACCATAAGTTCATATTTTTTTCATACCTTGGGAGTCTAATGAAGGTCATAGATGGAGCCCAAAGTTCGAGGAATACTGGACTGAGGCTTGCCACTATGATGGGAGGTCACATGATGATGCTGGGATATATTTCAAATTTTTGATAGATATTTGCATTAGGATATGGGAGGAAATATTTACTAATGTAAATGTAATTAATGTAGCTTCAGTTTCCCATATTTGTGAGAAGGTGAAATGAACTATCACTCGTGACTCTTGGTTACCCATGTTAGCTTTCCTTATAAAGAAATGAGTGTTCAAGAAGTGTGGTGTGCAAAAGAGGCAGAAGTGCAGCAGTAGATAGGAGAGCTCCAACGCTAGGAGGAGAGGCAAAGGATGAGAGGTTTGGGTTGCACATGCCCACATTGTAAAATATGGCCAACTTAATGTATGCATATTTTGATTAATGAGCAATTGTGTTTATATGCCTCTATGTGTGTATTTTCCTTTGTTTGTTTATCATCACTAAATTTTTTTATCTCCACTTGTTAAGAATCGAAATGTGTTGCCAATTTCTAATGGTGGTATGCCTTCATGTTGAATCTGGAGGTGTTGAGAGAGGTCATGGTTGTGTGATTTTATATCAAATTGATATGTTTTGGTTTAAATGTTTTCTTGAATTTACTATTTATTTACCTGTATGTATGAAGTTGTAGCTTCATATGGTTGTTGTAGTGGTTTCTAGAGTATTTAGAATGTGTGATTGCGAGTTTGTGGTTGAGTATAGACACTACTAGCATATGGCAATGCATATGAGAACTTGTGAGTAGGATGAGATGTCGTTTTCCTGCCTGGACTTAGTCCCTGCATTGTAGTTGGTTATGTGTGTGTTCATACTATGTCATGTTAAGAACCTATGTGATTGTTGTTGGGAAAAGTATCCAATACGGAATGCCCCTATCCCACTCTAAGAGGTGATAGTGCCTTAGCAACAAACAGGTAAACTTATTCAAGTATTCTTCTTTATGGAATGTAAGTGAGGAAGAAAGATCTAACTAACCTGTATCTTCCGCTAGTTTTGTCGATCCAAATCACTCCTCTCTTCAGTAGCTCCCAGCTTCTTGCTCCTTCACTGGCCCAGCTTCACTGAATTCTTGCAAGATCACGAGAGAGAGAAACTACACAGAGATACAGATATACATTCATAAAAAGCTCAAGATCAGATTAAGCTAAACATGTAAGCATAACAACACATCATTGGTATACAACATGTAGGAGAAACTCAAATAGTTTATTGATAAGATAATAAAGTCTGAGAGGAGATACAATCAAGTGAGTTCCGATCCAGCATCTACCTCCCAGCGATGGAATCCCTTCCTCTCCTCCAACAAAGCATAAATCACCCAATGTGCTAATGTCAATCTCAAACCAACAGCAATTCTCTGCAAAGTACAAAATTCCAGCCTCTCCCAACCTCTGGATCTCTAGGGTGAGAGATCTATATATAGATATTTTCAGAGGTGTGAGTCAGCTCTGGGTTTTTGATTAGTGTCTTCTCTCTGATAGTTCTTGATGCCACTTGGAGATTTCATTGATCTCTTACTCATCCTTGGGCGATTTTGATAGGCAAGTGTCCCATGAGAAGTTTCTGGAAGATTCCATGATCATCCACCTCACAAACTGTCTCCGCCACTTGTCTTTTCCTGATCAGCGCACCCTCACAGTGTATTTAGGTGCACTGAAACGCACTTCCCGTGTGTACAAGGTGCACTGGAATGCAATTCCCATGTGTACAAGGTGTGCTGATCCAGTTTTGACCAATTTTGAGTAGTTTCTGGTGGAGAACTTCTGGGAGAAGCTGTAATTTGTTGACCTTGTTCCTTTAAGAGTTGTAACAACACTTTTAAGGACTTAGGAGCCTTTAGTTTATGGACATTTCATGCTTGGAGCTGTAAGGCACAGAAATGTCTATAACAGTTGCCCCCTAAAGTATGAGGCTGTTTATCGGGTGAAATGCTTTATTAGGAGGATCCGAAGTTCTTCTAATGCTGGGAGGAGACCTGTAATAAGATACAATACAATACATTATTTTTCATACTGCTTTCATGATCTAGCTGAGGCAGGCATTCCCATGCTCAGCTTTATAAATTCATTTTTCTGTACATAGAACAGACAATTGTTTGATGGTAGACTGATGATCCTGTTGAAATCATCATCCTTTGGTAGGATGATTGTCTGTGCTACAATGCTGTACATGTCAAAATATATATCGCAGCCCGGATGGATGAAACTAGATCCGGGGTCTTCAAACTCATTCGATCTTCACTCTAAGTACAAGTCGATCCATGTGAGAAATGTTTTGAAGTCGAACATGGAAAGACATCGCTTGATTACCAGTCAATGAGGTAAACCGTTAACAAGCGCGAGAGGAATCACCGATAATGATAATGACCCTCAAGGTACTGCGGTACAATTCACGTGGTGTGAATAAAGGACTTGGCGTCGAACACCACGCAAAATCTTTCGGTCGAAGGTCATTGATGTATACCTGTCGCCGGAAGTGAGAAACTTGCCATTGAGGCATGCAAGCTTCAAAGTACTGAAGGGGGTGTCCCTAGATCAACTTCTTGGATAATGAGCTGATGTCGACAAGAAGCGATCCGTCAAAGGAGGGCCTTAATGTATCCCACATCAGTGACACGGAACGGAGCAAATGATTTTTATGGAGGTGAAAACGATCTGATGATATATGGTTCAGTGTGGCGGTCATGAAAGAATGAAGGATAATGTATGGTAGTGGATGGGACACGGTTGACTTCTCTGGATGACTTCTCTTGAACATATCGGCGACACTTATGTGATGGATTGGTAGCATTTACCCCAAAGGTGGATGGTATGGCGAGACCACGGTGATGTGACTGGTGAATGAAACAACCCAACCCGACTCAGGCATGGAGTGGAAGTGTCATGTTCAAGAGCGACTTGCTACCAATAAAGTTCTTTGAGTTTCTTCCCAATTTTTCCCCAGTCATTGCTGACCAGTACCTCTTTATTTTTGTCAAGCTTGAGGAGGATAACATATGCTTGTTCTATAATTTGCCCTTCGGGCAAACCCATCGCTATGTTTTAACGAGCCTAGCGATAGTGAAACTCGTTCTCGTCTAAAGACAAGTTTGTCGCTATTTAATGTTTTAAACTAGTCCAACGACAAAGATAACTCGGTCCTTTTCATTTTTAGATAGTCTGAAAAGGTACGTAAAGTCAACTCCGAAAGTCCTTTTTCGTCATCTAATCCCTTAAGTCTGAAAAAGTATAAAACAATACAGAAGGGATGAATTTTCGATAGTTTTTACGAGCCGAACAAAACAAGCGCTTGATCTTTTTGTGCAATAATCCCTCAGGTCCAAAAATATTAAAATCTAGAGGAGGGATAGCACTTCCGGTCGCTTTAACGAGCTGTAAGGCCAAAACTAGGAAGTCTTTTCATATTTTACGAGTCAGATGAAAAGAGCTTAAAGAAGACTCGTCTTTTGAGGAACGAGTGATAAAACGGGTTAGCAGCTGATTCCAGGTAAGGGTTGGAATTTTCCAATCACGGCAGTGTCACAAGGATGGCTAGTGCAATCACTCTTCGCAGCTGTTCCTGAAAATGGGTAAACAATCATATGGAGGTGAACGATCGGCCAATGGAAAAGTGGAGGTGACGGTGCAAACACGACTAAGGCTTTAATGGCTGATAATTTTACATTCACGGTGGTTATTTACTGGAAGATAGTTCATTTTTTAACGAGCTTAAACGCGGAAAAACACTGCACAGTCTTATGTTTATTTTTTAACGAGCATGAACTATGTGCTAAAACTACTCAATCTTATGTTTATTTTTTAACGAGCATGAACTAGGCGCTAAAACTGCTCGATAAGTTTGCATGCCCCCAGCATAATAATGCAAATCGAGGTGCATGCCCCCCTAGCTTCATTGCATTCAACTCGGTGGTTGGAATGAAGGTTTACCTTTGAGACTTGGAAAGGGGATTTGTTTTATTTTTTAATGAGGTTGACACAGTAAAAGAACTATCCTCATGACTCCTTGTTTCATTTTTTAACGAGGTTGACACGAGATAAGAACCGTCCTCGGTGTCCAAATCCATTAGATATAGAAGGTTTCATATTCCACTATGGCCACTTCCGCCAGATTACTCAGAGGCGGTAGGGCAAAAGTACCCATTAAGGCAGGGTCTTTTAGGAGACCTACTCCGATATTTTGTAGCGAATGATTGCTTCCATGGATCATTCGAATGCTTCCAGTAACTTGAGAACCATTGGGGAGGAAGTTTTGTTGATCGATGATTGTAATCCCTCCTTGGAAAGGGAATGCAATATTTCTAAAATAGGTCGACACAACAGCTGCCATGGCATATATCCGTGGTCTTCCTAGTAGGATGTTGTAATCAAGATTTCCATCGATGACTTCAACATCAATTTCTACTGTTTTTCCCCCTAGTTCAACTTTCAAGTTATTTAGGATACCATATGGGGTATATGTCCTTCCGTCAAATTCTTTTAATGTCGTCGAAGATTGCGACAAGGTTGGAGATCCTAAAGTTTTCCAGCAACTCATCGACATAATGCATGTAGATGCCCCTTCATCAATAATTGTTCGATGAACAGTTTTGTTGAGGGCTTTCACTTGAATAAGGAAAGCTAGTTGAGCTGGTAACTGAGGATCATATCCTTTATGATTAAAGGCCACAAGATTGGAATCCATTGGGTCAATCCCACCTATTGCTGATAATAAAGCTTGCTCTTGGGAGAGGCAATTTTGCGGTACCTCAAGCGTTGACATAGCGAACGGCGATTGGGCCAGGTCCTCTATTATATTATAATTCTGTGCTATTTTTGCATGAGGATTAAACGACTTGTGTACTACTCCCTTTGGCGACTTTATCATTTGTTCAGGAATGATGGGTGGCACAACTTTGGTCAAAGTTGTTGTCGAACTACTAGGTTGTTCATTAGCCTTGTTATTTGACACCTGTGGATTCCCGTAATCTTTATTCCTTGCCAAAGCATCATTTTGCTGCTTTGAGATAGACAACATAAGCACTTGGGATCGGGAAGCATTTTGATTAGCAACCAGTTTGGTTCCCGGGCTTGGAAACGGATCAGTCAATACTGCCGAGGTTTTTGAACTCTTAAAGAGTTCCTTAACTTCAGCTATATGTGGACACTCTCTCGTCCAATGATCCTCATCGCATATATGACACCCCGCAGGGGGTTTCCTTTTTCTCCCTTTCTTTTTCTTCTTGCCCCCTAGTTGTTTCAGTTGTTTGCCCTTGTCGGTCGACATGGCATTTACTTCCGACGCAAGAAGTTCCTCATTTGCATTTTGACTGGAAATCTTATGGGCCTTTTTAGATGTAGCCTTTGTCGATTTCGTGTCTGTCGCGCCAATCACGCCATCGATGGCGTGAGAGTCATTGTTTGATTTAGGAGGAGGAGGAATTGATAATTCCGGTCTAGGGGCGTCAGGTATTTTGTCGTAGAGCGTGGCAGACTGAGTATAGACCAAGTCCAGATATTGCGCACGAGCGATGACTTGCTCTTCCATTACGACTCCCCCCTTTGCCACATCTTCCGTGATTGTAGGAAGTAAGGATTTGATAAACCATTCAGCTAATAGCTGATCGGGAATGTACGTTTTTACCATCCTACGACGACGTCGCCACTCATGTATATGGTCAGATATGTGAGTGGCTGTTGTCTGTTTGAAGTTGGTTAGGAGTTCCGTTCCCATTTCATACCTTATTGGTAATTGAAAATGGGTTAAGAAAGTCGTGGCTAAGGTACTGAAGTTGTCGAACGAAGCTCTAGGAAATTCAATATACCATTTTGCCGCTGGACCAGTTAACATCCTCTTAAAAAGGTGAAGCCTAATCGAATCATCGTTTAGGGTGTTTGATGAACACCACAGATGAAATGTCATCACATGATTCGACGGATCTTCACCCGGATTTCCATTAAATTTAGGAATATCTGACGGAAGTTTATGCGGAATCGCTGGCCACCAAGGGGCATAAGCAATTGGATCATTCGTCAGCCAGTTTAGATCTGGTAATTCTAGAGTTGCTACAAAGGGCAACTGTTGATTCAGGTTAGGCGAAGCATACCCAGGATAAGATGGAATCGCCTGAGCAGTGGGTCTTTGCATACCAGCATAATGTACTTGATGCTGGCAACTTTGACAAGGTTGATGGGCATAACCATTATAATATGGTTGTTGATAACCGCTTTGGAAATGCGATTGCCCATTACTTACAAATACTTGTTGCTCAGGTCCTTGATATGATTGCTGGAATGGGGGTTGTTGAGTTTGAACCAGCTCTGATTGTTGAACCATTTGCTGTTGACCGATACTGGATGATTTACCAAGATGAGGAGTCACAGTACTTGTTTGATCCTAAGTCGCTCCAGATAAGGAGGCACTAACCTGAGGTTGTGATTGAGTCATTGAGACAAGAGGCTTTTGTATCACAACCTGAGGCTGTTGGGGTTGACATACAACAGGTAGCGCTTGTACTTGCGATGCAGTTACCATAGCAGGTATAGTGGGAATATTCGACACAGGATGGACTGGTTGCATTGAATATACAACCCTTGGTTGTTGGGGTAGTATAGGTACCCAACCACTTGATGTAACTCCAGTATAACCTGAATACTGTTGTGAACTCCCGTATGGATATCCTTCCGGAGGGGGTAATGAAAGGGCATACTTCCCCCCATACGGTGGTAACCCAGAACTCAAGGGGATTGTTTTCCCTTGGGGACTGGATTGCCCAAATTGACCTCCAAATGGATCAATTTGGCGAGTCTCAACATAAGAGTTTCCGGATATTATTCCGGAGGAACAAACAGGAACGGACCATACTGTCGAAATAGTCCCTGGATGGACTCCTTCTAGCGGTTGTGAGCTAGTCGGGACAGATGGTATGCCGGCAAACATTTTCGGAGTGACGGCATGGGGTTCTGCTATCGCTGTGTCAGTCGACACAGTCCTAGATGTTGACGATTGTTCAGACATTTTGAGTCTATCCAAAAGATTACCTAGCTATTCTACAGGAACTTGCGATGAAAAGAGACTAACTTCGAAGACCAACGAGGGAATGGTGGAAAGGTATCCAATATGGAATGCCCCTATCCCACTCTAAGAGGTGATAGTGCCTTAGCAACAAACAGGTAAACTTATTCAAGTATTCTTCTTTATGGAATGTAAGTGAGGAAGAAAGATCTAACTAACCTGTATCTTCCGCTAGTTTTGTCGATCCAAATCACTCCTCTCTTCAGTAGATCCCAGCTTCTTGCTCCTTCACCGGTCCAACTTCACCGAATTCTGGCAAGATCACAAGAGAGAGAAACTACACAGAGATACAGATATACATTCATAATAAGCTCAAGATCATATTAAGCTAAACATGTAAGCATAACAACACATCATTGGTATACAACATGTAGGAGAAACTCAAATAGTTTATTGATAAGATAATAAAGTCTGAGAGGAGATACAACCAACTGAGTTCCGATCCAACATCTACCTCCCAGCGATGGAATCCCTTCCTCTCCTCCAACAAAGCATAAATCACCCAATGTGCTAATGTCAATCTCAAACCAACAGCAATTCTCTACAAAGTACAAAATTCCAGCCTCCCCCAACCTCTGGATCTCTGGGGTGAGAGATCTATATATAGATATTTTCAGAGGTGTGAGTCAGCTCTGGATTTTTGATTAGTGTATTCTCTCTGATAGTTCTTGATGCCACTTGGAGATTTCATTGATCTCTTACTCATCCTTGGGCGATTTTGATAGGCAAGTGTCCCATGAGAAGTTTCTGGAAGATTCCATGATCATCCACCTCGCAAACTGTCTCCGCCACTTGTCTTTTCCTGATCAGCGCACCCTCACAGTGTATTTAGGTGCACTGAAACGCACTTCCCGTGTGTACAAGGTGCACTGAAATGCAATTCCCATGTGTACAAGGTGCGATGCTCCAGTCTTGACCAATTTTGAGTAGTTTCTGGTGGAGAACTTCTGGGAGAAGCTCTAATTTGTTGACCTTGTTCCTTTAGGAGTTGTAACAACACTTTTAAGGACTTAGGAGCCTTTAGTTTATGGAAATTTCATGCTTGGAGCTGTAAGGCACAAAAATGTCTATAACAGTGATTCAAGCCTCCATCATGGTGCAGTGTCCCTTTGTGTATTGGTTCTTTTCGGGCTAGCTTAAGGCTAGAGGAGGGAAGTGTCTATGTGTTCTGGATATGAATGAGTGTGTGTCTCTTGTGATGTGACGCCCGTGATGGAGTGGTTGTTTTGCAACTGTGTGTGAATGAGTGTTGTGAGAGAAAAGCAGAGTACCTGAGTTAATACCTCTTTAACTTATTTGACTAGTAAAGTGTTTGGTAAGGTTACCCATGTTCCTGTGTGGGATTCTTGTAGTAAAGTCCATAGAAGAACTGTGGAAATAGTGACTACATGTTTTCTATCAGTGTATGATGTGTTTCTAGAAGAAAAAACCAGAGGACCTATTTTGTTAGTGTGTTTTCCAAAAACCTTTTAGATTTGTTCCTACTTGGTAATTATGAGTTAGAGAGGTAAATCCACATGAAGAAGGGTGTATGAGGTCATGTGTGGTGTTAAGGAGAGACTCAGGGCCATATATATTCAAGTGGGAGAAAGTTCGAGTTGTTTCGGCTTCTCGGAAGTTGAAAATATAGTTTTCTGAAAACACTACGAAAATATTTCATAGCTCGCTATGAAAATATTTCATAGCACCTACAACAAAGACAGTTTTTGAGCTGCGTATGAGGTTTTGAGAGCCTGTTTCGACTTTCTAGTCATGCCCTTTATGAGATGAAGCCCATGTGACTTGGGTGAGGTGTAAAAAGGGATTGGAAGGAATCATAGAGAGATATCATAGCATTTTTTAAAGAAGTTTCCAATCTGATTTTGACAGTGCATTTTAAATATAATTCTGAATTTCCATAATTGGATTCTACAACATAGAATTGTGCTTGTGGGTGTTGTTTTGTCCTTGCATATTGGGAGACAGTTGGGGCAACCCAACATTTCCCCATCTTCTATTTTAAGAATCTTTATGATTCCCCTTACACCATGGGCACTATCTTGAACACTCCTATAGAGGAGGATATATTTCTTTGGAATACATGGAGTTTGGGATTAAGCAACTAAATAATGAGAAAGTAGGGATATTGAAGGCTACTAATCTGAAATACTAAAAATGGGAAGATTTCTCCTCATCCCTCACATACACAAACTCCTAAATTTAGCAATGAAACAAGGCCTCCCTAAGACTTGGACACAAAGCCTTATTTCGCTTATCTTTAAAGTGGGGATAAAAAAAATCCCTCTAAATACAAAACCATTATGATTAGTCACATATTATCCAAACTTTATGGGCTCATTTTGGAAAATAAGATTAGCCTTTAGGTTGAAAGCCATGATAAAAGAGCTAAAGGGAAAGCTAAATTTAGGAGACGTCACTCGACTATAAACCATATTGTTCCTCTTATGATCATTCCAGAGGAATGTTGCGATGATAAAACTAATATCTTTTCTTGTTTTGTCGAATTTGGAAAATATTTTGACACAATTCCTCAAGGTAAGCTATGGAAGAAACTAGAAGAGATAATGGTTCCTCTCAAGTTAAGGGTTGTTGTAACTAGGCTATATGACAATTTCATTTCCAATATTAGGACCACAAAGGGTTGGTCATAAAAAATTAAATGCAATATGAAAGTTAAGAAAGGGTGTCCTCTATCCCCTACCCTTTTTGGCATTTACATTGATAAGCTAGAAGATTGTTTGGAAGTTGCAGGATGTGATGGTAGCAGGTTCACTGGTATGGTAATTACTCTTCTCCTTTATACTAATGATATTGTTATTCTAACCAAGAGCCATGATGATCTTGATAAGAAGCTTATAATCCTTCAAGATTGTTTCTCTAAGATGGGTATGATTGTTAATACCAACAAGACTAAAGCCATAATTAAATCCAAAAATATCAACTATGATAATTTCCTTTATGATAATAACTACTTAGACAAAAAAATTTAATACAAATATCTAGGTATTGACATACATCATCAACCCAACTAGAATTATAGCAATGGGAAAAGGATAATTGGAGGCTAGAAAACTTATTATGGGATTGAAAATAATTGTAAGTTGACAGATATTTGGGTATGGAGTTAAAAAATGCTCCTATATAGGACTCTCATCACCACTATTATTTAATATGGATGTGAGGTTTGGGGTTGCAGTATATCTAAAGAATCATGGAGGAAGTTCAAGTTGATCCACAAATAATGTATAACCTACTGCCTCAAGATTAAAGGAAATACTCCCTACCCTATGCTCTTGATTGAAGTTATCCTTTCCCCCATTGATAGTATGGTTATGATTGGGTATCTCATGTATAAGAAGAAGCTACACAACACGGAAGCCAAGAGGTTTCCCAAAAATGCTTCTAACTCTAGCCAAACCGCACCTTCAACTCAAGCGAGGCTGGCATAAGGATGCCCAGTTTTCGCTAGACCATTGGGGGATAAAGGAGGGGATCATCTTGGAGAATAAATATAAAAATATTATTACTTCCAAATTTAAGGATAAGTTTTGGGATGATAAGTAGTTAGATGAAAAAACAAAGATAAGGTATCATAAGTAGGTGATCAACCCAATCTTCATAACCAGAATTATTTTTCTATCTTGACCAATTCTAAGAAAAAATGAACGTTTCCACAATAATAACTAATTTTCATGAGCTTCAAAGTGAAACTGAGAATTGGACTATTCCAAAAACACCTTAGGATGAAAATGTTTGTCATCTTTGAGATACCAAGAGGGTTGATGATGAAAATAACTTTCTCTTGGATTTCCAAACTCTTGCTCACATTCGTTCTAATTTTCAAAATATTTTCCACACTACCAACCTTCTAGACTTGTTAAGTCATGAAAACTATTGTGATCTAGGAACGCTTCTCTCCCTTCTTTTCGATCAAAGAAATAAAATATTAAAGAACCTCAACTAATATCTTACTTTCTTAAGGTCTGATAGACCAAATTAGTCTTAATAGACATCAATCATCATCATCATCATCATCATCACCATATATTAAAAAATTATTAATAAACATACAAAAAATGTTTATATATATGAGAAAAACTAGTATAAATTCTTCTTTAAAAACCGGTATGAATTCATCTTAACTCTGTATTTATCAAATAGTGAGAGAAATCAGATTTTTCAAAGTGTAAATTTTTACCTAAACTTTACAATTAAAAAAAATTACATTTTGAAAATTTAATTCCTTAATTCCTCAAAATACTTAATAGATTTAAAATTAAAATAAATCTTTTAGTGAAAATTTTATCTTTTAATAAGTTACATGTTACTTTCATATATTTTAATACAATACATATTAATTTCATAATTGATTAAAAAAAAAATCGGTTTTTTTGGCCTCTATTCAACTCATTGTTATCCTTCAGAGTTAAGTTGCTAATGATAAACGTAAAATAAAGCTTCTCCATAGTTATTTGAAATAATAATTCCATAAACTCATGCATGTAGAAGGAATTCATTCCTTGAGGATTGCACAGTTTTACATGGTGTGAGATCAGTGTGAGTGATCAGTGTTACACATGGTAACAGTAGGATCACCTAGGAAAAACTGCGCTAGGAAATAGGAGCTTGGAGGGCAGTGTGGAAGACTTATGAGAAGTCTATTTTTCCTGTGAGCATCTGTGAGGATTGTACTGAGAGCTGGCTAGCTGTGAGAGCTAAAGATTTGTGTAATTTTGAGATATTTCCAACTTGTATGATAATACAGATAGTGGGGTTTTTAGCTGAGGCTTTCCCCTGAGTATTCTTCTGTGTTTCATGTGCATTGATTCTTCTTTTGGTTATATGTGTTCTGCTTGATCTTGCTCAAATCTATTAAGCTTCCGCAAGTTTGATTGTAGAAGTAGATTAAACTATTTTTCTTTAGTTATATTGCATTATCAAGTTAATCTACAGTCAGAATTTCTACATGGTATTAGAGAAAAGGTTATCCGAACTGTGAACAGTATGCTGAGAAGAGAATTCAAAGTTTGAAGTTCGGGGTTGCAACTACAAATCGAATTCATCTCATACTTCAGGTTGGTCAATGGTGTTCTATGGCTTAAGACTCGAGTATGCCTTGGAAGGAAGCTCGAATTACAAAGCATGGAAGGATAGAATGGAAGTTGTATTAGAAGGCAATGGCTTAAAGGATTTCATTGATCAAGAAATCCCAAAGCCAGTTGCAGCTAATGCACAAGAATTGGGTGAGTGGAAGAAGTGTGTATCGAAGGCGAGACAGATCATCCTGGAGGGAGTTCGAGACCATATTTTCTCGAGTCTCCATGGGAAGGATAATCCGTTTTCAATGTGGAAGACATTGAAGGACCTCTACCAAAACAATAGCAACTAGAGGAAATTGGCGCTCAAGGACAAGCTTCAGAAAATCAAGATGGAGAAGGGCGATACTATTTCCACATATCTGAACAAGCTCACCACCTGAAGAGATGATCTTGGTAGTGTCGGAATAACTACTGTCGATGATGATATGGTGAACCTTGCTCTCCTCGGCCTTCCAAAGAGCTGGAATAGCTACCAGGACTTTGTGAATGGAAGGGAGAAACTGCCAGATTGGGAATGACTACGATTGGATCTCATGCAGGAGGAGATCAGGAGGAGCACACAAGATGGTTCTTCATCAAAGAATGATGATCAAGAAAATCTGGCCTTAGTAAGTAAGGCAAGTAAAGGGAAGGGGAAGGCTTCCCATTCCAAATAGAATTCTTCTCATAGAGGGAAGAAGGTTGACAAGTCTAAAGTGAGATGCTTTAATTGTCATGAGATGGGACATTATGCAACTAATTTCCCATCAAATAAGTGTGAGAAGGGATCCTCGAAAGGATCGGAAGGTGAGGCTTTAGCCTCTCAGTTTGAAATGGACTTTACCCTCATCGCATGCATGGTGTCATCGATGGCGGGCTGTGTTTGGTATCTTGATAGTGGAGCCTCATTCCACATGACAGGAGATAAAAGTTAATTCAGTACCTTGGAGGAGAAATACCTCAAGATGCGCATAAATATGGGTGACGACAGAAAGTACAGTGTTTCAGGAGTGGGCATGGTTGTTTTTCAGAGGGAGCATGGAGTTTCTCTCACCTTGACTGATGTAAAGTATGTGCCTGGACTAAAGAAGAACTTGGTATCAGTCGTGATGTTGGAGGACAAACGCTATGATGTTGTCTTCAGTAAAGGAAAGGTGTTCCTAAGACACATAGCCATGGGTTAGACCAAGAGGATTGGGATTCAGGTGAAGAATCTCTATAAACTAGAGGTAGATGATTGTGAAGCATTGAGTTATAAAGTAGAATTGGTGCAAAGCCAAGACATTGGCGAGTTATGGCATAGGTGGTTGGGCCATTTGCATCATGGGGCCTTGAAGATAATGCAACAGATCTCTACAGGACTTCCCAAAGATAAACTTGAGAAAGTTGACACATGTAAAGGTTGTACCTTGGTAAAGTACACCAAGTCTTCCTTTCATGATCGAGACAGTCGAGCAGAATCGATCTTAGAGCGAGTTCATACTAATTTGTGTGGACCATTCTCGACGGAATCCACAGTGAAGCAAAGGTATTATGTGATTTTAATTGATGATTTTTCTCGTAAATGCTAGATTTATTTCATGCAGAAGAAGGACCAAACCTTCTCAAAGTTTTGTGAGTTCAAAGCTTTGGTCGAGAAAGAGTCAGGGAAGAAGATCAAGGCCTTGAGAAGCAATAATGGTGGAGAGTATGTCTCTCAAGAGTCTAAGGAATTTTGTGAAGTAGAAGGAATTAAACGAGAGTTGATGGCACCTCATAACCCACAATAGAATGGGGTAGCCGAGAGGAAGAACAAAACGATTATAGGGGCAGCATGGGCGATGCTGCATGACCAAGGCCTACCACTTCATTTGTGGGCTGAGGCATGCAACACAATGGTCTATTTGCATAATAGAAACCTGCATTGCATACTTGGGATGAAGACACCAGAGGAAGCTTTCTCCGGTAAGAGACCAGATGTGGGTCACTTCAAGATCTTTGGCTCATCGATATATTTCCATGTGACAAAGGATGCATGGAAGAAACTTAAGTCGACAGTAGAATTGGGGATACTTGTTGGGTACACTGATACACCCCACAACTATCTGGTATACTTGCCTACCAGTCAGAGGATAGTGGTTCACATAGATCTCAAGTTTGAAGAACAGAAGGCCATGTGAGTTTCCCTTGAGAGGGAGCTCCAACTACAGGCTGTGGAGGAACTATTGGTTTCTAAGGAGGAGGAGCCTCAGATTGATGCGAAGCAACCGCATGTAGAGGATCCAAGAGTTGAGACATCCACTCAAGCAAAGTCTTCCTGAGATGGATGGAAGCACACAAGAGAAGCTGACAGATTGTTGTTGGATGCGAGAGAAAATGTGGGAGAACAATCTTCTCAGTGTAGACAGAGGGGGTCACCTGAGAGGCACACTGGATATATGGCCCTTGTTGGCGAATGTGTTGAGATCGAGCCATCTTCCTTTGAGGAAGTTGTGCCGCAATCGATTTGGGTTGATGCTATGGTGTAGGAGTATGACTCCATAGTTCGTAACAGTGTTTGGGATGTGGTTCCGAGACCGGAGAACAAGTCAGTTGTGAGTCCCTGTTGGATTTACAAGGTAAATCAAGCTGTTGATGGTAACATGGAGAAACATAAGGCAAGATTTGTTTCCCATGGTTTCTCACAGGTCGAGGGGACTGACTATGATGAGACTTTTTCTCTTGTCGCAAGGTATTCATCTATTAGATCAATGTTGGCACTATCAGCACAAATGGGTTGGAAGATCCATCAGATGGATGTGAAGACTGCATTCCTCAATGGCAAGATTGAGGATAGGTGTACATAGAGCAGTCGGAAGGTTTTGAGACCTTCGATCATGAGTCGCATGTGTGCCAACTCAAGAGAGCTTTGTACGAGCTGAAGCAAGAACCTCGTGTTTGGTATACCAGGATCGACAACTACTTCACTCGGTTGGGCTTCAGAAAGAGTGAAGCGGATACGAACCTATACCACATCATGGTGAAAGGTAAGTGATCCAAGTTATCTTTTGTTTATAGATGCATTAAAAGAATTACATACATAGTTTGTAGCTTAACCAAAGAGAAACTTTAAATGTGCACATGTGAGAGAAATAAGAAGAAGAGCATAAGAAACAAGAAGACAAGAACTTGATAACAGAGTTCGTCCCTCCTAGACTACATCTCCAGGCCCTGCTCAATCAATGGGGAGACCTTCATTCATTAAAAATGGCATCAAACGAGGTTACATTCATCAGTTACAAAAATGGAGCATTATACCTCCATGCTGAAAAATGCCCAAAAATTGAAGAGCCCTGTTGCAGAAACTGACACCACCAATGGATTCTCGTCGCCGAGACGTGTAAAATCCATATAAAACTTGTCCAATTCTGAGTCTAGACCAAAATCACCCTCTTGCAAAAATGTTGCTCAAGCAATGTTCCACCAGTTTTTCTCAGTGCCAAGGGTTCTGCCACCTGGTCTCACTTGGTCTCAAAATCCATGCCCGTTGATCTCTCCCCTTGCAAATGGTAAAAGAATGAGTTTAAATAACTTAGGCGGATTAAACCGTAATGTTGTTATGGTTTATTTTTACCAAACCCCATTTTTAAATAACCATATAAAAATTGCATGCCTTTTTTTTAAATACATAATATATATTTTTAATTTCACTGGGGAGTGGGCCCGTACTCCACGGGATCGCACTCACCCATCCCATCTACCTACGGAATCGTGTATTAAATCAGGCTTGTACGTTGAAGCTGAGGGGGGGAGGGGGTGGGGGGTACCACCACGTGGCTGCGCCCCCAACCACCATATGTCCGTGCAATCTTCACCATATCCGTTTCTTCATTGACCATTGCATTTATATGGAACTTCATTATATGGTTATAACCCTTGTGCATCATACGTTGAGATTCATTGATTTCATATGGTTTATGACTTTACCATATGTGGTGGTTTGTTATGGCATACGTTGTAACCGTACAATCTTCATGCGTTGAACGTTTGAACTTCGTTGGGTTTCCAACTTGTTATAACCACCATACGTTTGCCACGTATGCCTCCATACATTGGCCACCATAACCTTATATGGTATATGGTTAAACCATATACATCCACCGTTTTATAACCGTTTGTTATATGTGTTTTGGTTTGGGGATAAGGTTATGAACTATAATATATAGTTCATTTATTTGTTTTATATTGGTTTATGGTTATAACTTTTTTACCATGTATGGTATAACCATATTATTATATGGTTATTATTATATACTTTTTTCTTGATTTGGTTTTGATATAATAACCAAAATATTTCTTAGGTAGGTTTAGTCACTAATGACAGGTTGCCATGTGTCAGTGTTTGATGGGTTTTCGTGTGGGTCTCACGTGCTGACTGGGATGCCATGTGGTGCACTGTGGGCCCCATTTTTCCTCTGCCATACCAATCTTTGAAGATCTCTATCTTTTGCATACGAGCTCGGATTGACAAACTGTTCATGCCATCGTGATTAGGAAGACGAGCCCTCTCAACTGATGCCACCAAATTCTCCTTTGTGCCATTTTTGATTTCGAGTCTTATCCATCCCCTTAGTGTCTCGAGATCCTCCTAGATCAATCCTCCCCACTGAGGAGCTTTTGGTCCTCCAAAAGCATTAGCACACTGCCAATCCACATTGTCAATCTCTTATACGTGAAACTGGTACATTCTTGCAATCATGCACACCACACATGACTCAACAACCCCTCCTTGCCAAGAGTTCATACCACACACTCATTGGCCAAGGACTACATAAAAAGTAATTAATACCTCAAATACTAATAAGGAAAGGCAAAAATATCATCGTTGCATCTTGAAGTGATGGGAAACATATCATCATTTTTACATTGCAACGTATGATTTACAATGGTGGCCATAACAAGCTACTACTCCTAAAAAAAACCATCTTAACAAAGCAAACCATCGTGATCAGGAAAACGAGCCCCCACCAAATTCTCCTTTGTGCCATTTTGAATTTCGAGTCTTATCCATCCCCTTAGTGTCTCGAGATCCTCCTCGATCAGTAAGCAATTGATCATTATGCTTTATGTTGATGATCTCATATTGACAGGTGATGATCATTTGATCATGTCTTGCAAGGAGGACCTTGCAAGAGAATTCAAGATGAAAGACATGGGCCTTATGCATTACTTCCTTGGCATGGAAGTGTGGCAGAAGGATGGGGAATTGTTTGTGTCTCAGGACAAGTATGCCAATGAGATACTCAGGAGATTCCACATGGAGAAGTGCAATCCCATGTAGACTCCTCTAGTAGGGAACTAGACAAAGGAGGATGCTACTTCAAGAGAATTAGTAGAGGCTGTTGTGTACAGGCAACTTGTGGGTTCACTGATGTACTTAGTGAACACACGACCAGATTTGTGCTATGCTGTGAACCAGCTAAGTCAAGCTATGGTTCAGCCTACCAAGATATTTTGGAAGGCGGAAAAGCATGTATTGAGATACCTCAGTGGCACATCTCAGTATGGATTATGGTACAGACGGACAAAGGGAGTGAAGCTACAGGGCTTCACTGATGCAGATTGGGCAGGGAGTCCATTAGATCGGAAGAGCACATTAGGATGGATTTTCAACCTTGGGTCAGCTACAGTTTCTTGGTACAACAGGAAACAGAGGTCAGTTGCACTCAGCTCGACAGAGGCTGAATACATGGCTTCAAGTTAGGCAGCATGTGAGGCCATCTGGATGCGGAAAATTCTAGTTGGTTTGTTTGATCAGAGGATGGATCCAACTGTGATCTATTGTGACAATCAAAGTTGTATCAAACTCTCTGAGAATCCAGTATTTCATGATAGGTCCAAGCACATCGATATCCGATATCATCATCTCAGAGGCTGTGTAGCGAGGAGGATCATGTTGCTACAATATATTTCGACAGAGGATCAAGATGCAGACACTTTGACAAAGGCATTGTCAAAGTGTAAATTCGAGTTCCATAGAGACAGGATCGGGCTGGCAAATAATCCCTTTCTTGTTGAGAGGGAGTGTTGAAATGTAGCAACAAGAATATTCCAATTTTGATTTGTCCTTGAATTAAAATTAAGAATTAAAATTCGAATTTAGTCTCACTAGCTACCTGAAAAATAATTAATTAATTCATTATAGATTAATTAGTTGGAGAAATTCAAGTTAGAAGTCTTTGTGAAGTCATGCAACAATTATCCTTAAAATTAAGGAGATTATCCCTTAATTAAGGAGATAAGGTTGAGTTGTATTCGAGTTGTAATTAGTTAGCTTAGTTTACTGAGTTAAGTCCAGTTAGATTAGTTCGAAACTGTTTGAGGAACTAGTTGTGAGTTCAGTCAGTTAATGCATGCATGCATCCAACTAGTGTACTCCAGATAACTGAATATTCTCTCATCATTAACTCATGCATGTCTATTCTGAGAAAGACCTAGTTGAGATTAAATACAGGGACATTTTACTATCAGTTGCAGAAGGAATTCATACCTCGAGGTTTGTGTAGTTTTACAGGGTGTGAGATCAGTGTTACACATGGTAACAGTAGGATCACCCAGAAACAATTGCGCTAGGAAATAGGAGCTCGGAGGGCAGTGTGGAGGACTTATGAGAAGTCTGTTTTTCCTCTGAGCATCTGTGAGGATTGTACTGAGAGATGGCTAGCTGTGAGAGCTAAAGCTTTGTGTAATTCTGAGATATTTCCAACTTGTATGATAATACAGATAGTGGGGTTTTTAGCTGAGGATTTTCCCTGAGTATTCTTCTATGTTTCATGTGCATTGATTCTTCTTTTGGTTATATGTGTTCCGCTTGATCTTGCTCAAATCTATTAAGCTTCCACAAGTTTGACTATAGAAGTCGATTAAAGTATTTTGATTAAGTTATATTGCATTATCAGGTTAATCTACAGTCAGAATTTCTACATGTTTCATAAGATCAATTACACGAGTAGACTCAAGTTGCCACTGCTAACATGGTTTAGATGTAGCATTAGTTTTCATGCTAATAGTTTGGGGAGCAAGGTCCCTATTTTCTTACAAAATTGTTAGTGAAAGATTCCTTGGATTAACCTATCAAATCAATGTACTCTGATGTTAAAATACCACAAAACATGAAAATGATCACAATACTTAACTAACATACATAACTTCAATGTTTGCATGTAAAACATCAACGATGTATTTCAATAAGCTCAAAAAAGCATGTTTTCGGGTGGAAAGAGGTTGGTTCCTAAAAATATTTGTTACCATGGCCCATCACATCCTTTGGATTTATCCATAATGTTTTCCTTATAAAAAATGTTATCAAACTACATGTTATGGCTTATTACATTTGTCTACAAATATTCAATAACGTATGTCATGGCCTATAAGAAGAGTATCATTAGGATGAAGATGTTTCATTAGCTTATAAGACACACCATCATCAAATTCACCCTTAAATTGAACCAACATGGTGTAGAATTTCAGAAACCATGAGTTTATTTGAACTAGTATGCCAATAAATCCTCTCAATATTACTATTACGATGTTCAATGATGACATTTGCAACATTTCTACCATGATAGTTTCCAATAGTATGTTATTAGAAATAAAAGTTATAGAAAAAGACACCACATCTATCCTTTTTTGGTTCTCAGTTACCTCCAAGGGTGCTATGAGTGCCATGACTAGGTTAGTGGTGCATTGAGAATGAGTTTAGATGTGTAACTAAGGTCATGAAATAAAAACAAGGGCCTTTAACCATAAACGATGCTTCTCAATATCAATCGCCATGAAAAGAAACTAATTCACAAAACATTCCTTCTCTTAGTGTCTTTCAACTATGAATCTTTATGTTTTGACAATGATGAAGGAAGTGTAACATGGACATTGGGAATTTAACAAAACCTCTTGGGATCAAGTGTCATGAAAGATGAATTGAAACACCAAATAACACCCTTCCTTGTGATCCTTCGTTTCTAAGTGGGATATCATTGTTATTAATTGATTTTGTTATTAAGGTCTCCAACCACAACACATATGCTCTGAGTGAGATTTTTTACCCTAAGTGGTGTTTCTAGTGTCATTAAGTTTTTTGTATAAAGGGAATGGGTCTAGGTCCTTACTATGCTTGAGAGAGGAAAATAGGTCCTAATCTCTTAAAAGAAAGTTATAGTGATAAGATTCTAGTTTGAAATATGTCAAGATGAGGGATTTTTGCATAGATTTCATCATATATATAAAATAATGTATGTGCATTAATATTATGCATTTCTTAAAAAAATCAAAATAAGTGTGATTGTTTCATTTCCTCGTGTATTTTATTTTTCTCTTTTAAATTCAAATTGAAAAAATTGGTAGTTTAGGCTATATAGACAAAAATATACTCATTTTCCAACTACTTATTCCTATCACAATATTTGAACAAGTCTTTAAAAATGATCTTAGTGAAACTATGGACTATTAATTTAAAGATATTTATAATTAACATTAAAAGTTATGTAAATATAGTGGTACACAAAAAAGTCTTATTATTTACCACTATGCAAATTTGTTTTAAGAAATTCCTTCAACTTATGCTAAACTAGCATATTAATAAAGACTAAACTAGCATATTAATAAAGACATATGAATTATGTTTTAGAGAAAAATACTGTGGTAAGTTATTCTTGTGTGGAGGAAGAAGGTCCTTTAAGTGAGACGAGGGCAATGGACAATTGTAAGTTATTCTTGTGTGGAGAAAGAAGATCTTTTATATTTGGAGAAGTTATTCTTGTGTGGAGGAAGAAGGTCCTTTATATGCGGAGGGCACTGAACCATACATTAATAATATTTATCTAAGTGCATATGACTCAGCAGAAACAAGTATGCACAAAATATACACTCAGCAAAAACAAATATGCACAAAATATACACTCAGCCGTTATGTAAAATATTCTAAAAAAAATTAATAATAATTCGCCAACAAAATGAGGATGGAAAAAGATAGACATATGCCCACACTGTTTTGAAAACACAATTTAATAATCCTTTTCCCTCGAATGCCACAATTTAATTTATATTTACAGTTATTTTCATTCGAGATGTGCTCCAGCTCCCTTATCATCAATTATGATTTATCCCATCAAGACTATTATAAGAATTTCTCTTTATGTTATCACATTGGTCATCTGCTCTATACTTTTAGATAATACGAACTATAAGCCTAATAAACTCATTATTCCGATAAACTCATTATCATATCAGTTCGTATTAGCGTTGCAAGATAATATAAAGAGATTATTTAATAATCAGATAAGGAAGAAATAATAAGCATTCTAATTAGTTGATTATTATTATGTAGGAGCACTCAAATTCAATTAATGGTTTTAAAAAATGCATAGCTAATTTAATGGACTTTCATGGGAAGCTTTGCTTGTGTTGAGGTTTCACTGCGCGGAAAGCTCGGCGCAAGTAAAGCTCCGCACATCATTGGAATAGCTGTGTGGAATGCTCCAATAGTATATATCCCTGTACTCTTCACACATTTGCACAAAGAACAGTGGAAACTCGGTGAAAAATAACGGAGAATTTGGTGGAAAGGTGAAAAAACAAGTGGTTTTAGCGGGTTCCGATATAATTTGTCAGAGTTTGATTTTTGGAGTGTCTTTATTTTTTTCAGAAAATCTTGACTGGCCTATCAAACTTTCGGTTATCGGCGATCAAACTCATAATGTTTAATTGCACCAGGGGCAGCGGAGCATTGCATTTATTATGGGTAACTTGACTTTATGAAGCTTGGTTTGTATTGGATTTAGTTAAGTTATATGTTCAAATTTGAGCGGAGCGTAGATAATTAGTATATTTCATAGAAATAATTGGCGTATTGGATATATAGACAATTCGCATATTGCGTTGATATATTTCATATTGAACGAAGATAAATGGCTTGTCTTGATTTCGTAACGTGCAGAATCCGCCAGGATGGATACAGAATTTGACCTGTTTGTCCAAATTTTGTTTTAGTAAAAAATCTCCCTTGAGCCTTTAAAACAAAAATTGCAGGTTGAGCAGAATGGATTCATCTACATGTCTCCTACTACTAGTTGGCTACACCTTATTCTCAACATTTGAGCAAAAATTGGTGTCCTCCAGATTATTTGCATCTCTAGAATTCAAGGTTGGCCACCGTGTATGACCTTGAAGCAAGATATGATTCGATTATGGGCGTAATGCGAGTGCCTGTGGTTAGCACATCAGAAGCCCTCGGGCAGTCCACATACATAAACCATATCATATGAAATGCCCTCGGGCAGTCCACATACATAAACCATATCATATGAAATGTGATTTTGCTATGATCAGCAAATTCAGCGACAAAAAACATTACAACATGCCACACAATAAAAAACTTGATAAGTTGTTGCAGTTCCAGAATGTTGTTATAAAAAAAACCCAATACCAGTAGCAAATATTGTGGCAAGGATGAGATTTTGTAGGATCATAAAACATGTATTCACAGGTTGCAATAATTTCCCCCACATGATAGATCTGTAACATTTGTAGACCCTGTAGGCAGTGCCACCAAAGTATATATCTAAATGTACACTGATCAGAACCATACATTGATAAAAATGGCAATGTTTGTATTAAAATAAAATCCACTGGCTAGGAAAGAGAGTCTGAACCAGGAGATTCTGACTCTACAGAACGCTCTACATTGTTCATCAACATTACACATTAAATAGAATACATAGTTTTAGGGAAGTTAGAATAGCATCCTAAGAAATAGAAACTAATTCCTTTTCTGAGGTTACATGAACCAACTCTACCTATTCTAGGATATTCTCCATTATCTTCAACACTCCCTCTTAGTGGAGAATGGATTCACATATATGCCTAACATCTCCCTAAACATTGGAAATTTTACTTTTCCAACGGGCTTAGTGAAAATGTCCGCAACATTATCACATGTATTACAATATTCCAAATGAATTTCTTTAGATTGCACTTTCTCCCTTACAAAATGGAATTGAGTATCAATATGTTTCATGTTTTTGTGAAACACCGGATTGTTGGCCAGCTTGATTGAACTTTGATTGTCGCATCTGATTGTTGTTGTGACTGTCTGTTCTTCCCTAACATCCTGGAGAAGTCTCTGCAACCAAACCACCTTGCACGTTGCTGCACACATGGCTTGATACTCTGCTTCTGCTGAGGACAAGGAGACTGTGTTCTGCTTCTTGCTGCTCCATGTGATCACCCCAGATCCAAGACTGAATGCATAACCTATTATAGATCTGCGATCATCTACATTTCCTGCCCAATCTGAATATGCAAATCCCGCCAATCTAACATCAGTTGAGTCAGTGTAAATAATTCCATAATCTACAGTAGCTTGTAGATACCTCAAAACATTCTTCGTTGCATTCCAATGCCTTTCGAGTGGCTTAGACATAAATTGGCTTAACACACTGACTGCATAAGCCAAGTCAGGTCTCATGGTGGTTAGGTAGATTAAACTCCCAACCAGTTGTCTGTAAAGTGTTGCATCCACCACTTTTGAGCCATCCTCACACTGCAATTTGATGTTCTGCTGCAATGGTACTGGTGCCGGTTTACACTGATCCATTCTAAACTTTTCTAACAGGCCTTTGACATACTTTGCTTGAGACAGAAATGTTTTACCTAAATCTCTCCCAATCTCGAGACCTAAACAATATCTAAGTTCACCGAGATGCTTCGTCTCAAACATTTGTGACATCTGTTGCTTGATTTCATCAATTAAATATGTAGCATCACCTGTAATTATCAAATCATCTACATACAATAAAATTAGCACTACGAACCCTTGTTCATCTTTCATGGTGTAAAGATTAGGGTTATTCTTACTTCTATTATAGCCACCTTGCAGAAAAAATAAATCAATTTTCTCATACCATGACCTAGGAGCTTGTTTTAGCCCATAGAGTTCTTTTTTCAACTTACAGACTAAATATTATTTTCCCTTCTGGAAAAACCCTTCTGGTTGCTCTAAATAAACCTCTTCTTTTAGTTCTCCATTCAGAAATGCAGACTTTACATCTAGCTGGTGCATCATCCAATGTTTCTTAGTAGCTAAAGCGATTAACATTCTGATGGTGTTCAATTTAGCTACAGGGGCGAAAGTTTCTTCATATTCTATCCCTTCTTTTTGTGTGTACCCCTTTGCAACCAACCTAGCTTTCAGTTTTTCTATAGTTCCATCTGCATTAATTTTTGGTTTATATAACCATTTGCAACCTATGATGTATTTTCCTCTAGGAAGTTCTACCAATTCCCAAGTGTTGTTTCTGATTATTGAATCATATTCCTGTTCCATGGCTATTTTCCATTCATTACTTTCATTCACTTCTTTATAACTAGACGGTTCAACCACATTCATCATATTAGTTATAAAATCATTTTCCCTATATCTTGCAAGCATTTGAGTTTTCCTACCTGATCTCCTAAGTGGAGGGGTGGTGGTTTCAACCCTTATTTCTTCCTACTGTTGTTGTTGTTGTTGTTGTTGTTGCTGCTGTTGTAGTTGTTGTTGCTGTTCATCCTCTACCTTTGTTTGCTGTTGACCCTGATTGTTCTCTGCTTCTTCTTCCTCAAAGTACGGAATGTCCCATCAGTCATAGTGCTCATCAGGTTCTTCATTATCCTGCTCATGCAATTTAACATCTCTACTAACAAAGATCTTGTGAGTAGAGGGATTAAATAATCTGTATGCTTTATATGACGAACAATACCCTATAAAAGTACATCTGATGGCTTTTGAGTCTAATTTTCTTCTATCTTCCTTATGTGTGTGGGCAAATGCTTTACATCCAAATATTCTTAAGTGTTTTACTACAGGCTTATATCCATATCAAGCTTCAAAAGGAGTTTTAAACTCAAGACTTCTTGTAGGACTCCTATTTTTTAAATAAACCACAATACTCACTGCTTTAGCCCAAAAACCATTTGAAAGATTCTTACCTTTCAACATACTTCTTGTAAATTCCACCAGAGTTTTGTTCTTCCTTTCTGTTACTCCATTCTACTGTGGAGTATGGAGTGCTGTAAACTGCTGCAAAATTCCATGATCTTTACAATATCTGATCAACTCATCTTTCCTATATTCTCTCCCTTAGTCAGAACGAAGAATTTTTATCTGTTTCCCTGTTTGTCTTTCAATCATATTTTTACACTGCTTAAAGTATTCGAATGTATGACTCTTCTTAAGAAATACACCCAAGAAAACTTTGTATAGTCATCAATAAATAGTAGGAAATACACTGCTCCTCCTAATGATTTTGTTTGCATAGGACCACAAAGGTCTGTGTGCACTAACTCCAGTATATCCCTCTGTTTCTTTTCTATTCTAACATGGAATTCTTCTCTATGCATTTTTTCTAAAGTACATGCATCACAATTATTATGTACTTGCTTTAGCATAGGAAGATCTCTTACCATTTCTTTCCTCTATAGCAACAGCAAATCATTGTAATTGATGTGGCTGAATCTCTGATGCCAAAGCTCTTATGTAGTCTGGCTCACTACTATCAATGCTCGAACCAGTGCAGGTCTCACATCCAACTTGTACAGTCCTCCTGTTCAGATCCCTGTAGCAATTGTCTTCATTCCATCTAGCAAATCCTTAATGTAACAGTTAGATTTTAAAAATTCAACTTTCAAATCTTGATCTATAATCATTGATACAGAAATCAAGTTATTTGTTATTCCAGGCACATACATTACATTATAGATTTGTTTGATATTACCATCAGGTAGAATAACATAAACTTTCCCACATCCTTTGATTTGATGACTTCTGTCATCACCTAGGTAAATTTGTGCGCCTTCGTTGATCTCTTCAATGCTTGTTCCCTGTTATGTGTGTTGACGCTCCTGAATCTACATACCAAATGTCTGCATCAACATTTTTATCACGATCTGCCATGAACAATCTCAAATTCTGCACCTGATCACTATTCGCGAGATGACCTGCATGTCTCTTTGATTTCTGCTGTTCTTCATGATATTTCTTTTTCCTACATTCCCTGGCAATATGACCCAATTTTCCACAATAAAACCATTTAGTTTCAGAGTAGTTTTTATTCGGGTGCATACTTTGGTTCATATTTGGCCGTTTTTATGAACTTGCTCCCTTTTGCTGTTGTGGACCTGCTTTCCCTTTGTTGATGTTTTTCCTTGCCATCAATGCAATATCGGCACTCTGGGGCTTCAGAGTCGATATCCTCTCTTCTTCCTGCATCAGTATACCTGTCAGCTCTTCAAAATGCAGGATCTTTTCTCTGGCATTAATCCCAATGATGAACATTTGATAATCATCAATGACACCATTCATTGTAATGGTCACAAGATCTGTATCGTCCATTGTATGACCAATATATGATAATTTGTTTTTCAGATCCTTAATCCTTGCTACGAATGAAGAAATTGTTTCATTCTCCTCCATCTTCATGGACATAATCTTTCTCTTGAGGAACAAAAGATGATTTGAATTTCTGATCTCGTACAATTCCTTCAGAATTCCCCAAATCTCATTAGCTAACTTACCTTCTTTGATGTGAGGTATAATACAATCTTTCACTGACATCTTTAACATTGTCCTTGCTCTGCTTTCTCGTTTCTCCCAATCTGGGACCGATGTTGATCCAGCCGCGGGCCTCGGCTCATCCCCATTCACTATCGTCCAAGCACTCTATGCTTCTAGCAGAATTTGCGTCTTAGACTTCCAATTTTCATAATTGGAACCATCGCACTTGTTATGCTCGTTCATGCATGCTTCAAATATGTTGTTATTCATCTTGGCAATTTAGAAAAAAAAAATCGACAGTTAAAAGATATTAAATTTACCCCAGATTTGTGACAGAGACAGATCACTGTTGTTTGATCTCGCAACACATGCGCAGATCACTGTGAATTCCTTCTCAACCTCTAGACAACCTCCTGTTGTCAGCTACATCCTTGTTCTTGGCTTCCCCACTCAGCTTCTCTAACAACTACAACGTTGTTCTTGGCTCCCTTTGCAATTTCTTTGATTTACACGATCGTCGCAGATATACGCCTAATATTCAAGACTGTCGTAGATATACATCAATTTTCTGAGACGTCGTTGCAGATATATGCCCAATATCCAAGACGGTTGCAGTTTTACATCAATTTTCTAAGACCGTCGCAGCTATACACTGAAAAACTGCGACGATTGAAAAATAAAAATTCCAAAAAGTGTAGTAGTGCTATCGTCGCGGCTATCTACTCAAAACCTGTGAAAATTTTGGTTCAAGGAACTACCCACCAGCCAGCGTATAGGTTCCTTAGCCTTGATGCTCTAATACCATGATAAAAATGGCAATGTTTATGTTAAAATAAAACCCACTGGTCAGCTCTACGAAAGAGAGTCTGAACCGGGAGAGTCTGGCTCTGCAGAATGCTCTACATTGTTCATCAACATTACACATTAAATAGAATACATAGTTTTAGGGAAGTTAGAAAAACATCCTAAAAAATAAAAACTAATTCCTATCCTGACGTTACGTGAAACAACTCTACCTATTCTAGGATATTCTCCATTATCTTCAACATACATTCCTATAGTACTAAAGGAACGGATGCTTGTTTTTACACCATCTAACAAGGAAAGAAAAAATGTCCCTCATATAGGACACTGTTTTTGCCCAATTACCAAGCAACAAGTTCAAAAAACCAAAAAGGAAAAGTGTAGCCAAATGATATTGTTTTACTTTAGAACAGATCTATCAGAGTAATGGTGCCCCCTGATGATTGGCAAAAGGAAAAGTCTGTACAAAATTGCAGTTATATATCAAAAAAAGACGTATTTATAAAGGAGATTAACCTGGATTTCTAAATTCCTCCATCTCAAAAGTATTCATTTCCCATGTGATTTCTAGCTTCCATATGTCAATGCCAACCTGCAAACCTTTTTTTGATAGATTGTTTGCTTCCTTGTTCTGGAGGCTTCTTCTGATATGTTCAATTGTGTAGTTGTCCTGAAGATTCCACATGTGTTCGATTCTTTCTATCCATCCTTGGAGTCTGGAATTGTTGATGAAAGCCTTCCAATATGAGGATATCATCGACAAAGAGGTTGTGTGAGATACTGATGTTGTTTCCCAGCTTCAGAGCTTTGAAAATGTCTTCAAGGACCGCTTTTTTAATATGTAAGCTTAGATAGTCCATTACCAGAATGAATAAAAGTGGTGATAAAGAGCATCCCTGACGAAGACCTCTGCCTACACGGAAGAATCTTGTTGAGGATTAATCTAAGAAAACCCCAAACCAGACAGTCATATGATTTTCTGAGATCCACTTGGAGAATAGTCGTGTCCATGTTTTTCTTGTGGATGGAATGCATGATTTCCTGAGCATTTGCCACCGCATCATGAATGATTCTGTTTGGAAGGAATCCATGTTGTTCAGGAGATATGTAACGAGGAAGAGTACCTCACAATCGCCCTGCAATAGCTTTTGATATTATTTTATATATATAACATTGCACAAAGAAATAGGTCTGTAGTCCGAGAAGAACTCAACAACTTCGTTTTTAGGAATGAGGGTGATGTAAGTGGAGGTTATCTTCTGATGAATGAAACCCATATTCCTTGACTCCTCGATCAGACTCAATAGATCTGACTTGACCATATCAAAAAACTGGGTAAACAGCTCAATGGTCCATCCATACGAACTGGGGCTTTTGTTACTCTTAAAAGACTTAAGAACCCCAGCTGCTCTTCCTAGGAAACTTCCTTAAAAAAATTTCATTTTTCTCCTGGTCAAACATGGTGGGGTATGGATCAATTCCCGAAACCACATCTTCCACAGAAAGATTTTCCCTTCTTTTATAAGCGTTTTGAAAGTAGGTTATAGTAGCATTGCTTATTTCTTCTTGAGTCTAGAAAATGTGAACATCCGAATATTTGATTTGCCATATGGAGTTCATATTCCTACGGAAATTATCGCATTTGTGAAAAAAAATTGTATTTCAGTCACTTTCATTTAACCAGAGTGCCCTGTTCTTTAATCTCCATGTGACTTCTTCTGTCATTAGATTTTGCTTCTCCTTGTGTTCCAGTTCTTGAATGCTTGTTCATATGAATTCAGGGGATAGGGGCAATTTTCAATGAATGGAAATACAGATTGGGATTTTCACCATCAACTTGCTGGGAAAAGGTGGACACCAGGCCCTTCTGTGTTAGCATTACATATATAGGTTTACTCTGGAACGATTATTAGAACCATGGGTTCTCAAACGTGAACATTGCTCTTGCAGGGAATAAAATCGTATAGTATCGAGGAATAACACACGAGCAATATATAGATTATTAGCACACAAGAATTATGTAGATTATATTCCATATTATTCACTTCAATTGCATGAAATAGTATACTATGGATGTCATGGCTTAACTTTTACCCCTGTGAAGTCAAGTATTCTATAGGCAGGCTACTTCTTTTGAACGATGGGCTTTTAGAGGTACTGGAGATGTTCGTAACCTTCCAGATAACAACCATATAGAGCAAGGTTCACGTGTCTCCAGCACAAGATTTGGATTTGAAAAACAGTGATCAGAAACATGTTCAAGAGTACCTTCTCAAAATATGATATGATTGAGTACATGATGCCCGCCTTGGCCTCCAATATCAGTAGCTCTAAGGCCATAGGTATTGCATCTGTGAGCACTGGTGGTGTGCCTCTGACAGTGACACAGACGTTCTCCATGGAATATAGTGAATGACTCAAATTCAATGTGTTATCATGTGGTCTGAGACAAAGATCTGCGAAAGATGGGGGATTCCATGTGTCAAGTATTGTGTTGTTGGATGGTGATGGAGACATGTAAATCAAATAGCATAGGAACTCTTCGATTCTGAAAAAAAAAAGGCTCTAGTTTGATCAATTGAGACCAGCAGTGCAGTATCTTGAATGCATCGTTTCACCTAAGGAGCAAACGACCATCGTCTTTTAATTATTTAACTTACATCTTATCTGCTTCCCAATTACTATGGGCCATGCCTAAATTTTTTATAGATAATGAAGTTGTTATACACATTCTGGGATAAGAGCATCAATCAGCCAACTGCCAAAATATAAATATTACATTGTCCTTTGCTTATTAAAAAACATCCAAAATGTAAATATTACATTGTCCTTTCCTTATTAAAAAAAACATCCAAAATGTCAAAAATATAAATATTACATTGTCCTTTGCTTATTAAAAAAAAACATCCAAAATACCATAGCAGAGCGAAACTGTTGTTATAAAATTACCCACTTCTTTATCCTTAGATTGGCATCCTTAAGTGACATGATTCTTGATTGGTTATTACGAATCAAATATGATAGATCATATAACCGCTAGTTATATAATATCTCCCAGCCAGCCGAACTTTATTCAATCCATCTGATAATTTGATGGGTGTAACAACATATTTGTTGGTCCTAGATAATTGTACGAAATTCCCTTGTGCGGAAGTTTATTGTAGCAGGGCCTTCACACAATGAACTTTGTAGGGACCACCACGAAACTCAGCGTTTCCCGGAATACCCAGTTAATCGAACTTTATTCAATCCATTCATTAATTTGATGGGCGTAATTTATAATATTAACAACATATTTGCATGTTCTTGATAAGTGTAAGAAATTAACTTGTGCGGAAGGCTTCCACACGATGAACTTTGTAACGACCACTATGAAACTCAGCTTTTCCCGGGATACTCCTCCCTATTTAGCGAAGTGATCAATTAATCTTCAAAGTTGTTATTATCGATTAATACGTCATGGTATAGTGGGAAATGTATTTATTAATGGAGTAGTTGGATGGTCAACAATGGTTGGAATCTAGGGAAAAATATTTCAAAAAATCTTATACAAGCAATGTTTAAATCATGTTTTTGATGGTGAAAATAGATTCAGCACCATCAAAAACTTCAAAAGCACCTAAAATCTTGAAGTTTAACCGTTCTAACTTAAATTTACAAAAATCCCTACAGGATTTTTTGAAAATATAACTAGAATTTCTATAACTTTCAAGGCTAAAAAGCAGTTTCGTTAGACTACTCGCCACTGGACTCTCCTACTAACTCCATCGGCAGTGACTTGCACTTTCTACTTGCTAGGAAAACACTGCACCTACGGTCTCTTACTATCCATAGACCAACTGGCTCACCTACCCCCCACATCAGCCCTACTTCAGTGGGAAATATCACTGTCAGATGCAAACAGAATCGTGGGAGCAAGGATTTTAGGGGTCATCCTAAAACTACCCTTCACACCTCCCCTATGGACCGATTCTTGGTCGATGTACCTATTGCTGACATCCCCCCCTCATGGGCCCTTAGAGCACGAATTCCTGAGCCAGTGTCTCCATGAATTTCATCATGTCCCTAAACATACGGAGATTGGGGGCTGCCCTGAAATATCAGGCCCTTAAAAGTCTTTTCTCCTCCCTACACCCTTACATCATTCTTCTTCAAGAATCCATGCACTCTGTTCCACATGTGATTCAATATTTCAGGAAAATGCTCCCTGAGTGGCATATATCTGCTACGATGGCTATGGGTCTCTCGGGTGGTTTAGTGGCAATATGGGACCCTACATGGGCCAATTTCAAAGCATATCGTTGTTTTGCAGGCATCATTCTGGAAGGACATATACGGGGTATGTGCAGCCGCATTCATATTTTAAACACCTATGCTTTTTACAGAGATAGGTCCATTTTCTGGGACCATTTGTTCTCCTCTGGCATTATGGAGTTGGCCTCCCTTATCATTGTTGGGGATTTAAACTGCACTATTGCTCTGGAAGAAGTCTGGGGTCGTACAAGAAGGATTCACCCACTGGCGGGGATGTTTAAAGATGCTCTACTTGCCCATAATTTTATTGACATATGCCCAATGGAGATGACCCCTACCTGGGAAAATGGACGCACTGGTGTGGCATATGCTGCCAAGAGACTGGTCCGTTTCTTGATGCATGAACAACTATTTGCTAGATTCGAAGATGTACACACAGAAATCATCAACCACATTTTATCTCACCATAGGCCCATTACTCTAGTTTCGCAGAATTCGATGTTTTTCCTAGGGATGCCTTTCAAATTCAACAAGGCTTGGCTAGATGATCCTGATTTCAAAACTCTGGTGAGAGACACTTGGGGTTGGGTTGGGAAACTTGAATCCACCCCTATGGAATTCATTATGGACAAACTGGAGTCTTTCTGCGGGGTTGTGAAGAACTAGCAAAAGGAAAAACAGTTGTGCATGAAAAAGGAGCTAAATGACATTTAAGCGAAACTGGACCTCCTCCTCCCGTTGATGGCTACTAATAATCTTCTGGATGCCACCCACTCTCGTATTCGGGAACTGGAATTAAAAATAAAACACCTCTTAGATTTCGAAGAAGCTACATGGTGCCTCAAAAGCAGGGCGCTTTGGATAAAAGAAAGTGTCAGAAACACTAAGTTCTTCCATTGATTTGCAAATCATAGGCGTAACACAAGTTCCATATGGGGGCTCAATGATGAGAATGGAAACTATATCCGTACTCAGAAGGATATTTCAAATGTTGCGACTGCACATTTCAAAGCAGATTTTGAGCACAGAGAAAACATCGTGGAAGAAGAACTGATTTGGGGGATTGAACATTACCCAACTATGTTTGACCAAGCTTCAAATGATGCATTGTTCAGCTGCATCTCTAAGGAGGAATTACTCAAGGTCCTCAAATATTTCAATAGAGACAAAATCTTGGGTCCAGATGGGTTGACGGTGGAGATATTCACACATTTCTTTGACGTTCTCAAACATGAACTACTGCAAATGGTGGAGGAATCTCGGCTCACTAGGTATGTTCACCAATGCATCAAGGCCACATATATCACCCTGATTACGAAGCGAAAACCGTCTGTTGGTTTTGAAGACTATAGGCCAATTTCGTTGTGCAATCTAATCTACAAAGTAATCTCAAAGACCATTGTTGAGCACCTGAGAAATACACTTTCGAGCTACATTTCTCCGGAACAACACAGATTCCTACAAGGAGGGTAGATTCATGACGTTGTAGCCAATGCACAAGAAGCTATGCATTCGTTGCATACAAAAAACATTAATGCTGTTATCCTACAAGTTGATCTGAGGAAGGCCTTTGACTGCCTGGATTGGGCTACCTCGGACTTGTCTTGTTCAAAATCGGGCTACATCACAAATGTGTGGAATGGATCATGGCTTTCGTCATTAATGTAGATTACTCTGTAATCATCAATCGCTGGCCTACTAAATTCTTTCGGGTAGGGCAAGGACTAAGAGAGGGATGCTCCTTGTCGCCACTATTATTTATTCTGGCTATGGACGGCCTAAGCCTACACATTTCTAAAGCTATGGAACGAGACCATTTCCAAGCTCTAAAGATGGGCTGCAACATCAATATATCACATGGCTTCTTTTTCAATGATGTGCTCATCATGGGTATGCTGAATTGTTTTACCTGGTTATGCCTCTTTCATATTTTCAGGAGATTTGCAAGTGTTATTGGTTTTTACCTGAATGCTCAAAAATCTTTTATATTTCATGGAGAGTGTGCTTTAGACATTATTGTTTACATAAAAACCCTGTTTGGAATTGAAGCCAATTAATGTGTCAAGGTATGAAGTACTTGGGATACTATATCAAACCTTGCAAATATAGGAATGCGACTGGTTTTGGCTTGCTGATAGATATTTCAAAAGAATTTTGGGGTGGGAATTTAGATGTCTATCCCTGGGTGGACGTGTTATCCTATCATAAGTTGTCCTAAATCAACTTTGGGTATACTAGGCCCATGTTTACCATATCCCTGTTGCTATCATCCACTCTCTAAACCATGTTATGGCAAACTTCATTTGTGGAGGCAACCATGAACATAAAAAATATCCCCTGTCTAAGATATCCAAGATCACCCTGCCTAGGATAATGGGGGGATGGGGAATACTTGACATCTGACAGTTTGGAAGGGTCCTATTAATTAAGTCACTTTGGAGGGGTATTTTTGGCTCAGGAACCTCGAGTCACATCCTTAGACAAAAATACTTAAAGAATCATGATTTTATATAATGGTTCCACTAGGGCTCCATTGGGGTCACACATCGATCGGCCATCCCACGCAGCTTCAAAAAATTCACAAAGATCTTCCTCCAACACCTTACATGGAACTTTGGTTCTGGCCACAACAATATCATTGGCTCTAATCACATCCTGGGCTCTGGCAATATTAATCTGATTCTGGAGCAGCTTATTAACACTCTAAACAACAGAGGCATATTTTTCTGGGGTCAAGCCATTTCACTATGGAGGGGTCCATACCTGATTTGGAAAAGCTCTCAAGAATTTGGTCTAACTCAACAATGGGACCTGGTATGGGATTGCATCATTGTCGAGATGAAGCAACTAGGGATCTACAATGCGGGCAACCATGACAAGCTAATCTGGTCAAGGAAGATGAAAAATGAGAGCATCAATGTCGTTGATATATACTTCTCACTCTGTACCACGGATGCTGGAGTACATGAGAAACATGTATAAACTTCTTTTTGGAAAACAAAAATTCCAAACAAAATCATCCTTTTTACTTGGTTGGTCTACCACAAAAAAAATCTTACTTGGGAAAATCTACAAAAGAGGCAATGGCATGGACTCCTATCTACAAAGTAGAATCGGAAAGCAACAACCACATCTTTTTCCAATGTCAACATACTATTCATGGTTGGAAAAAAATTTCTTCTTATATTGGTTTTCAACATATACAACATAACAACATAATGGATTGTCTAAAATGGTGGAGTGCACAGAAGATGGGCTGGAGGATCATACCACCTATCATATTCTGGGAAATATGGAAGTTGAGGAATTACTATATTTTTGAAAATTGCACCATAAACTTTTATAAGGTTATCGAAAACATATTAATCTACTACTCTATATATGCCACTAAGGATGGTGGCACAAAAGCTACAAAACACAAAAAGAATGATCTTCAAATAATACACCCTATGGGTTTCTTTGATGGTGCTGCTCAACAACACACTTGTGGTTGTGGTTTTATAATTGTCATCTCAGAATCTTAGACTTTCCGAGCTCATTGGCATGGCGGCAGAGGCACTAACACTAAGGTCGAAGCAATGGCCTTATGGGGCCTTCTATGGTTCTCAAAATTTCTGGATACCCCCCTCTTGCATATCCATGGAGATTCTAAAGTCATAATTGATCATACTATGGGCAAGGAAAACATCACAAACCCATATCTAGAGGGATGGCTAAGGCAGATCAAACTATTATAGAAACAGTTCAACAAATCCACTATTAGACACACTGGCAGGGATCAGAACATGGATGCTCATGGACTATCAAAGAAGGGCTTATAAGGAAAAGTGGGAAAAATGCACTTAGAAATTATCATGGATCAGGAAACCACATGTCAAAATTTCATCAAGCAATCTGTATTTTATTAATCAAATATGAGATTACATATATACAGGAAGTGTTGCCTCAAGATAGAGAAACTATCTTGGACACACAATTTGTTGGTTGAGAGAATATCTCAACCACACACCAAACTAGGGAAACCACTCCTATAGAATAGGAAAATACTCTTTACATAGAAAGTTATAACTGAGACAAGTAGGAATTAATATTCCAACACACCCCCTTAATGAGTACTTGTCTCGATATCAATCTGCAAAGTCTAGTTGTGGTCAAACATAAAAGAATATGTTGATGTCCATATAAAGGAGAAACCATCCATCGGAATGCATGGGTACTAACTTTTGCAACCGCCAGTCTTGTAGGATGTCCTTTGCATACATGGTTCTTTCAACCATTATAATGGAATACATGTACCTGTACCTATAAATCCCCCTCCAATATCATCATGGGTTTTATCGGATTACCCGTAACCATGCTCTGGGTTTTATTGGATCACCGTCAACCATGCCACCAAGGGCTCTCAACCACCAAGGCTCAACTCACCCACGAAGGCTCAACTCAGCCATGAAGGCTCACCACAGCCACTTTGGGCCACAAATCTACCATTAAGGCACTCTAGCCTCGCTAGGCTACAAACCTGCCACTTGGGCACTCCAGCCACTCTGGGCTAGAAACCTGCCACTAGGGCACTCCAACCAGTAAGGCTCACCAAAGACCTTACTTAACTAGGCCAAGGGTTTTCTCAGCTAACCCTAAACCATGCCAATAGGAATCTCTGTCCCACTTCACTCTTACATGTGGTTTCTGGCTTACCACAAACTGACACTGCAAATACAAAGTGGTTTTTAGATTACCATGAACTGTGGGGGTACACATGCCTTACAAGGCTTACAACACAACTCCAACTCTTTGAGTTACTAGGTACATACATTACAAAGACCACTACAAAACAACCTAGACTTGCTTACATTACAACTGTGATTCACATTACAACATAATAGAGTCTATTCCACAAACACAAACACACCCACACTTTCACCTCGATGTCCATCATCGATAAATCGTTGTTGCTGCTCGTTTCAAATCTTTGGCATCTTTTTCTTTGTCAATTAAATCTTGGAACTTCATGTTTAACTTGTCATAATTTGTTAGAGTCACGAATTCTAACAAAATAAATTTAGCTAAATTGAGTTATCTAGGCTCAATAAGGCACAATAATTTTATCACGACTCCAAGAAATAAAAAATAAACATTCAGATTAATAATTGATCAAATTTCTCTATCTTTGCCCAACATGACTTTAGATCAATATTTGAAAAACAGTCTCAACACAACTAGCTTTCCACTTAGATGAAACTCCATGCTCATTGTACCAAAGGCAGGGCTCCGCCATTAGTTGATCCAGGTCGCATGGGCAACGCAGAGTGCTTGGGTGTTCAGTTAGACTCCATGCATAGAAAAAAAAGTTGAGGGAGAAACAGACAAGTGGGTCTCAAAATAAGGTCATGTGATCAACGACCCAATTTCCATCTGGGTATCCGGCATACAGGCCCAAACAGCCAGATCCCGTCATGGCAAAAGAGAGAGAGTGATAAAAAGGAATCCTCCACTTTCCTTCTTTGGCTCTGCTTCTCTTGAATATTAAAGATTCTAAACGAGCCCGAACAACAATAGTTTTTGTCAACAAACAGATGAGAACTTGTCCTGTCTGAACAACTGACTAGGTTGTCAGAATCAAAATGCAATCTCGCTGTGGTGATGAAATTTGATATTGCACTGAAGAGGACCTGATAAAATAATAGAGAAAGATGCTAAGAGCGTGCTACTTGGCACATCATTTGGTTATTTCTCTAATTATCAATGAAAATCTAAAACAAAAACTGATCAGCAAAAATCAATTAGACCGCAAATTGCTGCAACACCACAATTGTCAACAAATCATAGCCAACAGCCTGCCTTCGAGGACTCGACACGCATTAGAAACAAATTCATCGTCTTTTGTGGAGAAAAATGTTATCACTTCTCTTACTCATGTACAAAAGTTAGAACTCCCATGTTTCATTGCCTCGCCTGGATGCTATTACCTTGGATGCGCATACTGAGAAGATCGAGATCGGGCCGGACCTCCACCACCAACACCATTTTTGTCTTGAAAGTTCCCAGCAAATCGATTTCTTCAGAGGCAGAATATCCCCCATGGCTTCCAGCGGTCTCTTTCACTACAGGAGGATTCGTCCATGGCCTCCCTTCCGCGAGAGCCTGAATCCTCTCTCTGTAAATTCCTTTAGCGTTCGTGTATACTTGGCAACAATGTCTGTTTCCTTGAGAATTACATATTTTGCAAGGAAGGAATTGAAGGATTCATTGCCCCCTGCCTCCATCTTCTTGATTTGGATCTTCGATCATGAATCCATTTTCACTGATCTCACAAAGCTTATGTGGACTCCCAGTGCTCTGTGTTTCCCCTATAATTCCAAGCACATGAAGATGCCACAGGGCATATAAGCCCACTGCAGAGTGAACAATCTACGCAGGTTTTGTTCCCTACCTGTGCTTGAAGTTCACGGAGCCTCCTAGTTACGACCATTTTCGCAATTAATCTTAGGATCTAAACACCTTCACCACTCGAAGATACACGGAAGAGAAAGGGCCAACCTTAGGAACAAGCCAATTGGGTAACACGAGCTCACTAGATGGCGAGGTGGGCATTCGCTAGACCGTCGATCTCAGGAGTATGGAAAATGTCTCTACAATCTCTTGCTCTGGTTTTTACAAATCCTATAATTTTTTCCACACTCTATTGAGCATTGCTACAACGTCTTTGGAAAAACGGAGGATGGACAAACTTAAAAAACTAAAACAAAATATATTCCCACTCTTACTTTCCTCAACACATTTGCCTCAGCCCAAGACATTTCCCTCAGCGCAGGGTAGGCCAAGCCCAAGAGGGGCTAGGCCCTGAGGGATTCTGATACCATGTCAAAATTTCATAAAGCAGTCTATATTCTATTAATCAAATATGAGATTACATATATACAAGAAGTGTTGTTTCAAGATAGGGAAACTATCTTGGACACACAATCTGTTGGTTGAGAGAATATCTCAGTCACACACCAAACTAGGGAAACCACTCCTATAGAATAGGAACAGACTTTTTACATAGAAAGTTATAACTGAGACATGTAGGAATTAATATTCTAACACCATGGACATTGGAGATTTCCCACTACTAGGCTAAGTTTTTTCACCTCTATCTTTTTTGAAAAATTTGGTAACTACACCAGTTTTTTTTTATTACTGTGTTTTGTTTTTGAACTTTTGGGATAATGTATGAATGTAAATTCACTCTGCAACTGGTTAGATGTCGATAACGACAAAGGCTTATACATCTCAAATTGGGTTCTGTCTTGATTTACATATTATTCTCGGGAAACACCTGAAGTCTATGGAGTGTATTTTCCATTATATGATATATTGTTGGCATACTTGTCTCGCAGCCAACTTTGGTTTTTACAGGAAAATCCTTTATATATAAAGCTTTCGAAAGAATGTAATCTTCAATTTCCTGAATTATTAATATATGATGTTTCTTTTTTCGATCTGAAAAAAATACTACTGCTTTATCAACCTGTTTTTGTCTGAATATCCAATCTCCGCAAAGTGCTTTCAACATCTCGTGCTAGCTAGCAACAGGTAATGAAAACATCTTTGTATCGATATGCGGCCTTTTAGGTATGCTTCTATTAGCCATGCTTTTCATGTTGAATGCTTGCTACGGGTGTACAGGAAAATCTTGCCATGGCTACCAAACTATCCCTGTACAGGTACAAACTGTATAACGTAATTTGCTTATATATAATGTTAATTCCATGGTGTGTTAGGAAGCCCATGATCTCGGCTTCATCTGATGTAAAATGGGATTATCCTTAAATAAACTGCCAAATTAAAACACAATTTTCTTGCTTATAAAGCATATCAAGCCAATGTTTAATTGTTAGTTATGAATTATGTTTCCATTCAGGTAAAATTATAATTATCAAATTCAAATTTGAATTCGATACAATATGATAAAAATTGGGATGATAAAATTTCAATTCAAAAAAAATTCCCAGCATATATCATTCATATATATATATATATATTTCATGTAACTTCCATAACTTGTTTTCATGCTTTTTTTATTCATTTTGAAATTAATAATTTTAATCAATTTTAAAAATACAATTTACTAACTAAAATCACAACCACACTTAATATGTTATTTTTCAGGCATTAATCATGATTGGCGCCACTCACTGTTCAGACGTCGCCGATCACTATTCAGTAGTCGGCTAATCTGACGCAGTTATTGTGTATCCGTAGATAGAAATGTGTATAAATTGCCAAGCTCAGTAATGAACCAATCAAGTTTTTTGAGTACTTTTGTTCTCCGATATGGTATCAGAGCTCCGTGTGAGGCTCGGTGGTGTGTGTTGTGGATAGGAGTAATATTCCCATGCTCCGTGTCTGGAGATATCACTGTGATGGTGAGGTGAGCTGAGTTTATTGTGTAAGCCAAGTCGTGTAATTGGAAAGCCGAGTAGTGTAATTTGAGATTGCGCCCTGTGTAATTGGTCGATGCCTTTGTTGGAGACACTGCTGATTGTGTGAGAGCATTGTGTATTTAATCACTGCTCTAAGAGCGCTTCTGCTATTGATACTGGCGCTGGCTGTGGGGTCGAAGGTCGCGGAATCGTAGTCAACTGGGAGTTTTCTCTGGTCTATTTCTACTTCTTCTTCTGCCACTGCTCCATTCACTGAAGCGGATAAGTAGTTTTTCTGCCATTTCCATGGTCTAAGTCATGTAAAGGTATAATGCAAGGTTTGAGGTTTGAGAATTTTCATGGGTGATGCAGAGGCCAACACTCTGCTTGCAATGTGTGATATTGAAGTGCTTTCCAAATATCATTTGAAGCAAAGAATTTTCATGCTATTTGAAAAAAAAAAGTGAAAGTGATTTGAGTTAAAAGATTTTGTTGGGAGAAGTTTTAAAAGATTTGCTTTATTTCAAGTGTTGAGACTAAATTTAAAAAGGGGGTGTTTATTTTTAATGAGAAGATTATAATAGAGTGATAAGGTATTTAATGTGGTAAAAAAAAAAATTGGAAATTTTTAATAGTGAAAAGGAGTTAGTAAATATTTTTATGGTGCATGTGTGGTGAAAGTTTTCTGAGATTTAGTGAAATTTGGTGTATTTGGATTTAGATTTGGTGGCATTTTGGTGATTGGAGAAAGTTTTTTTTTCATCATGGCAAATTTGTTGCCTGATACTTATTTGAATGAATCCACCAAACTTGATGGAGGAAATTATGTGAATTGGAAATTCAAGTTATTGACTATTTTAGAAGGTTATAACTTGTGGCCCATTGTGAGTGGGGATGAGCCCAAACCCATTGTTGCAGGTTCTATTCCAGATTGGGAGAGAAGGGAGACGAAAGCAAAGGTGTTTCTGCGTATGTCCGTAAAGGACAACATTATTCCTCACATCAGAGATTGCAAGACATCAAAAGAAACATGGGATACATTGAAGGGTTTGTATGAAACAACAAATACAAACCGGATCTTGTTTTTGAAGACTAAGCTTTTATCTCTAAAAATGGAAGCAAATGAAAATATAAGAAATTCCATATCTTGTGTCAAAGATTTAAGTGATAAGTTAGGAGATATTGGTGAAAAGGTGTCTAGTACTGACTTAGTCACCATCACATTAAATGGCTTAGTGCAAGATTATCACATTTTTGTTTCAAGTTTTTTAGCTAGAGAGAAACCCCCTACATTTGATGAATTGACAAGAATTATTTTACAAGAGGAGGAGAGGATTAAGAGCTTTAATTTGGGCTCTAGTAGTTCAGATTTTGCGTTGGTAGCCAAGGGCAAATATCCATACAGAGGCAAGCCATGAGACAAGAAAAAAGGAGGCAAGTTTCAAGCAAAACAAAAAGGTATGACACAGTCTAAATTTCCAATCCATGATAAGAGAAATGATGATTGTTATTATTGTGGCAAACTTGGGCATCATTCTAAAGATTGTTATAAAAGGAAATATAATGAGTCTAGGCAAAGAAACAGAAGGCATAATGGAAATTTTGTGGACAAAGATACCTCAATCAGTGATGGATTTAAAAATCTTAAATTGTTTGTTTCTGATGCTGCATTGTCTGTGGAAAATGATGATGTGAATGCTTGGTTCATTGATTCTGGTGCATCACTCCATATGTCTTGTAATAAGGAGTGGTTTGATGAATATTATGAAAACATTGATGGAACATATGTTTATCTAGGAGATAATAGATCACTTAAAGTTCAAGGTTATGGAGTAATAGGTGTGAATTTGCCTAATGGACAAGAGAGATAGATCCATAATGTGATGTATGTTCCTGGTATCAAAAAGAATTTAATTTCTGTTTCTACTATTGCTGACTAAGATTTGAAGGTGGAATTTGTTAAATCACAGTGTGTAGTGAAAGACATTCAAGATCAGTACAAGGTTATTGCCACATGAACTAGAGTTGGAGGCTTGTATAAGTTGGATGTGACCAGGAAAAGTCATCAAGCGTTGGCATCTACAACAATATCAACAGTAGATTTATGGCATCAAAGGTATGGAAATCTAAATCACAAAGATTTAATGCTACTTTAAAAGAACAAAATGGTTGAATGTCTTCCTGTCTTGAAGAATGATCGTGTTGAATGTGAAGCATCTGTACTTGGCAAGCAACATAGGGAGGAATTTCCTATACATAAAGAAAAAAGGCAAAGGGAAATACTTGAATTAATTCATATTGATGTATGTGGACCTATGCAAACTAGATCTATTGGTGGAGCATGGTATTTTCTTATTTTTGTGGATGATAGATCTAGGTATACATGGGTTTATTTCATAAGAAAGAAGAGTGATGTTTTTGAGTACTTTAAAGAATTTAAGAGTATGGTGGAAAAACAAACTGGTAATTACATCAAAATTTTGAGATCTGATCAAGGGGGAGAATTCAAATCAAGAGAATTTAATGAATATTGTAAAAGCAATCGGATTCTGCAAAAATTTACAGTGCCACATACACCTCAGCAAAATGGAGTTGCTGAGAGGAAAAATAGAACACTAGTTGAATGTGTACGTAGTATGCTTCAAGGTAAAAATATCTCTAATGGTTTTTGGGTTGAAGCCATTAATACTGTTGTTTATTTGAAAAATAGGAGTCCAGCCAAAAGTTTAGAGCTTAAAACACCTTTTGAAGCATTTTATGGGTACAAACCAAAAGTGAGTCATTTAAGAGTTTTTGGTTGCAAGGGATTTGCTCATATTCCAAAAGATGAAAGAAGAAAACTTGACGCAAAGTCAATTAAGTGCATATTTATTGGTTATTGTGATAATCAGAAAGCATACAAGTTGTTTGATCCCAGTACTCATAGACTGCTTGCAAGTAGGGATGTGGTGTTTCATGAGAATGCAAATGAAGGTGATAACATAAATAATTCTAGTATATGGCATGATATTGATGATTATGTCAAATTAGATACAAGTGTTGAACAAGAACAGGAACAAGCACATGAACAGGTACAAGTTCAAGAGAAAGTAGCATCAAGCAGTCATGACACTCCAAGGAGAGGAGAGGAGACTCTGCAAAGCCGAAAGAAAGATGAAAGTAGTAAAACTCCAAGAAGGTCATCACGTCAAAGTCAGGTACCTGTAAGGTATAAAGATTATGCATTAATGTCTCTTGTTATGAATGTTGTAGAACCTTCAAGCTATGATGAAGCTAAAGAATATGAAGAATGGAGAGATGCAATGAATGAAGAATATAACTCTATAATGAAGAATGACACATGGGAATTAACAGAATTGCCTAAAAACAAAGTTCCCATAGGATGCAAATGGCTTTATAAATCCAAGTTTAATGTTGATGGAAGTATTGATAAACATAAAGCTAGATTGGTTGCAAAAGGATATTCACAAAAGGAGGGAATTGATTATGAAGATACTTTTGCACTTGTAGATAAGTTGAACACGATTAGAATTATGATTGCATTAGCTACAAAATATAATTGGAAAATGTATCAGTTAGATGTCAAATCTGCTTTTTTGAATGGTGAGTTAAAAGAAGAAGTTTATTTAGTTCAACCTGAAGGGTTTGTAAAACAGGGATAGGAGCATCTGGTTTGTAGGTTAAAGAAAGCTTTATATGGTTTGAAACAAGCACCAAGATCATGGTATGTGAAAATTGATTCTTTCTTTTATGAGAAGCAAAAATGATCCTAACTTGTACATCAAGGAAGATGAAGGCAAGAATGTTGCTTTAATATCTGTATATGTTGATGATCTTATCATAACAGGAAATGCATGCAAGTTGATTGAATAAATTAAAAATCAGCTGTCACATGTATTTGAGATGAAGGATCTTGGTGAATTGCATTATTGTTTAGGTCTTGAAGTTTGGAGGGAATCTGGTAAGACACTAATCACACAAAGTAAATATACAAGGGAAATTCTTAAAAGATTCAATATGATTGAATGCAAGGCAACATCTACTCCTTTAGAATAGAATGTCAAATTTTGCAGTGATGATGGAACTATGTACCATCAACTGGTGGGAAGTCTGAACTATCTCACCACTACCAGGCTAGATATAGCATATTGTGTTAGCATACTTAGCCAGTTCATGGCTAAGCCTTGTGAAAGCCACTGGAAAGCAGCAAAGAAAGTCCTTCAATATTTGAAAGGAACACTTAATTTTGGTATTATGTATACTGATGAATTTGATGTTGAATTGGCAGGTTATTCTGATTCTGACTAGGCTGGAAATCTAGATGATAGGAAATCTACTACTGGATACGTGTTCAATATTGGTTCAGGACCAGTATCATGGAGCAGTAAGAAACAACCAACTGTTTCATTGTCATCCACTGAAGCTGAGTATAAAGCATTATGCAATGCTACCTGTGAAGCAATATGGCTTAGGAGGATACATGAAGATGTTGGAAAAACACAACAAGCACCTACAATAATCAGATGTGACAATCAAAGCACTATCAAATTGGTAAACAATCCCATATATCATGCAAGGACAAAACACATTGACACACAACATCATTTTGTAAGAGAAAAATTGCAATCAAAAGAAATTGACTTATCATATTGTAATACAAATGAAAATGTCGCTGACATATTCACCAAGCCTCTTGGAAAGGCTAAATTTGAAATATGTAGAAGTAAGTTGTGCGTTGTAGAAAATCCAAATTATGTTGTAAGCCTAGCTGAGATTTAGACCAACAGGCAAGTTAACATGTAGATTGTGATTAAGGGGAGGTGTCAGGCATTAATCACGATCGGCGCCGCTCACTGTTCAGACAGCGCCGATCACTATTCAGTAGTCGGCTAATCCGGGTAGTTATTGTGTATCCGTAGCTAGAAATGTGTATAAATTGCCAAGCTCAGTAATGAACCGATCAAGTTTTTTGAGTGCTTTTGTTCTCTGATATTATTTTCAAAATATTTGTTATTTTCAAAATTGTAAACTAAATCCTTCTGTATTCAAATCTTATCTAAAATCTTTTGGTAATTAATATATAATTAAAATTTAAATATTCAAAACTCAAAACTAATTCTCCTATCTAACATTTTTTGGTAATTAATATATATTTAAAAATTAAATATTCAAAACTCAAAATTATCTTTAATTTCCGATTTTATTTAAATTAATTTTGTAATTAATACATATTTAAAAAATAAATATTCAAAACTTATTTTTATAAAATTACTTTTAATATAAATATATGCGCTAGTCTAACTAGCAGGAGGAAATGAGCGAGAAAATTATGGAAGATGCCACGTCATTGAACCGTGATGGAAAATCGATTTCCTGCGGAATGTGACGATGAAGGGGAACACGAACGTGAGAATGGGTTGCAGTGTGGTTGCTCGGTACCCAAACTCACCTCCCTCTTCTCTAAATTCTCCTCAAACGTTGCTATATAACCGCTCGAGATCCAACATCCAGTTGAAAAGTTAGGGGATCTGTAACGTTGCTATATAACCGCTCGAGATCCAACATCCAGTTGAAAAGTTAGGGGATCTGTAAGGCGTTGCGATCCTGAATCCATCTGAATCTATTTTTAGAAACACACAAATCAATCGAGAGATCATCTACGGATTTTAAAACATAGAATTAAATTTAGAGCCAATCTACACTTGCTATTAAAAGTGATTAATTTCTTATTGTTTTCGACCAGAATAAGCTGAATTCTAAGAATATGCTCAATTCAGTCAAACGAGTGGCAAGTTTTTTTCAGAACGGTGACATTAACCGAATTCCTATAGAGCTAACTTAAGATTAGGTTTCACCCAGCTTCCCAAGCAAAGAAACCTATATTCCTTAGAACATTTCATATTAAAAGGCATCATTAAGCTTATCTTGATCAAATATCTAAATGCAAAGGTGTTGAGATAAAGCCATCGCATGCAGAAGCTTGTCAGGCTTTCATTAGAATCCAATCCCATTTTTATTTTGAGCTGGCAAGGCTCTGGGATCAAATGTAACTCCGCACTCATTATCTATTCTTACCATGCCATTGGGGTTCCACGCCTTACGAAAATTTCTTTTGTTGTGGTTCACCCACTCTAAACCCTCATCATTTTGTTCATAGCGGCCCTGTGAAGGGGTACTCTCCAAAATCATCAATTGCTAAAAGGAGGGTGAGCGACAGAACCTTTGGATTGCTTTAGAAAAAGACAGTTCCCCAACTCAACTCATTTGTAAGTACCCTAAAGTGTTGTCCCGTTGCCACTAATACCCAAAAATATGTATATTTGGTCATGTTTGAATGAAATTTTCTTTCTTCGTCATCTACTATGTACCTGAAGTCTACTTGTATTGATTAATGCTGATATTAAGTTTTGAGGTTGGAAGGGGCTTCTTCGGTTTATTTTACCTTTGGAGTTCTGCAATTTGAATGTGTGTTTTGAGGTTGGAAGGGGCTTCTTCGGTTTATTTTACCTTTGGAGTTGCAATTTGAATGTGTTATTGTCTTCAATGGTGCTTTGGCACTTTACTAGTTTGAGTTTTCCGATACCATGCATAAAATAAAGGTTTTCTACACTAATGAAGTTTTACCCTTATTCTTGAAGTTTTCTTCAACATGGGTGTTTTTGACATTGAGAGGCCTTGGATGTGCTTTGGAAGTAGTTGGATCCCCCTCTGATAGTAGTGCATACCTTCCACTCTGCCACAGTGCCATCACCGTTTCAATCAAGTACTGCGTGTTGTGAGTTATTCTCTGAGATGTTTGGTCTTGCACCAATTTTGTAATGGGTCCCCCTTTAGTTCTAAGAGTTTAGGTGCCTTGCTGACCAGATCTTGATGTTAGGTTGGCATTTTGAAGCATTTCTAATTTTGTGTGCTATGTGTAAGTTTTAATGGAATTTTATTTTTTTTTCTTATGAGCACTATAATGGAATTTTATTTTTCTCTTATGAGCACTATTCTATTATACCCGATTGAAATTGCTTTGGATGGATAACAACTGCACTAATTGACAATCTCTATTGAAGTGTCTAGACTTATTTTTTTGTGCTTTATCTTTGGTGATCTATATATCACCATATATAGATGAAAAGTAATGGAACGATCTAATAGAATTAGGGATCTAATAGAATCTAATTCTATTATTGAAAAAACAGATATCTCCTTAGTTTCGCACCAAAAATTTATGGACACTTTTAATATTAACCTTACATGCCTTATTTTAAAAATTGTTTATTGGTCATTTTTATATGAATTTGATTTACAAGAATGGAGTAACTTCGAATTTTTTTGGTTTGGTGTTTGCTTCTTTGATGATACTATGTTTTTTTACATTTGTAAACTAATAATGTAAATCTTGGCTATGATTTATTTCTTGTGCTTTGGTAGACTTAGCAAAGAATGGACTTTTTATAGATTCATTAACAACTTCACGCCCATTTATGCTTTATAGAATAGCTTGTTGCAGTTTCTTCCTTACTTTTACAATGCTTAGTGAGGCGAAGCTATTTTTCACTGCACTTTTCATGTACTTTATTTTCAAGTAGTTTTCTAACCCCAACTTCAATTGAAAGTATTCTACTATCTTCTTCTTTTTTTAAGTTTTGAATGTTTATTATAATTTATAAATAAAAACTTTAAGTTATATGTTTTTTTTTTATATTCATACAATATTAATTTTTAATGTGTTTTAAATTAGTAAACTAAAATTTATATATATCTAATTAATTAATTTTTATTATATTTATATTATATATAAAAATTAAAAAAAATAATAAATTTTCATTTATTATGTTTTTATAGAAAAAAATGTTACATAATGTAAAAATAGATATTAAAAGTCATATAAAGGGCCATGTAAAATAAGTGATGTACAAGGGCACCCGTCAAATTTAACCTTAACACGGAGAGATCCATGATAAAGAAACTTTAATTGTGCAAAATTACTCCGTACCTCTGGATAATGAAAGCCAATCCATATCATTAATGCATAATGAAAGCCTCCACACAATCCATATCGTTAACTCATTATACAGAGAGTTATTTTAATATCATTATGTCGTAAATCATGAATTGGAGTCTTTTTTAACCATTTATTTACATCTATTACCAAATGACTAAAATGTTAATAAAGTTATCGATATCCGGAAAACCAATAACACCCTTTACCACGCTTTACTTGCTCCATAAGTATGATTAATTGAAGCATAATTCCATTTAGATAATAATTAAGCAATCTCTAAAATATTAATTATTTGAATATTAATTATATTATATTTCTTCTTTACATTATTAATATCTTAATTACAAGAGCACCTTAATTTTATGAGACTATTTTATATTTTCAACGATACTTTGATCTCCTATGTACCCATGATTGAAATTGCGATTAATATATTGAAGTTAATCTGATACTTTAAACTTGCATTGTTTCGGGTTAACAACATTTCTAAAGAGATGTTGTAGTTTAAACTTGCAGTGTTTCAAGATTAACAAAATTTCTAAAGAGAAATTATAGTTTTTGTATGCGGGTCATGTACAGCTCAATATAGTGTGAGGAGGCTTTGCAGAAGTGAATCAAAAATTTAATTAATTGATTAATTATAGAGATAGACACTATACTGTATTTTAGTTATTAATCTTACTTTTTTAATAAATATATATTTAGATAATAAAAAAACTATCATAAAATTAATTCTTTTGTTTATAATAAAAATATAATAATTAATTACTGGGATGCGGGTGTTAATGCAATGCATTTATGAGGGCTCTCTCATTGCATGCAGTTGTCCCTGCACCTGGCTCGCAGACGAGGACTGCATATCTCAATGGCATGCGAAATTAATTGGATACAGGACGGAATGATGGTCGCACAGATCGTCTTTAATGTGCGCCTGGTTCGAGAGTTTACGCTCAAGGTTTTATTCATGGCCTGGTGTCTGGTTCATGCCATTGCTCTTGGTTCTTTTCACCTCCGCCCGATTTTCTTCCCGCACCCCTGTCTCGTTCAGGTAGTCTGGAAGCACGCCTGGGTTTTCTGTATCGCCTGGTTCCTCTGTGCTCAGTCCCTCCCCCGTCAGCTCTGCCATTTTCCCTTTCTTGGTTGTTCAGACAATTCGAAGATGCCTCGCCGTCGAGGAGTCTCTCGCCGAGGAGGCAATACTGGTAATAGAGGCAGAGCCTCTCATTCTGCTCCTCAGAACGTAATCCCCATTGCTTCGGCCTCCCCGTCCTCTCCGCCCTCTGGCCATGTTGGGCCTCTCCCGCACAATTCCTTTCAAACAACCCGCTTCACCTTCCATAGCAGGCTCAACAGGCCAGTATTGTCTGCCAGTATCACTGTTATTCTTGCTGAGGAGGAGGATAATCCCAGCAGCTCAGCCCACACCACCACCTCTCAATCTCAGGATGACAGTGTCCTTCAGGGGGAGATGGCTGGGGTCGTGTTTAATGAAGACAACATGCAGGAAGATAGCACTGTTCCTGAGGCGCCTCCGCATCTGGCAGATTCGACTCAGCGCGAGGTCCTTGCTTGTGGACCGGTTCATCATGTAGGCAACATCCTAAACCTGGTAATTCCTCCAGAAGGTGGTATCGAAGGGAATGAAGACAATGGATTCGTCACTTGGATTGCCTCGTCGAGCCAGGTGGACAAGGATGCGCCCGACTCTCCGCAACATGCCGAATGATGCTGGTTCATTGCCGACGGGTGGCACTCTTGCCTTTGCTCTATTTTATTTTATGCTATGTGTCTATGTTTTGGGTCTCTGGTTATGGGTCTGGTCTCAGTTCTCGTTTTGTATCGGTGCGAGCCAACCTGTTCTTGATCTGTTTTGCCTCATTTTTGTCCATGGCGGGTATGACAGAATGTTTACTAGTAAAGCCACTGCAGGCGATAGTAATGTTGTGTTAGACTCAGAACAGAATTATTTTTTGTGTGTCAGGGTCTAACAAATCATGTTTTGAAGTCTTTTAATCCTGAAAGGGCAGATAGCAGGATATGTATGTCTCAGAATCTCTGGCTGAGGGCTGGCCTCTGCCCCCTCTGAGGTTTCGACCTCCATGTACATATTTTTCTCTTTTTTAATAGAATTAGTATTTACACATATATATATATATATATATATATATATATATATATATATATATATATATATATATATATATATATATATTAATTTCAAATAATAATAATAAATAAATTTATCATCACTATTAAAATCCTAATAATAAAGTATCATGTTAACCAATTTGTAAAAATAGTAAAGCATCACGTTAACCAATTTGTACAGTGTTTGCTAAAGTCCCAATAGTAAAGCATCATGTTAACCAATTTGTACAAATAGTAAAGCATCGCCTTAGCCAATTTGTACATTATTTGGGAGTATAGCATTTTTAGTTATAGCATATCAAAATGGAACTCTCCAAATTTGATGGATTGTGAGTTCATACAAAGGCTATCCTATATTGCCAAACTTTCTTACAAAGGGTTCACCATCAATGCCTTCCGATAACTCAAAATTGAGCACACTACATAATCCAATTGATCCTCTCAACTTTCTTCACTGCCTACCCATTTTTAACTAATGTGATATGTTTTTATTACACATCCTTTGGAGTGAAAGGTGGCATCATACTCCTAGTCAAACATTTGACTCATACTAAAAGTTGTGCTTGAGTCCATCTACAAAAGAACGTTTTGAACATTGACCAAGTTAATTGTGTCTTTTTCCCATGATCTTTCCTCTAGCATCATCACCAAAAGTAACATTTCCGGGCTTATCTTCTTATAGTGACAATTTACTCCTATCATTAGTCATATGTTTGGAGCATCCATTATACACATACCAATGATTACATTGGTTTTGGGCATACAAGACCATGACACATTCTTCTTTCTTTTCTTAAAAAACATGTTTCTTCTTCCACATCTTGGATTCTTTTTGTGTTTTTTTAATCTAAAGAGATGATATGAATTTGTTGGTTCAACACTCAACTACGTTATGTCCATAGTTATGCAATTATAGCATTCAATATAATTAGACAAAGGACCAAAAGTATTCTTTTCCTTATGATTATTGCTATATGGATTTACAAATCCATTATTTGTGTTTCATTTTGACTGATAAGGTTCATTTATTTTATTTTTTATTTGTTTATTTCTAAAATAGGCTCTACATTTTGCAACTTTATGTCCAAAATTTGTACATGAATAACATTAACTGTAGAAAATATTTGGGTACCTGGGAGCACTTTTATATACGTTTCAGATTTTCATTAAAATGTTGAGGCTTTGCTTTGTCTATATACTCCCCTACTCCATTCTTTATTTCTTGAAGGAAATAATCACTTCAAGATAACAATGGGAGTTAGGGCAATTTAACCGAGACTTGAATTATAGTTGGAATATCTTCATCAAGATTCATTTATTTAAGTATATTCCATGGGACCCAAAAAATAGGGCCCATTTCCGAATATTACATCCTTATCCTCTTGGAACTCGAAAAGAAAAGCAAAAAGACCATTGCCAACAACATAGAGAGCAATGCTACCCTTCGTCATTTGCCACCATTGCTTGTCAATCTACGGTTCCATGGATTTAGGGGAGGGCCACATACCAATAAATTTCCTGATGAGAGTTTTTTCAGAGTAAGCAAGTGAGGTCCTTCATGCACCAATCGAGAGGGAAATATCCTAACCTCATCCTTTTGTTTAACAAACTACGATTGTTGAGCTATTATTTGATGGCATTTTGGCAAGGAGGAAACCACGCCACGAAAGGCCACAACCTTATCAACTTGCGAAAGAGGAGAGTGAGAGGGAAAGGGGGTGTTGTCCCAACCTTATGAACTTGCGAAAGAGGAGAGTGAGAGGGAAAGGGGGTGTTGTCCCAACCTTATGAACTTGCGAAAGAGGAGACTGAGAGGGAAAGGGGGTGTTGTCCCTTCGAAGAGACCATTGAACAAGTTAGGATTTTGTATAAAGAGTAGAAAGAATATTTTGACTATATTTATTATTATTAACTAAACAGGTTAAAGCTCTCAGTTATTTATTATTATTAACTAAGCAAGTTGAAATTAATATTTATGTTAAAAAAAGAGAAAAAAAATTAATTTTTATTCAAAAATTAAAAAATATTAAAATTATTTTATGACAATCTATCAATTTTTTTTAATTAAAGTGTCCATTTCTAAAATATTACTAAAAGATGGCAACTCTTAACCTAATTGCAGATTCACTTAATGTACTTACGTGGCTTTTTGGACCCACCTTTCCGTCTCTGTTTATAGAGACAGAGGTTGATATTCACTATCGAAATTGTTTATCTCGGAAAACTTTTGCAACCAGAAGCTTGTGTTATGTATGACATCTTTTGTTGTCTAAGCGCCGTCTAGCCAATAGCTCCAGGCATGGAATTAAATTCAAAAGTACAGGGCTATAGCACCCATCGATGCCAGCTTGTGCAATAGAGTAAATGTACAGCACCCGCCGATGCCAGCTTGTGCAAGAAAATGGTTAACGCATTGAAATTGGAGTAGTCTATAATGCGACCTTTTAGAAATTGATGTGACATTGCAATGGATGGATGGTCATACATTCCATTAATAGTTCCACGACCATCTCGGTTTTTCGGCAGTTGTACAACTCTTTATGGTGACTTCTGCCATGTCTGTTTTCGACCTCGACGTTTCCACTCTCTTATCTGCTACCACTGTCAGACCTGTCCCATCTCCTCCTGCAACCTTCGTTGGAGTAGTCTACCTAGGCGGAGGAATGGCCCGTTTTCCATCACCACCCGAAAAATCGTCTGGCTCCGGCCGCCGGCAATCCCTCCGCCCTCCGCCACACTCCCCTAGCTCTGCCACCCTCCTTCTCCACCACCCTCCCCTAGCAATCCTGAGATTCCCTGACAATGGATCCGATCGCAGCTGGAAATCTTGACATCCCCTCACAGATCGGGGACGAGCTGGAATGGCAGCCGCAGAGAGTTATTGCAGGTTACAATTCGAATTGAGGAGGTGCGATCTTGCGGCTGCTCACTCACCTTCCTCCTCGAGCTGGCGCCTCCTGCTCTACAATTCCTCCACTCTGCAATTCCGCTCTGCAGTCCTACTTTCCTGTGTTTTAAATTTCGACCTAGAAACAATCATCTTTTAATCATCTTGAGACCTGTAAACCTTGGTGGATAGCAGTTTCAGGCTTGTAAATCCAAACATACGCTTCTGTTGGTATGGAATTCTCACATCCTCTATAGGTCCGTATATCCTGAAAGGGGCAACAATAGATTTTTTTAAGATATTTTTATGCCCGGGACCTGCACCTGGTGTCAATTACTAACCAGCACAAGCATGTCATGTCACTGGCAGGACATAGAACCCTGGTAAAACCATATTAACTACCCCTTCCACCCACCAAGAAAGCCGCACTGGATAATATAATAGAAACTGATACTACATACCTGAAATAGTTGGAAACATCCTCCTCCATGAAGGTGCTTTTAGCATGAAATGTCATGTAAATTTGACGGGATCCAGAGCTGACACCACTCAAATAGTAGGGATCTCGTTCACTTGGCCTATAAGTTGTGAACATGTTAGCATCCTCTGCTAAAACAATGGCGTGCTGACCATGAGGCCTATCAATGAGGCTTACTGTATTCTTCAAGCGTGCTAATAGATTTGTCAAGTTGTATCCTGCTTTCCCATGCCTCTGGCTCTCAGTCAAGTATCCCTCGGCTTGCAGGGTTTTCCCAAATCTCTCGTAATAGAGTTGAGGTAGGGAAGCAATGGAAACAGGGGCCCGTCTTCCTCTCAATAATTCTTGAAGTTCTAACTCTAATATCTCCAATGATTCCACGGAGAAAGCTTCTTCGGAGCGGGGATCCAAGGGAATTGAACTCGAGACGTTGTCATAGCATGAATAACTGTGAGTAAAACAGCAGCTGGAGCCATGCTTGCAATATACCCTGGCAAAATACAAGCATGGTTTCCAAGAAACTGGCTCACAACTTACAGAAACGTCTGTCATGGAATAAGATCGCCTGTGATTTAGTCCTATCTCGCTTCCATTCAAGAAAGAGAGCATCTCTGTATAGACATGACTATCATTTGGTAGGTTGTAGGAATCAAGATTCTCAGTGGGATAGAAGAGATGATCTTGAAGCTGAAAATCATCCCTGAGTTTCAGTAACTGGTCATGATAGTCTGAAAATTTGTGATCACTAGGTAAGCTTTGCTGGTGGCTAAAATTGATAAAGTCGATGTGCTCATCAGTTACAAAACGGTTTGGATTCAAGACTTCATGATGGGCGAACAATGTTGAATCCTGCTGTTGCTCATGTGGAATGTGAGTTCCCCCATGAAAGCCATTGGGTGCTGGAGAAGAGAATGAGCGAGACAACAAATTATAAAACTGAGTGTAGTGCAGAGGTGATTGAAGAGGGGATGGAGATGATAAACCAAGCTTTGTCTTGGCCTTGGAAATCATGGACTGTAAGAGTGTATTAGGCCCAAATGCCAAGCGAATCATTTCTTGATCTCCCAGGTCTTGAAGAAGCAAATACCCAATGATCTTGGACACATTCTCTGGTTCTATGCTCTGAATCCTTGTGAACACAATCCTTGTTGCTTCATATGTATCCATTTTGCCTTCTACAACTGGAAACATCAAATCCATAATGTACACTGCAACACAATTTATTATGATTACATTACATTACATTTCCTACAACTAACTTAACTTTTGAAAAAGCCACACAATGCATTTTCAAAAGCTCACCGTAAGGCCACTCAACCTAACTAATCTGGTCTAACAATCCTTCTCCATGAAATTCATAGAAACACACAGAAATTGAAACTCTCTGCTATCAAATACTGGGAACAAAGAAATTGAATCAGTAAAGGTTCCAACCATTGAAACTTGGTAATGGGCAAAACAATTTTATAAGAAGCCTCAAGGGTTCAAAAATAAGAATGTTGGGAAATGATGATGCTGTACAGGATGGTATTTATGACACACCATAATACACTATAATTCTCCCCCCTTTAGTGTAATGGTACCTTTGTGAGGGGACTAATATACAGAAATGTTTGAGGTAGGCTTTATTTCATTCTCGTCCAAAAGGCTAACAGAAATGTTTGAGGTAGGCTTTAAGTACTTTTCATATTCCCTTTTCAGCCAATGAACTTAGTGAAGCGTGAACTCTTCCCCATTATTTTTCAAGATGTAGAGACAGGTAAGTGTTCTGAATTAGTTTTCCAGAGGGGTTTCATCATTTTCTTTGTGCTTTCTTGCTGTAAGATTTTTTCACAGAATTGCTTTCATTCAACACCACTTTGAATTGTAGCACAACACTTCAAGTATACTGCTTACATCTTCTGCAAGTCAGCGTACATTTCTATTGGGTCAACTGTCTCTTCAATTCCTATCTACCTACACAAACCATCGTTTAGTGTGGTTGTGCTAGTATTTCCCTTTATCTAGCATTTTAACCTACCTCTAGAAAGGAAAGACCGAACAATATGCCCCACAGAAAATCAACTGCATCTGCAAGTTTTGAGAACTTAAGCAAGTAAATATAGTATATTTATGACACACCATAATACACTATAATTCTCCCCCCTTTAGTGTAATGGTACCTTTGTGAGGGGACTAATATACAAAAATGTTTGAGAATAATGAAGCAATATGTTCACTGTGATCTGAATTAATCTATTCACACATCCCAAAATAAGGGAATCTGTACTTACTATCAACAGACACGCCAAAGAATGATGTGAATTAGTCTATGATCAGAATTAGTCCTATTCACACATCCAAAAATAAGGGAACTGCATACAATATTCACTTCCTTGAGTGAGGACAAACCAACACCGCAAACACAAGTGAAGTTCACTCCAAAATTGCAGTGAAATGACTTGTGATTACATAATTATATACATGAAACAATCTCCTTGGATGAAGTTTTGACTAAGCTAACCTGTGATATAAAGGACTTATTTTCATGTTTTCTCTGTAGTTAGAGAGGCAGGGGATGTTCATTAACTATTCCTTTGGATTTGCGACATTACTAATCTGAGTTTGTGGCTATAAGGTTAATGTATTTCTCTATTTTCTGCCTATGGCCTATTTATGAGATACAATTATATGTGTATTCAAGTAATAATATCTGACCTCTGACCTCTGACCTTTGTTCTATGTCTGGTACAAAGATCTCTGTCTTCAGTGTAGCTTGCACAATAGTTAGTGGGCAATGGAATAACAAGATGTACCTTTGTTATTCAGTATGCCAATCAGGTCTTTGAGTTTTAGTTTTTGTGTTCAATGCAATTCTGAGTGCAACTTCTCTACGATCACCTCTATACTCACCATCCTTCTGAAGGCATGTGAAGCTGGTGTTGTTTGTAGAAACTAGAAATGGCAATATCAAAGCCTCCATTCTAGATTGGTCCACTGCTTGGCTGCTAGCTTGCAATGCTAATTGAGTAGACAGAGCTGTATTTAACAGAGGCACTCCATATTTGTTATGAAGTTGAGTTTATCTTCTGCCCTGAGGATCATAGCCTTTGAAATTTGTGGGTTTATGTTGAGTGAATTCTAGAAGTAGTTTCCAAGTATTCTTGGAGATATTATGTTGGGAATGTTCCTGTACACGTCACAACACTAATGAAGCAATTGAAATTTTCCAGCCAATACCAATCTCCAGACTTCTATAGTTGTGTTTAGAGCAAGGTTATTTTTTCCATTTGAACCTTCTATCAACCACATGCAGAAGGTTCAATTGGAACACACTGTGTAAATGATACGAAGCATAGACCAAGATTCAACCTAGACCATGCCCTTAATGCCATTCTTGAATAGAAAGCTAATGCTCCACTACTATGTTGGGAATCTTCTTCCAATTACCAAGTGGATGCTTATTGAACACTGGCTGGTATTTGTGATCCGGCAGACTGTTTGCCTGTTGCTTCAACACAATGCATCACCTTGGAACGAGAAACATATGCTAGCTCAGTTTGTGATCCAATGCTTGCATAAATTGGAATAACTTGTGATTTCCTTTGTGAAAAGATGATGGTAGCCCAAGCTTTTGACAAATTGCATGACAAGATGTGGTTGTTATGCAAATCAGAGTACATCATGTGTTAAAGGAAGTCCTACTTTTTTGTGTTTTAAATTTCGACCTAGAAACAATCATCTTTTAATCAAAACCCTTGCAAATGAGTCAGGGGACCTGTAAACCTTGGTGGATATCAGTTTCAGGCTTGTAAAGGATGAAAATTTCTTCAGCTCCTTGAATACCTTATGTACACACTCTGGCTATCGCTTAAAAATAAGAATGTTGGGAAATGATGATGTTGTATAGGATGGTATCTATGGCACACCATAATACACTATAATTCTCCCCCCTTTAGTGTAATAGTACCTTTGTGAGGGGACTAACATACATAAATGTTTGAGAATAATGAAGCAATATGTTCACTGTGATCTGAATTAATCTATTCACACGTACCAAAATAAGGGAATCTATACTTACTATCAACAGACACACCAAAGAATGATGTGAATTAGTCCTATTCACACATCCAAAAATAAGGGAACTGCATACAATATTCACTTCCTTGAGTATCATTTATTTTAAAACTCATAGATGTATTTGGGTCCTATAATGAGCATTTCATCTATATAAAGTGGTGATTGGTAAATGTGTTTTTTGCAGAATAGTTGCCAGTATTGAAAGTGTTGCAGTGTAAATGAACACAAATTATCTGCTTTTTTTAATTATATATGATTGAAAAACATGTTGAGTATTAGGAAATAGATAATTGTCTACTTGTTTAACATGAATTTATTGTTATTTATTTTTCAGGTTTTTGAAGTGTAAAAAATAGTGCAAAAGTGGCGTTTATGCATTGAAGTGTCTTGCTTTCCAAATCCAGGTCAAGCAGTTATTAAATTCGTCCTTTACAATTTGGCAACAAATCATTTATTTCATGGAAAGAGAGAAGTGCCTGGAATGACGACAAACAATGAGGCATATTACATTGCCCTTGTTGAATGGTTAGAAGAGGCAAAACATCATGATGTCAATGATATTGAAGTCTTCACCAACTCGGAGTTGATATGCAATCAGATGAAAGGCATCTATCGAGTTCGGAAGGACAATTTAAAACCTCTTCATAAGGAAGCAATAAATTGGAGTTGTCAATTTCTACATTTTACCATCAATCACTCTGCAAATATTGAAAAGATGTCCACTGATATAATGTCCAGAGCATTTTTAAGCACATATGTAGATGCCAAATATGACATAGGATCACCATCCACTGCAACAGAAATCATTGATCACCATCAATATAAATCCCCATTGTGCGAATGGGTTGTTGTTATCATTTTTTTGGGGTCTATCATAGCATGGTTCTTTCACTAAAGAAGAACCTATTAATGTTTTATTTTTCCCCAACATGCAATGATTACGGCTTTTTGTATGGGAGACAAATTTATGGACAAATGTAATATATTCCATGTACATGGACAAATGTATTTTGAGAAAAGTAACTGGTTCATGGTTTTGTGATTGTCATCAATACATTATGATGTTGTCTGATCCTTCCAAACACCTTCTCAGATCTTTGTTTCTGGAGAGATATTGATATGCTATGTGATTTGTTCGTTGGTCATTGATCAGTGATGAAAGGTTTCTTTACTATGTTTATAAGTAATTTATTCTTAATAACACATATTTCTCTTGAAACTAGTTTCAATTTATTTCTCTTCCAATTTACATAACTGGATGGATAGTACCTGTTTTTGGAAGACTTTGAGAGATAGTTCGAAAGTAAAGTTGCATTTTGCCAATTTATCTGTTCAATCTATATGAGTATTTGGTTTTTTAATGTAAATCAATCATTTCATGGATCTTTTTAGGGTTCAAGACCGTATAACAAGATTTAAAGTCATTATATAATGACAATTAAATTTGAGTAGCAAAGATAGAAATCATTCTTTTTAAACACTATAAATAAACTCAATTGACCCTCATGATTACTTGCAAAATCTTATTTCTCAGTTTTATTATTTATAAAATGAAATTAACTACTTTTACAATGCATGTGATGAGATATTGTACATAAACAAGTGACATACTTGTTCATAAACGGCACTCATACAATCTTTCTTGTTTATATCTATTGTCCACAAATCAAATCTCAGAATCTCAAGTACCCGAAGTAGCAATATTAGAGTGTAACAGGTTCTCTCAATCAACCTAGATTGTTGAAATCACAGTTTAAAGAAAAAAATTCTGATATCAACAATTTTAGGTAATCCAAATTCTAGAGGTAGCCTGAAACTGGTTATATTATTTAATATTTAAAAAATAATATAAAATATAAAATAAATTAACATTAATTTAATTTAATCCATGGGCTTAGAAGAGTCCATGATAAAGCTCATTGTTTTAAGGCACTTCTTATGTGAAGATCGTTGATTCCAAATCCTTTTTATGTGAATATCGCTGGTTCAAAATCCTGTAAGTGTAGCTTAAAAAATGAACATAAATTCAACTTAATTCTAAACTTTACACTTTCCCTCATTCTACTCAACTCTGAAATTTCCATTTTTTTAAATTCTGCTCAAATCTAAAGCTTCCATGGTTTTAATCTTCTCCATGTTTAATAAATTAAAAATCAAAATAAATATACATTAATATTAATAAATTAATAACATACTTCATCCATTTCAAAAGATAATGTGCTTCTTTATCCGGATTAACATGCTGAATATGCATTACATTGATGCCAAGATCACTGAATTTAAACAATGCTATGGTAATTGATGGGAATGAAAAGAAAAAATTGCTCCTTTCTCTTGTCCTTCTTAGATGAAAATAAGTAACCCAACAGGAACTTAAGTCAAATTCTCCATAAGCCTTTACTTAGCTTTACTGCAAAGAGATCTTGCATTAAAAGCAACAAACCAATTTTAGTAGATACATGAAAGAGACGTGAGCCAATTTTAATAGAACCTTCTAAAACAGAAACCAGTGTTTGTCTCAATAGGATCAATTGCTCCATTTTGTTATCCTTAGATGAAAATAAGTAATCCAATAGCATCAAAAGTCAAAATCCCCATAAGCCTATAAGCCTTTACTTAGCTTTACTGCAAACATGCCTTGGTTTAGAAACAAAGAGGCAATTTTAGTAAAAACTTGAAAAAGTTGTAAGCCAGTTTTAATAGAAACTTGAGAGTCTTGTGAATTAAACATAAAACATGGGAAGTAGATCCAGGATAGCAAACTTCCTAACACAAGCAATCAAACATATATGAAGTATGGTATGAACCTCTTACCCATGGACATGTTTTTAAACAAAAGATGGAAAAATCAAAATCAAATCTCCAACTACCCACATAAGGCAGAGAGTGATATGTCAGATTAAATTACAATACATTTACTGCAGAAAATTAAATTACAGTACATTTACTACAGAGCAAAAAAAAATCAGAGCAAGGGCAAATAAGTTTCTTAAGCACCACGAGAATTGGGCAAATAAGTTTCTTAAAACACCACAGGAACTACTTGAAGAGAGTTGAATTGAGCAATTTTTTCAGTTAAACTCGCTTGACTTTAATCTAAAAGACCAACATTAACAGAATCAAGTGAAAAATTGATATTTTAACATATCTTAACTACCAATATTTATAAGAGAAACGACTTACATATAAATAGCCCAGAAAAATGGTACAAATCTTTCATTAATCTCTGCCAAGAAAATTCACCAGCACAGTGATTTCTATTTGGTAAATAAGAACTACCAAGTTGTGATAAATCTCATATGTAATACAACTAGAAGCTAAAACTTGAAATGCTTTCTCTTAGAGGGTGAAAGAAAGCATTAATCACAGTTGTTGTTCAGCTGCTTGAAAACAAACTTATTGATAGTAGGTACAACTGCTATATGGGTGTCTGATATATAAATGCACCACCAGGTTCTGCAACAAAGACACATGCCCTATTCCTCACTTCCAAACTTGCTAGCAACTCACAATCCAGCATTGGTGATGAGAACGATTCTAGGACAGTTTAAATTAAACACTCATTCAAAAATACCAAATCAGGCTTCAATTCCAAATAAGGGGTTTGATTTGTGTCTTGTTTGCTTCATGTTTTTAGAACTCATGGAAATGTTGGTTGTGCAGTTGGTAACAGAGTTCATAATTGAAGCATTAGAATAACTAAGAATGCATGTTTTAGGTTGACTTGGTTCAAAAGAAACAGGTTCAAAAAACTGCACGTCAAGATGCTATGAACCCAAGAGCTTCTTTCTTAAATATGAACACTGTAAATAAAATTAGATTTGTTTTGATCAGATAACAAATCTAACATTTGAGAATATATTTGAAGAACAATTTAGATTGATGTCCAAAACACTAATTCATTCTGAAATTGTGGTGTGTATACAACATTGTTACAACTTAGTCTGCAGTATTAGATCAATTACGTGAGAAAATACAGAAACATTGCAGTAAAAAGAACCAACAATTCAATTTGTTGAACAATTACAGAGCCATGTGAATTAACTCAACATTCCATGTCAAAGTTCAAAATTTCATGAAACTTCAGGAGAGTAGTGGCATATAATTGAGCTTTTACTTTTGCATTGATGAGGGCTCAAACATTCCTTGGTGCTCATCAAGCACCCATATTTTTAATATTGCACTGATGAAGGCTCAAACTTTCCTCAAATTTTGCAGGAACCCATGTTCTCAATGTACCTAGAGCCTTCTGAAACAACCCAACATTCCATGTCAAAGCACAAAGTTTCATGAACTTTAAGAGAACAGATTATGTCCATGAACAAATTATGAAAAAGGTATTTTTATAACAACATAACAATGGGAAAACATAAATATACTTATCATATGATAAAGGGCCACCTGACGACGCCATAATAACCTAGCTTATCTATTCTTTGTGCATATCTCATTGATTCCCACTAGAGTTGAAGTCCTTCCATAGATGATTAGTCATGGTAGAAGATGATGCTTCTCCACTTATTCTATAGTTACCTAGAAAAATGTCAAACGTTATCGCAAAGGAATTTTCTAGAGCATCAAAGTATATGTGCACACACAATGAAAGAGTGTCAAATGTACCTGGCATGGCAGGTAAGGTTGGATGGTCTTGCATCTCCCTTTGGTCTTGGGTTATCGCCATGGTTGGCGATTGTTGCATTGTTATAAAAATAAACATACCACATGTTAAAGAATAGTGATGATTAAATACTTAAATCTAAAACCATGACTCTACTCAACACATGAAACTAACCTGGAACCATAGAGACGACATTATTTGATCGATGACATCCTCACTTAGTGAGGTTTGGAAACTCAAATGGTTCATATTCTGATGGATCAACATTTAAATCAATTTCCAAACCATTGTTTTTTCTGCTGCTTCTTCTTTTCTTTGTGGGGCTAAGGAAAATCTTCTTCCTCTTCAAATATGGATCAAGAGATTCCAATCTAGGTGTGAAGTCAAAATCAGTAACGTGCAAATTATTGGCTTCATCCAACATTTTTTTAAGCATACGAGTCAACTGGATTGTCTTCGCCAAAGTAGTAGGAGAGTTATCTAAAATGAGATGTGTATAGCTAAACAACTCCTCCCTTGCCAAATGAAGTGCCTCAGCATCTGCATCAACAACATTTGTGGCCATAAGAGTAGCATCGACATCTTCATCATGGTTTTGAGGCTCTATATTGATCTCGGGTGGGTTATTGCATATGTTATCCTCTGCAATGTTGATGAAGCAATGGATTTGAATTATCCGAGTGGAAATACAACCAATTAACCTTTATGGCATGCTTGCAAATGTTTCCATCGATAGACCATGGACATTCACACATTATAAAATCCTTACGATACCAGGTGGCAAGATATTTTTTACCTCGATCTGTCTGACTTCTCACCCAATAAGCATGAGTTATGCTCTCATGAGGACAACAATCAGTATCCATAATTTTTCCTGCTCGTTCCACTGATGATTCTAGCTGCTTTTCTCTCTTGTAGTTATTTAGAAATCATTCTTATTTTAAGATTTCCTTGAACCGATAACAAGGTTCAACTGTTGTTAGTAGCATATGCAATAACCAATCCATCCTCCGGGCACATTTTCTCCTTCTATCAGATAGAAATGTTGTCTTTAGGTAACAATGGTATGACTCAACAACATTATTGGTCTCCTGATTTGCATGAGGAAACTCCCGAAAACATTTCACCCACATACCTAATTGCAAATAGAATGATGTCAGTCTCACTATATCACCTTTATAAAAGAAAAAAATGCATATAATACGAAAAAAATATTTACTTACGAATCTTATCTCCAGTGACGCAATTCTTGTTGAAATATTCTAAGAACTTCTCTTCATCTGCAAACTTGATAAAAAATTGATTGATTGCATCTTCCACTTCATAATTGAGAGTGTATTTCATAATGAAACCTAACTCACTGAACATCTCTTTGGCTTTTATGGAACTAGTGGCCAACCGATTGACACTTTTCAACCAAGCCCTTCATACATGCCAAACGCATAAGATCACATCACAACATGTGATCCTCCTGCCATATTCAATGCATTTTAGTGTGGTATTTTAAAAAAAAATGCAAGTTTGGTTATATCATGACAATGTTAAAGTTACCTCAAGGCACTGATTTCAGCCAGTGCATCATCAACCATGAAAGCATTGACTTTCTAATCAGGATGGGTTTGGAAACACTTGCGCATGAGCTGCTCCAGCCATATTGCAATATCATCTGATGTGTTTCGTGATGCCACGACCCATGCAACAAGCACCCCGATTTGTTGTTCATCAAATGCCACGAGTGTATACAACTGATACTGTCATTTTCAACATTACATAAATTCAAATACAAGTTATTAATCATTTTGAATGTATACAACTTAAATAAATATATTCAATAAATCATTGGCATCTGACTTACCCCATATTTGTTTGTGTTAAATGTTGAATCCATGGCTATTAAGCTATTGTACGATAGCTTGACCATTGTCTCCAACATCCACCTTGTTTGAATCCCTATTATAAAAGGGACCTCCACACCATTGGGCTTTTGGTAAAAGAAAAAATCTTCCCGATGCTTTTGATACCCAAGGTTTACACTCATTTCATCCTTTTTGTGAAGTTGATAATTTCCATTCGCCAACCTGTTATAGATGTTTACAATATCTTTCCTGCATAAGAAGAAATATCTATCTCGAGCTGCCACATTGATGTCAACATGTCTCTTAATGTGGGTTCTATACACTACATCAATAGGCACTCCCAAAAAGAAACAACTCTCTACATATGCAACAATGTCCCTCGAAAGCTTTGGCCTATGCAAGGCCCTGGTCTCACCTGAAGTGTCACATTGACCATGACAAGCCCAACCTTCCCATCTTCATGTTCATACATATTGAAAGTTAATATTGCTCTATCAGGAATTTCATGCATAACTTTCACAATAAAGTGGCATTGGCAACCCCTCTTCTGCACAAATGAGGTCCTTCGTTTAGCTGAAAGATTTCCTCTTTTGTCCTCTGGGCCAAATGAACAATGATAACTAAACCAAAAATTTAAATTGTTAGTACATACAAAGAAATGTAACCGTGGTTTCAAAAGATATAAACAATATATATTTTAAATACTCACATATCATATTGCAATGCAGGAGTAGATCTTTCTTTTGGTTTTTTTTTTTTTGTTTTTCGTACGAATTTACATGGAGCAATAGGATTTTCTTCCTCTCCTTTGATAAAGTCAGCAACTCGTCGTAACGGGATTACAACAACACGATCAATACCATTGTTTTTTCTATTTATTTCCGTCCAAACCAAGTCTTTACTAGAGAACGTCATTTTGCCTTTGAGGTCTTGCACCTCAAGATCCATGATATATTGCCATTTCTTTCGCTTGCCCATTTTGAACTGATCTAGTCAAACAATATGCAAAGACATCAAAACCAAAATTTCAATCTTAGCAAGTTATTCAACATATATATAAATATAAAACCTCTTTTATGCTTTTTTTGAGATCTAAAATATCAATCACTCAATAATGACAAAAATAAATAGTACAAAAGGATGCAAAAAATTTGGGATGCAAGCATTTCCTTTAAGATGTTGCTTCTTGCCTCATTCACTTTCAACAAGGCATTCCTTAAAGGAAAGATTCCTTTGACAACATGAACAGATGCAATCCAATGAATGTTTCCATGTTTTTTTAGGGTGACTATCGCTAAGCAGGACTAGACTTGAATGAAAGGGCTCTCTACAATGTACGTTTACATCACAACTCTGCTACTAGTCTGTCCTCAAAGATTCTCGGTGCTGCCATAATATATGTGAAATTTATAGCAGGCAATCATTACACTCACATTCCACTACTCCGCCTAGGTAGACTACTCCAGTAGAGGAACAGGAAATATGGTCCTGAATTTCCCTAGGTAGAGGAGCAGGATGATTTGTAACCATTTTTTGTTGGGTTTGGGCAAGGAATGGATGTGTTAAATAGCAAGTTGTTACCCAATAGCTAGTTGTGTTAAGAGGTGATGAATCTCATCCATTCATGGGAATTTTTTCAAAGGGTCAACTTAACAAATCTTACAAATAAATTTGACGTTACTTTTGCATTTGGTGGTGCCCCAACCCATCCCAGTTTGAGTTTGTTGTGTCTCGAGGAAATTTGTGGGAGAATTTTTCTACTTATTCTTCTCATTTTTACTACCATGTTTCTGAGAGTTTTTAGATTGCATGGATTGCACCGTAGTAGTTTCAATGGTATGCTCAAGAGACTTCACTTGTTGAGAACTATGTGAAATTTCAAGGGCTTTTGATGTAATGATCAATTTCCCAAATTGATCAGCTAATTGGCTTATAGCATTAGTAAGATGAAATCAATTACACCATTAGCATGCGGACCTAGTTTTCAATGTGGTGGATCAATCAATGGTTGAGGAGCACGAGGAATAATATCACACAAGGTGATCAACTATGAATATATTAAGTCAATATTTTGGGTATACAATATATCTTACTCCTCAGTGACCACCCTAACCATACCTACGTCTTTCACAATTTGAGGTAACAAGAATCAAGTAAACCAATTTTTTAGAAGTCATGATCAACCACTTATATTACCTCCACTCATGAATATGATTAGAAATGTGAATGGAAGTGTCCTACTTAAAGGTATGTTGGAGATCATTTGTGATCTATTTCCTTAAAGTTAATTGGAAATGGTTCATAAATGTTCCTACCAAGGAGGCATAATCATGGTAAGATGTCTTACCAAGTTCAATGTACTATTTAGTGGCATATTCTTCTTGGCTCTATTGGAAAGACACAACCTAATGCTATCATCCACCAGGAGTTCAAGGAACAATATAAATGGTAGGTGGTGGTGTGTGTGGCCAGGGTCTCTTTTAGTTTACCATTGAATTTCAATATGTCAAAGGTTAACTTAACGGGCACGTGTTGACACTAAGGATCACAGAGGATGTGGCCATTTGAAAGTTTCTCCAAATTTAGTAAATCAAGCGATGTTAAAAATCGATGTTGATCTCGATTAAATGGGTCTAGCAATAAAGCTTTCACCCCAAACAAAGCTTAAAGTCCCTCCATAATGTAGTTTCTAGATGAAGGAATTATTTTTCTTAGAGTATTCAACCTCTAGACTAGTTGTAGTATTAGAAGGATTATTTTTCCCAAGGGGATTTCCCCTAGGGATAAAGGAACTCCCAAAATAATGAATTCTAATGGGATTATATCTAGTACTAGAAGTATGACCTCCTAATACGAAAGCACCACAATAAGTAGAATCATTAATGGTACTAGAAGGGATATTGGCCCAAATAAATTAGACCCTCAGAAGGATGTGTGAATAGATTAATTCAGATCACAGTGAACATATTGCTTCATTATTCTCAAACATTTATATATATTAGTCCCCTCACAAAGGTACCATTACACTAAAGGGGGGATAATTATAGTGTATTATGGTGTGTCATAAATACACTATATTTACTTGCTTAAGTTCTCAAAACTTGTAGATGCAGTTGATTTTCTGTGGGGCATACTGTTCTGTCTTTCCTTTCTAGAGGTAGGTTAAAATGCCAGATAAAGGGAAATACTAGCACAACCACACTAAATGATGGTTTTTGTAGGTAGATAGGAATCGAAGAGACAGTTGACCCAATAGAAATGTACGCTGACTTACAGAAGATGTAATCAATATACTTCAAGTGTTGTGCTACAATTCAAAGTGGTGTTGAATGAAAGCAATTCTATGAAAAAATCTTACAGCAAGAAAGCACTAAGAAAATGATGAAACCCCTCTGGAAAACTAATTCAGAACACTGACCTATCTCTACAGCTTGTAAAAGAATGGGGAAGATTTTGCGCTTCACTGAGTTCATTGGCTGAAAAGGGAATATGAAAAGTACTTAAAGCATACCTCAAACATTTCTGTTAGCCTTTCGGACGAGAATGAAATAAAGCCTACCTCAAACATTTCTGTATATTAGTCCCCTCACAAAGGTACCTTTACACTAAAGGGGGGAGAATTATAGTGCATTATGGTGTGCCATAAATACCATCCTGTATAGCATCATCATTTCCCAACATTCTTATTTTTTTAACCCTTGAGGCTTCTTATAAAATTGTTTTTCCCATTACCAAGTTTCAATGGTTGGAAGCTTTACTGATTCAGTTTCTTTGTTCCCAGTATTTGATAGCAGAGAGTTTCAATTTCTGTGTGTTTTTATGAATTTCATGGAGAAGGATTATTAGACCAGATTAGTTAGGTTGAGTGGCCTTACGGTGAGCTTTTGAAAATGCATTGTGTGGTTTTTCCAGAAGTTAAGTTAGTTGTAGGAAATGTAATGTAATGTAATTGTAATATATTGTGTTGCAGTGTACATTATGGATTTGATGTTTCCAGTTGTAGAAGGAAAAATGGATACATATGAAGCAACAAGGATAGTGTTCATAAGGATTCAGAGCATAGAACCAGAGAATGTGTCCAAGATCATTGGGTATTTGCTTCTTCAAGACCTGGGAGATCAAGAAATGATTCGCCTAGAATTTCGGCCTAATACACTCTTATAGTCCATGATTTCCAAGGCCAAGATAAAGCTTGGTTTATCATCTCCGTCCCCTCTTCAATCACCTCTGCACTACACTCTGTTTTATAATTTGTTGTCTCGCTCATTCTCTTCTCCAGCACCCAATGGCTTTCATGGGGGAACTCACATTCCACATGAGCAACAGCAGGATTCAGCATTGTTTGCCCATCATGAAGTATTGAATCCAAACCGTTTTGTCACTGATGAGAACAACGACTTTATCAATTTGAGCCACCAGCAGAGCTTACCCAGTGATCACAAATTTTCAGACTATCATGACTAGTTACTGAACCTCAGGGATGATTGTCAGCTCCAAGATCATCTCTTCTATCCCACTGAGAATCTTGATTCCTACAGCCTACCAAACGATAGTCATGTCTATATAGAGATGCTCTCTTTGTTGAATGGAAGTGAGACAGGATTGAATCACAGGGGATCTTATTCCATGACAGACGTTTCTGTAAGCTGTGAGCCAGTTTCTTGGAAACCATGCCTGTATTTTTCCAGGGGATATTGCAAGCATGGCTCCAGCTGCCATTTTACTCACAATTATTCACACTCTGACAACGTCTCGAGTTCAATTCCCTTGGATCCCCGCTTCGAAGAATCTTTCTCTATGGAATCATTGTAGAGATTAGAGTTAGAACTTCAAGAATTATTGAGAGGAAGACGGGCCCCTGTTTCCATTGCTTCCCTACCTCAACTCTATTATGAGAGATTTGGGAAAACCCTGCAAGCCAAGGGATACTTGACTGAGAGCGAGAGGCATGGGAAAGTGGGATACAGCTTGAAAAATCTACTAGCACGCTTGAAGAATATAGTAAGCCTCATTGATAGGCCTCATGGTCAGCACGCCATTGTTTTAGCAGAGGACTGTAACAGTTTCACAACTTATAGGCCAAGTGAATGAGATCCCTACTATTTGAGTGGTGTCAGCTCTGGATCCCATCAAATTTACATGACATTTCCTGCTGAAAGCACTTTCACGGAGGAGGATGTTTCCAACTATTTCAGGTATGTTGTATCAGTTTCTATTATATTATCCAGTGAAGCTTTCTTGGTCGGTTGAAGGGGTAGTTAATATGGTTTTACCAGGGTTCTATGTCCTGCCAGTGACATGACATGATTGTGCTGGTTAGTAATTGACACCAGGTGCAGGTCCCGGGAATAAAAATATCTTAAAAAAATCTATTGTTGCCCCTTTCAGGATATACGGACCTGTAGAGGATGTGATAATTCCATACCAATAGAAGCGTATGTTTGGATTTACAAGCCTGAAACTGTTATCCACCAAGGTTTACAGGTCTCAAGATGATTAAAAGATGATTGTTTCTAGGTTGCAATTTAAAACACAGGAAAGTAGGACTGCAGAGCAGATTGTACCTAGGTTTGGAGCTGCAGAGCGGAATTACAAAGTGGAGGAATTGCAGAGTGGGATCGCACCTCCTCAATTCGAATTGTAACTGGCAATAACTCTCCACGGCTGCCATTCCATCTCATCCCCGATCTGTCAAGGGATGTCAGGATTTCCAGCTGTGATCGGATCCATTGTCAGGGAATGTCAGGATTGCCAGGGGAGGGTGGCGGAGAAGGAGGGTGGTGGAGCTAGGGGAGGGTGGCGGAGGGCGGAGGGATTGCTGGGCGGTGACGAAAAACGGGCCATTCCTCCGCCTAGGTAGACTACTCCACCTCTGTTGACTTCCTCGTCTACCACCATTTTCGAAATTCCGTTTTAATTTGAATTTAGTAAAGGCGCTAAAGGAATTCAAATTTGAATTTTGAGTTTGTAATTTCGTTCCGTCCATATTTTATTTGGTTAGAAGGCGGATTTTTGGCTCGTGGCTCATGTTTGTTTTTTTGAAGGGGAGTCGCTGAACACATTATTCCTTGGCACCGATTAAGTGGGTTGATTGCAAGATTTTTAGATTGGGATCTGCCTCTGAGCAAACCCCAATTCCTAGCTGCAACCTTGGGAAATTTCAGAAGAGCTATGAGGAAGAAGCTTACAGTGAGTTATTTAAACTAGAATAGTGTCAGTTGTTGCCATCCCATTTTACACAGAGAACATTGGTCTTGACGAACCAAGGTGATGATAAGGCAAAGGAAATGTTTTGGCATCTATTTGATTTTATGGATTTGCACATTATTTCAATAGAACTTCACGGAAAAATTGACACATTTGGGGCATGTTGTATTCATTTTCTATTTATGTATTTGGGCATTTTTCAATAAAATAAGAGTTATCTCTCTATTGAATTATATTGATGGGTTCAAAGATCAATCTAGGGGTCGTGGAGATTATCATAGTCAGCCTTACCGAACGCGACCGCCAAGCAGTCAAGTGCCAACACTAATCATGACAACAACAACATTGAAGAATTATTTGCTCTGTAGCAACGAATCGAGTCCACTAAGAGACACCAATGAAGAATTATTTTCTTTGCTACAATGAATTGAGTCCACCAAGAGACATGGCTTGACAAGTAGCGGGGTTACCTGCTAAGAAACTGTTGCAAAATGCAGCGAGGTGGGGAAGGCCAATGATGCCAAAGCCGTTATGTGCGCCGCTAAGAAACTGCTGCAAAATGCAGCTAGGTGGGGAAGGCCAATGATGTGAAAGCCGTTATGTTTCAGGTATTGTGGTGCCTTTCATTCGAGTGGCAGAATTTTCTACCCCACGGCAATGAAAGACATGACATCCACTGGAAGGCAAACTACTAGGACTTGAAGGAAGAGAGTGTGAGCGATAGAAAATTCTCGGTTGACACAGATCTAGAAGGGGAGAAAAGTTTTGATCTGAATTTACCATTAACGTTAATGGCCCTGTGATTACGTCAAGTAATACGCTATTAATTGACATAATATTTCAAACTAATATTTCATTATGCTTCAAAGTTGATTACATTAATTTAGTTGAATTACCAAAATTACTCTCTTACCGGTGGATAGCAAGATTGATAATTTTTCAGATGTTTGTTAAATGTTTAGAGCTTTTTTCTTTTAACGTTTTACTTAAGTTCCTTGAAAAAAATTAAATATATATTGCAATTTTCTTTTATTATCCATTATTAAAATATTTGTAAAAATCAATGGTAAATTTTAATTAAATATTTTAAATATATTTAACAAAATAAATGTGAGATTTATTTGCAGAATTTGTTTAAATGAATTGAATACAATTATTTACATTTTTTCATAGGATTAACTTTATATATAGTTTTTAAAATTTTAATATAATTATTTATAAAAATATAATAAATTATATTAAAAAACATAATAACAAAAGTATAGGAAGGATTTATTTAATACTATTTGCATTAATAATATTTATTTAAATATAGAGAATAAAGTTATCTATACTATATTTTCATAATAATTTAATGTCAATTTTTTTTTTCCTTAATATGTATACTTTCATATTTAATATAATTATCTATTAAAAAATATATCAATAGTTATTTAAATTTATATCTATATTTAAAATAAATTTAATTTAATTATTTATATAGTGTTTTTAAAGATTATTTATATATTAGTATAGATTTATTTTAATTCTTGATTTACCAAACATTTAAAGGAATTAAATCTCCCAAAATGTAAATTTATTTTGAATAATTCGGGGAAAGATTTGGACAAAGAAAGACCTATTTTTTAATAGGAAATTTGAGGAAATATTTGCACAAAGCAAGATATGATTCCCCTTGAGGCCGATAAATAAATGAATTTATTCGAGTTTTTATAATATTATTTAAATTTATACAAATTCAAACCCTTATATATGGAAATATTCTTCTTCTTTTTTTATTAAACCCTAATAATACATATATTTAATATATGGCATATAGTTATATGCAATATTTCTCTTTGACACATATATATATATATATATAAGAGAGAGAATTATTGTAAATATTGAATTCTTATATGCTTATTAATTAAATGTAAAAATGAAATCTATATATATAGTGGCTACACATATTTTTTAATAATGATTTTAGTTTAGTTCAATTTAAAGCTATTCTTTTTTTCTCATTCTTTTTTGCAATTTCTAAGGTTTCTACTGCATAGTTTCATATGTTTGGTTTGCTATGCTAGAAGGGCTCCCCCTCTTTTTAACTAAATTGTTTAGAGAATTCATAATGAGTTTGAATCTACTAGTATTTCTCGTCAATATCCTCATCATCGAAATCCTTTTCATAAAGTGAAGTGGGGTTTTCAGTTTCACATCAAACTCTCCACTAGGTGCATCGTGGCAAGCTAGAAATCCAGGGCTTTTCCTACCAAAAGCAATGCAAGATCCAAAATATGAGGTTAAATCTAGCAAGATAGAGAATATATGCAGGAACTTGCTTTGATCCACAAATTTATTGGATTATGGCCCTTTGAAAAGATTTTGATTGAGTGGATTTGAAATAAACCCAACATAAAATATAATTGGAGTTAGGGGCCAAGGGTTTTTTTACAATAAGTTTCTCTAACTTAAAAGATATATCAAATGTTTTTGAAGAAGGGCCATATTTTTTCAATAATGCAAGGCTCTTCATGAAATTTTGGAAGGAGCAGTATAATTTAAATAAGGATGATTTCCTTCGATCCCTGATGTTTGCTTCTATTTTTTCTCTCCCTAATAAATATTGGGAGGATGAAACCCTTGAAGGAATAGATAATGCCATTAGCAACTTTGTTAAAGTACCAGAGGCTACCAAGAGAGGGGGGTACACTTCATATGCACATATATGTATTTACATGAATATCTCCCAACCTTTTCTAGATGCCATAGATATTTACTATCAGGATAGTGTTTAGAAGCAGTAGCTTGATTATGAGCAAGTCCCCTTTAGATGTAAATGCATGAAATTCTCTTTAGATGGAAATGCTTTCATGCATTCAAACATCTTATTAGGGACTTCCAAATGAATACCAAGGAATTGTTTGAAGAAAACCATTCTAAAAAAGAACTAGTTGATTTGGGAAAAATACCCCGAGGAAGAAAAAAATTGAATCCTGAGGGTACCTTAAATCTTAACTAGATCCCTATATCTGAAAATAGGTGTGAGTCTATTTCCTCTCTAAAGGAGTATCCATAGCAAGTAAATGTTTATTCAAGCATGCAATCAATATAAAGTGAATCCCTTAACCCTATAGAGGTCATACAAAAGTCTCTTGAAGAGTTATTTTCTTCTATGTCGATGGTGGCTTATGGTTTCTCTTTCTATTGGCCACCTTGTGAAAACCATTAGTTAGTCCCATTTCACCTTCTTCTTGTACTTCACTTTCCTTGAGTGGACAGTCTTTAAATAGGTGTCCATGTTTATGACACCTAAATTGTACATGCTCATAATCCAAAGGTTGAACTAAAACTTCATCTTGATGCTTGAATCCTATAAATTCAGAAAGCTGCCAAAAGATATTCATGTAAACACATTTTCTCACATAAGTCATATAACGCCCCTTTCTTGTTGCCTATGTACCCTTCACAAAATTTCCTATGGAATTTCCAATTCTTTCCAGGATTTTAGGATCCCATAAGTTTATCGATAGGAAGTACAAACAAATCCATACTAGAGCTGCCAAAAATTCCTCTTTATCAGGGTTGAAGCACTCTTCCCAATGTCTCATGTACATACCAACATTTCTCAATAAATAGGGGCCTCCCTAAAAAATCATAGACTTATCCTCCACGTTTGAGAAAATAACTATGAAAAGCCCCTTTTCCCGTAATCTCATATCTATCTCACCTTTGGGTTGCCACTTTAGGTGCATCCACTTTATCAATTCCTTCTCAGTTGATCATCCTTCTATTATCTTGTAGATGTGGGCATGGTCTTTCATATGCTTTCACTATATTTCCAACCTTTTTGGTAGAATCACGAATTTAGGGTTAGTCACAGCCTTTGGCAAGACATCTACTATTAAACCAAGATTACCATTAGCTCCCAGAATTGGATTATTTGGTCTCCTGTTATTTCCCAACTGGCTACCAAAAGCTTCGAAATTTCTAGACTGAGTACCTATTACCATGTTTCTATAGGAGGGGATTTCTCCCATCACTCTTGAGTCTCTCTCCTATATGAAGGAGTATCTAAAGCATGTCAACATTTAATTAAGCATGCAATCAACATAAGGCCAATCCCTTAACCCTATACAGGTCATGTAAAAGTCTCCTTAAGAGGTATTTTCTTTTGTGTTGATAGTCGATGATGTGCCTTATGGTTTCTCTTTCTATTTACCACCTTGTGAAAACCATTAGCTGGTCCTATTTCTCCTTCTTCTTGTAATTCACTTTTCGTGAGTGGACAATAGTTAAATAGTTGTCCATGTTCATGACACCTCCGACACTTGAATTGTACATGCTCATAATCCAAAGGTTGAACTTAGACTTCATCATGGTGCTCCAACTCTATCAATTCAGGAAGTGGCCACGAGATCTTCATGTAAACACATGTTCTCGCGTAAGTCATATAACATCCCTTTCTTGTTTCCTATGTACCCTTCACAAAATTCGATATGACTTTTTCAATTCTTGCTAGGATTTTAGGATCCCAAAAGTCTATTGATAGGGAGTAAAAACAAACCCATATTGGAGCTGCCAAAAATTCCTCTTTATTAGGGTTGAAGCACTCTTCCCAATGTCTCATGCACAAACCAACGTTTTGTTGCCATTGTGGTGTTGGCATTGATGTCAACAAGCTCTTGGCTCTTCTCGTCATATGCATGTCTGATGTGTGATTAGTGCTTGGTGATGGATGTTTGGCTTGATGGTCTTGTTAGTTGGCATTGATGTCAACATAATTATTACTAGACCCAATGGAGGTGATTTGATGATGTTGTGGCTGTTGACTTGGAGATGGATTCCACATGTGATGTTGATTTGAGGTCAGCATGTTGTGATTTGAGATGTTGTTGTTGCAGGTGATTGGGTTTTCACTCTAGATACTGCATATGTCTCTACATGTCTTAGAGACATTGGATTGTTGCTATATGTGTTGAGTTGTGGCTGCTTTTGTTGGAGGTGCCTCTATCAGTGTTGGAGGCAGTGTATGACATGATGTTGATGCTACAGGACTTGGAGATGCTGCTACAGGAGTTAGAGATGCTTCTACAGGTGTTGGAGGTGTTTGCACAAACTATGGTTGTTGCTTGAGGAGCTGGAGGTGTTGATCTTGGTCCTAAGGTTAGCAGAATAAATGGCTTGATGAGGACGACCACAACCTAAGGAATGAAGGAAATGTCCTTTTTCTTGGGGACTTTAATGCTCGAACTACTATTAACCAAGCTATTATGTTAAGTAACAACTCTAACCTCGACCCCTTGTGGCTTGATGAGGACGGTAACTTACCTAATAGATTTAAGAGAAATATAAAGACATAATCGAGAACTTTTTCGGTACGGAGCTCCTCAAAATTTGTAGTTCCCAGGACCTAATCATTTGTAATGGTATTAATAAATGGCCTCTCTCTGGTAAGATGACATGTTTCCATGGACTGGGTAGCAACGTCATGGATTATGCGATTTCTAACATCCATGTCCTCAACTATATTACAAACTTTGAGCTTCTTAACGGGTACGATCCTGACTTTGACAACAAACCTTTGTTTTTATCCTTGAACGTTGCTATGCATACCAGCCACATGCAGGAGAACAGTGAAAGAGAAAGTCACATTCACTTCGATAGAAATAATGTCGACCTTTTATTAAGGGATTTGGAAAGGGATTTGGAAAGGGATTTGGAAAGGGATTTTGGGTCCCTGACTTATAATAACAACATTGATCAATTATATTACCATTTTACTACTACCCTTTCCACCACCGTTAGCAAATTCTCTACTAAGACTTCGTATAAGAAAAATAATAGAACTTCCAATCCTTGGTATGACATAGACTGTAAAATTTCCAGGAAAGCAATCAAAGATGCCCCTAATGAAATCATTAAGCTACAAAATATAAGTATATACAAAACTCTCATTAAGAGGAAGAAGAGGTCATATATTAATAAAAGACAAGAGCATCTTCTCCACCTTTCTAATGTTGCACACAAAAAGTTTTGACGGAATGTGCTTATTCGTAAAACTAAAGATAATCATTCTATCCCACTAGAAAATTGGGATAACTATCCTAAGAAGTTGTATGACTCTCCGGACACCATTGGCACCATCTTAAACACTCCTATTAAGGATGATAGTTTTTCTCTGAAAGATGTTGAGTCTGGGATTAATAAGCTCGCTAATGGGAAAGCCAAAGATTTTTCAAAATTGATCCTAAATGTGAATATGTTTTCTACTATGCTTGCGATTGTCAACTCTTTTTGTGCCTTTGTGTAAGAAAGGTTGAATTTTTATTTTGTATGAGCACAATGATGACTCGGAACTCTGTCTTGTGTGTCAGTGTCTGATCTATGGAAAAAGATAAATATAGATTTTAATCACTCTTGAATAGACTGTATTTTTTTTTTGGCATTGCATGATGTTGAAAATAGTTAGGTGGATTAGTGCAGAGCTTAAGAAGATAGTTTAATGGCACAACTGACACCATGAAAGAATATTTCGAACAAGTGGTGAAGTAGATTGTGCCTGAGCAAAGGGTTGCAACAATGTATATGAATTTGGAAAAGAGCCCCATGTAATGGTGGGTAAGCACATCAAATCAAGTTTCACTCATGGCATGATATGATAGAGGTACTTAATGATAAAGGCCTATCAAAATTTGGGGCTCCACTAGGTAATGACATTTTGGAATCCAGTTCTGTCAACCAGCCCCTACAATTTGGTGGTACTTCCAATCCAATGGGATACATGTATTACTGCGAAGTCATTAGGAGATATAGGAGGTTCCTATTTAACTATGGGTTCATAATTTTATGCAAACCTTAGAGCCATTTCCAAAGAAGTGATATCTTGAGGTAAAAATGCAGTGGCAGACAACTAACTAGGTTGAATTATGAGAAAGGTTCTACAACACTTTATATAACTCTACAAGGAGGAGGCACAGATTGCAAGTTTGATAGAGTTCATTTGGTGTTTCCAATAAATGGACCGACCACAAAGTCTAATAATAGGATCCCCAAAGGAGTACCCCTTAAAGGAACTTTGCCATTTGTGGTATAAAGAAACTGATTCCCTTTTGAAACTATTGATAATGTGGTAGGTGGTATTTCTCTGGAAATGAAAAGTATTGATCTCCTTGTTGTTTTGCGAGTTGTTGATAGTGTATGGGAAGATGGTGAAAATAGTGGGGAATAAGATAGATCTGCATTCTATTTAAAGGATCATTTTTCCGCAAGGAATGTGTTGTAGTGTAATTAAATCTTCATGTTTTTCCCAAGATTTCTGAATCAAATAGATATGCAATCTATTTAAAGTTTATTTCCTTCCAAACTCAGTGAATATCTAGTGTTGGGTTGTGAAAGTGTGCTTGATATCTAACTTGGACGGATCCTAGCTGGTGTAGAGTATCCACTGTTGGGTTCTGAAAGTGTGCTTGATATCTAACTTGGATAGATCCTAGCTGGTGTAGAGTCCCCCTGAGGGTCCACTCAAGCTCACTACTATGTTATTTCTAATTCACTAATTTTTTTTGAAGCAGCACTAGCAGTTCTAGTTCCAGTAGTATATCTAGTAGTATACCTAAGAGCGTATATATGCATACGTAGCAGCAGAACAAACAGAGTAAGTATATGAACCTTGAATCAAGCTAGCATCATGATCAGCCTCTGTTAAGGAAATATCTCCACGTGTTGTGGGAGTCTCACCACACCAAACGCATCTTAGAGACCCTTGTCATGACCAGGTTAGCCCTGTAACTTCACTGCCTTCTAACGTGTTTGGAGGTTGTTGTTACCACTAGATATTGGTTTCATTCATTGTTCACAGGTAGCAAACTTTCACTGCCATATTTTGTTGAGAAATATCAGGAGCCCTAAAGGAGGAGGGTAGGGTCAAGCCTTGCCTCCATGTACTCGAATATGGAAAATAAATGCAGCCTTGCAGCCATTTTCCTAGTCCGGGTTAAAATTGCAGTCAACCCACATTACTTTCACTGGCAAGTATTTGAATGCAGAGCTAATGTAACAAAAATTAATAGAAAATACAGTGGCAAGCCAATTCATCTTGACATGACAGTATATCAAAGCCTGGTTTGGATGACACTTAGACATATAGCTCTTGGGAGTGTAGAAGCTTTTATAAGGTCTCAAAAATGGATGTGAGATCGAATAAATTAAGTATCGTGATGTAATTGGAGGGTGGAGGGGGTCAGACCTATCGAGACCTAGTTCTAGCCAAGCAAACCATCAACAGGTTTCTCACAACACTCTACTCTATTTTACAACTACAAGAAACACTACAACCTTGCATTTTGGTAGATTAACCCTACCACAAGTTGTTTTAATGCATTGGATATGTGCACTTTTAAATTTTCCAGCTTCTCATTAGCATAATTGCCATCCAATATCACATTTAACATATTCACCTTCACATTAGACTGTTTCTTGTAGAAAAATAAGGACACTTCTAGCAGTTTGCAACCCGACTTCTAAGCTTGCCCAAATTCACATGAAACACATGATAATCCATGATTCAACGATTTGGGAAACTTTTGAACAGACAGATAATCAATGATCCGTGTGCTTTGATAATCTGTGATCCGTGTGCTTTGAGGAGCGGATGCACACATTATCTCCAATATGGTCGGGGAGTATCCTGTAGCATTAACAGGTGAGGCACATCTGTCAACAACCCTTCCGGACCGCCAAGACAGTTTTATAAGCTCTGCATTTACTACCATTTTTTTTTGTTTTATTCTGTGAGGCCGATCTTCCATAGTTTTTGCCTAAAACAAGTATTTGTTTAGGCTTTCTATTTGTTTTATTAAAAAATAGCTCTTTGAATAAATTATTATCATATCCTGTTGCATGTTTAGATTGTTAGGGCTACCTTTAGATTCTCTCTTTTTGATTGTACAGACTTTAAACACATATCCAACCCATTTCCTTGTAAGGTTTACTAAGCATAGGATGATAATTTCTTGGATCAGATTCCAACTTAGTTATTTCCTCTTCTTTTGGTCATATGTAAAGTTAAGTGTATTTTAATGGAATTTGATTGCTTGTTTCTTTGTTTTAAGATATTTGCAAATTTCCTTGCTGACACTCTGACATCAATGTAAGTTCATCCATATGGCACCAATAGGATGCTCATCAAACTGAGTCGAACATGGTCAACCCTTGACCCAATACAGCTCCCAAAAACATTGATAACTGCTTGCTGCACTAGCTGTAACTGCTTTATGAGATATGGCGTCAACATTCAATCCTCTTCCTTCACACAGTTACCAATCCATGACTTCGAGGTGCAGCTCCACCATTGTCACGCTTTCAAGTCAATACCTTTGCTGCTAGCTATGGCCTGTGGTCTAGCCCAGCAGCAAGTCTGGCCTCTGATCTTCAGTCAACAAATAATATCAATGCAGTAGTATAAGTCGTACAAGGACTTGACTCAATCTGAGTGTACTGATTTGAACTTTGTTCTAGGATAGATTTCATTAATATAATATGACTGTAGGTTACCAACCTTATAAACAGTCCTCAGGAATAGTTTCAATCACAATGCTGTCATCATCATGTTGCCACTGAAATACTATGTTGATCCTTCAAGTCTCGATATGCTGTTAGGGCTTCTTCCCATCAGCGGATTGGGGTCTCTCATTGATGTGGCTTAGGACCTCATCATAACTGTGAAGCCTTCCTTTATAGTGGTATATAGTTCCTCTATCCAGCGTAGTAGAGCCCTCCTTAACTGCGGGTTAGAACCTCTTTTGACAGTGTATAGGTCCTCCTCATAAGACAACTGTAGAGACTTCTCCCTTCAACGTAGTTGGGATTCAAAACTGTAGCTAAGACGTGCTAGGTCTCCTTACTTGAAAAACACCTAAAAAAAATCCTTTAGGACTGTGTGTTGAGTCTCTTTCTTATTGTGGATTAGGGGTTCATTTAGGCTCCCTTTGATTGCGTCTTAGCTGTGAATAGAAGACTGCAACTAGGGCTCTTTTGGAGCTTCCTTTGATAGCGTATGGAAGCCTCCTTGCTGTGATGAAGAACCTTCTTTTAGGACAGCGAAGGAGCCTCTTTTCACTATGATTTAATCCCTGTGAGTGCATCTTTTCCAGGCCCCAAAAATGTCCCTCAGCATTGACTTCATGTGGATTTGTTAGAGGTCTGTTGTCTACATTTCCTTTTAAAAATCTAGTGCATTAATGATTGTCCACATGTTCATGGAGAAGAGAACATATTTGCATTTGATGTGGTCCAGAGAGAAATTTTTTATTTGGTCAAGCCTGTATTCTTCATCAATGATTTTCTTGACATCATTTTCATTCTCAGCACTGTAGTTGTATATGTCATCGAGGGTTTCCTTATAGGTTTAATCAATCTTCTAGGGCTATCCAACTTTGTTATTGTCAACAATAGAGCTATATATAGGTGGAAATGGATTTGTATGACTTAAAGCTTCAATAATTGTGTGTTTATAACATACCCTTTGTTTGTCTACCAAGGAATATCCATCACATATGTCAATAACTTTGTCTTCCAGATGAGTATTGACAGTAAAAGGATGAGACTTCCCTATCCCATCTGGCTTGAGGAATAAATTCAGATCGTAGGCATAAAAAATAGCAGGACTGTCAGATTCCATGATATAGGATATTTTAGGATTGAACTATAAAATTAATTGTTTCTTCACTCATATAATCATAATGGTCACATTATTGCTTTGCTGGCTTTGAAAAAGTATATTGACCTCAAACTCTAGGAAACCATGATTACTTCCCTTTATTTCTTACACGATCATGATCAACATCAAAGTGCAACATGGGGGTTACATTACTCCTACTCAAACTCACAATGAAATGTTGAGGTGCCAAGTGTATTACCATGAAAGTCTACAGCTCCCTTACTTTCAGTGTCTGTGAAAATAGGATTAGTTTATTGAACTGTATTTCTGTGACCTCAAAAGTGTATTCAGGATTTAAATTATCAGAAAGGAAAGCATGATCTTCATCATCCTTTTCATATGGTTTATCTTTTGGGGTAGAAACATGGTTTCTACCTACCTAGAACTGCATATGGGTTGTATCAATGGTGGAAATATTCAAAAAATCTTCATTTCCTCTGTTTATCACTTTGGCATGTAGGAAAACAGAGTACATGAATATGGGTTAGTCTGACTCGTAACTGTAAAGTTGATGAGTCTCAATTGTGATTATGTGATCTTGGAAGGTTTTGAGAGTATATAAACTCTTCTCAATGTATGTCCTTTCCTTGCAAGACTTGGAGAGGGGGATATAGAGTCTTCTTATTGGAATGCAGAGGTTGTTTGACTTTGTATAGTTGCTTATTATCTAATCATATGAAGGAAAAATAGAGTTACAAGAATACAAGTTTAAATGCCAGGCCTTCTTCTACTTATGTTTTGGAGAACACATATCCCCTGATCGTTCTAAACAACAAAACATAATAGCCAAACTCATTCCTATACCTCTTTAATTTTTCTCCTTTCCAAATAGGCTAAATGATCCTAAATTCAGTGGCAAAGTACCAACCTTCTCTTCATGCAATCTCAAAACAACTCTGAGAGCCAACCTACCTTCATTGGATGAACGGAAAGGTATTAGCACATCTATTTAGGGTGCATATTTATGTGCATTTGTGGCTTCTTCAGCACAAGCATACACCATAGAGATGATTCGGTTTTGGGCTTGTGCTGAGGTGAGAAATGGCATTTTATGAACAATGTTGCTCAATGTTCCTTGAACAGAGTTTATATTGTTATAATCCTTGTGCAATTCAGTACTAGTTTGGAGAATTGATGGCTATTTCATATTTGTATAGGTCATGCTCAGAGGCTATTTTGCTTGAAAAGAGTTGAATATCCATCTACAGATTTATTGTATCCATTTCCATTTGGAATCAATAAACCATTAAAATGGTTTTTCACCGCCTTTGGAAGTAATAAATACCCTATTGGTATTATTTTTTATCTCTAGTATATTAGCATTATTTATGGAGGAACAGAAAAAGGGATTGATGTAGTATGGTCAGATGTGTGCTAGCATTTGCTTAATTATAATTTATCATTTATATTCCCAGAATGACAGTCTGTAACTTGGTAAAACCCTGAAGTTGGACCAATGAACTAATTAGGCTGGTGAATTGGGGTCTCTGAATTGTTTTTGTTGTCTTCGGCAGCAATTAGCAATCTATTTATTTCGATAATTATCTCTATTATATGAACATCGTATATAGAAAGACAGAAAAATAGGACCCGTCTAATATGTTTGTGGCAGTTTTCAGTTATAATTTAGTTTTCATCATGGCACTACTGCTGTGTGCAATTCATTACTAGTTTGTAGAATTGATGGCTTGGACTTTCCTTGATTGGATATGCTATGCCAATAGCAATTTGGCATGTTCTGTGATGATTAAGGCTAGATGTAATAATTATTAATTAACATTATTTCATGCCAAGGAAATCTTCCCACAATCGTATTTAGGGAGGGCTAACCAAATTCATTTGAGTAGTGAATTTCCTTTAAAGCAGTCAAGGTAGTGATTGTACTGTGATTCAAATAGTTGAAAGACATTTATTTATCATAAGATGTGAATGGAAATGCCTCAGAAATCACTGAAATAATACTAGTATTCATGCTATCATAAAGGTGAATCCAATTTACCTCATTGGCCGAGAAAATAATTGTTCTTCTAACAACTAATTTGAGCCATCTTCACCCAAGCTTGTAAGGGCACAGTCTATGGATTCTTATCATAGCTAATTCTAGGTGCCCATGCAGTAGTTGCATGAATAGTTAAAGAATTCCTCTTCCTCTTTGATCTGCTCCCTATTGACAGTCCATGAAACAACGATGCTAATCATTTAATTTCTGCAAGGTGGAAGAAATAAAATACCAAACCCAGGTAGTGGAATTACTTCCTTGCCATTCTCATTTTTTTCTTGGAGGTTTTTGAGAGATGACATGGTTCCTTTATTAAGACTACCAAATGCAGAAGAGGTAGACTCTTCTTGACATCATTAACAACATGTTCTATCTATTTTCTAGGCTGTAAGTTATCATAGACATTCTCCTGTCTCCCCTCTACCTCATGGCCAAAAGTTTTTCTTGCTTCTCATAAAGACATACACATATAACTAGATAGACAGATAGTTCGAACAGAAATTGCCTTAATGTACTTTGTAAAGTTTAAAGCGAGTTTTCCCATATCTAGCCTTTAGCTTTTACTAGAGATGCATGAAGCATTATATAAACACAATGAAATGTTTTGGGAAGTCCATTCAAATGTGGAACATTACTATGGAAGCCAAGTTAGGCATTGACTTTAGACCTTGCATGCACATTTCATGGATTGTTGTAGTAGTGACATAAAAATAGACTAGGTCAGTTATATCATATATGTCAAAGATAGTTTAACTCAAAGAATGAAACTGCCATTTAAGCTATAAACCTGACTAAATGGTCCAAACCTGAAACTGTGACCCTTCCATGCAAATTGTATGTGCTACCAATTAATCATAGTTAAATGGTTTTAGATTCAATACGAGAGTAATCTTATGGAGGAGCTATTGGGTTTGGAAAGTCACCACAGAACAAAGGCCAATGGGTTAATCTCCTAAAACAAGGTGTTAAAATAGTTTGCTTAGATGTACATTTTGCATCAGGATATCCCCTAGTCTGATATCTTTTTATGAGGAAGCAAAAACATGGAAAATGTTTGGTCAGGTAGGAATACATCTTGTCAATTTGGTCTAGCTTGAGTGATTAAAAGAGAAGGTTGTTAGGCTCTCCACCATTTCATGGATTGATATAGAGATGAGACAAAGGAGGCTATCTCTTGAGAATATAACCAATCTTATCTATGCATTTATAAGCAACATCTGACAAACACATTTGGCATCTAGCCTTTAGTTTTTACTAGAGATGCATGAAGCATTATATAAACACAATGCAATGTTTTGGGAATTCCATTCAAATGTGGAACATTACTATGGAAGCCAAGTTAAGCATTGATTTTATACCTTGCATGCACATTTCATGGATTGTTGTAGTAGTGACATAAAAATAGAATAGGTCAGTTATATCATATATGTCAAAGATAGTTTAACTCAAAGAATGAAACTGCCATGTAAGCTGTAAACCTTACTAAATGGTCCAAACCTGAAACTGTGACCCTTCCTTGCAAATTGTATGTGCTACCAATTAATCATAGTTAAATGGTTTTAGATTCAATACGAGAGTAATCTTATAGAGGAGCTATTGGGTTTGGAAAATCACCATAGAACAAAGGCTAGTGGGTTAATCTCCTAAAACAAGGTGTTAAAATAGTCTGCTGAGATGTACATTTTGCATCAGGATATCCCCTAGACTGATATATTTTTATGAGGAAGCAAAAACATGGAAAATGTTTGGTTAGGTAGGAATATAGCTTGTCAATTTGGTCTAGCTTGAGTGATTAAAAGAGAAGGTTGTTAGGCTCTCCACCATTTCATGGATTGATATAGAGATGAGACAAAAGAGGCTCTCTCTTGAGACTTGACTAGGTCATTCATAACAGTTGTGGTGTTGGTGCCTTAACTTAGCCAGAAAATGCCAAAACTCTATTGATGAACAAAATTTATTACTAAATCTACCTTAGAGTATCGCGTAGTCACTGAATATGACATGCATGGTTTTACCAAGGAGGCCCTAAACTTTTGAACAATGAAACTTTACATTGGTATGGTCAACCTACATGGGGAGAAATGAAACTTTTTTTAATAAGATGCTAGAAAAACTTGGACACTGCTGTGTGGGATTATTGCTTGATACCTGCAGATTGCACAAAGACCTCTGTTGGTTGAGCCAACAGGAATTGATTTCTTTAGGTGGATCTTCCTGGTACAAATGTTCCTTTCCTTGTAAGACCTTCATAGGGGTATATAGATTCTTGTCAATAGAATGCATATTTTTCTGTATAGTTGTTTATTACATAATCATCTAAAGGAAAACTGATTACATGAATATGGGTTAGGCTGCCTCATAACTATATAGTTGCTGAGGCTCAGTTGTGATTACATGATCTTGGAAGATTTTGAGAGTATATAAACTCTTGATGTATTATGATTTCTTTGGCAATGTTCTCAAGGCAACTGTTCCAAAAATAACAAAAAAATATCTTTTGTCATTAAACAAAGATTGTTTTCCTTTAGAAACAGAGAGAGATTGTCTTTACAATACCTTCTTTTGTTTGTGGCATGTAAGGAGATCTTGAGAGTAATCTAGAATAGGAAAACTAGTTGGTCAACTTGTGATAAAGGTGAGTAACTGCTTGGACACTAACTTTTGAGCCTACCACATTCTTCTAAGAACATTGGATCCAGAAATCTCGAAGCCTTCAACTACATTGATTATGTCATAGAAGTTGGAAGAACCAGAGATGTCATGGCTGTGTAACTGTTAACATTATGAAGATGATAGCACGTGTGTCTTTCAAGGTACATTACCAATCATAGTGCAAACAACAAATTTTACCACTAATATAGTTCATCGGTGTTAATTTAGGTATGTTCTATGCTTAGAGATATTTATTTCAATTTTCACAGTTAGCTCAATATCTTTTCCAAGTTAGCAATCACATCAGCATTAAAGTAAACTGCAGATAGAGCATAAACATAAATTGCAGAAGACAAGCCAAGACAAGAGGACACAAGATGTGGTGCTAGCCAGCGACAAACCCCAATGTGGGGAGACCCTTGATCAATTCTTCTTATATGTTCTTCAATAGTTCAGCAGAGAGAGAGAGAGATAGTACATTTACAACAAAAGTCAACATTTTGACTTATCTAGATAAGTGCATAGATCATCTCTAAGAAGATGATACATGAGATCAGCTGAAGACATTTCGCTTCAATTGATTCTCCAAGGTGACTCCTTCACCTATCGTTGTGCCACATTTCATCATCATGCTGCACCCATCATCACAATTCTGCATCTCATCATGCTTCATTAATCATGATTGTACCCATCACTACACTGCATTATGTACCATTGCTGCACCATGTTGCCATACTGACCTATGTGTTGGCTGCAACTTGCTTGCTTGTTGTCCCTAGCTTGCTTGTTGTTGCATGCTAGCTATCCCTTGCATGCTAGTTGTAACATTGTATGCTTGGTGCATTTGCTGCTAAGTACCATACAACTTTTCCAATGTTAGTTAGTTTTCCCTTACATGCTGCTCTCCTTCGAAGACAGATGCTCTGGCTATTCCGTCAGTTCCCGACAGTTCCATCAGTTCCGACTGTTCTCGGCAGTTCCGGCAATTTCAGCTGTTCCCAGCAGTCCTAGTAGTTTTGGCAATTTCGGTTGTTCCCTGCAGTTCCTGGCAGTTTCGGCAATTTCGGCTGTTCCCGGCAGTTCTGGCAATTCCGGCTATTCCCGGCAGTTCTGACATTTCTAGATTTTCTCGGCAGTTCCGGCTTCTGCCCTCTGCATCAGCTTCCCGGCTATTTCAGTAGTTCCGGCTATTACCGACAGTTCAGACTATTCATGGTAGTTCTGGCAGTTCCGGCTATTCCCAACAGTTCCGGCTTTTCTGGCTATTCTCGGCAGTTCCAGCAATTCTAGCTATTCCCGGCAGTTTCGGCAATTCCCGGCAATTCCAGCTATTCTCGGCAGTTTCGGGAGTTCCGGCAATTTCGACTATTCCCGGCAGTTATGACTTTTCTAGCTTTTCTCGGCAGTTTAGCTAGTTCCGGCTTTTCCCGGTAGTTTTGGCTTCTGTCCTCTACGTTAGCTACCCGGCTGTTCCGGCAGTTCCAACTGTTCTTGACAGTTCTGACTATTCTCGGCAGTTCTGACAATTCTGACAATTCCAGCGATTCCCGACAGTTACAACTTTTCTCGCTATTCCCGGTAGTTCCAGCAGTTCCCGGTAGTTCCGGCTTCTGCCCTCTGGATTAGGGCAGCATTATCCCTTAGGATCTCTCCTCCTACTAAAACCCAAAGACAAGTAGAGAGGAAGAGATCCCAAGTGTGTTAAAATGACTTAAAGGCCACCTCTATTTATACTAAAACATTGAGCACAAGTGGGGTTTATTTGGTTGCTGGCCGACCTTGACGAATTGTCCCATAACACAAATAAATTCAAATCTCCATGAATACTTATTGAAATCATATGATCTTTAGATCAATCCTACAGTGAGAGGGATCCAAGAAAAATATCAGCTCCCGGTAGTTTCGGTAGTTCTCGACAGTTCCGGCAGTTCCGGCAATTTTGGCTATTCTCGATAGTTCCGACAATTTCGGCAATTCCGGCTGTTCCCGACAGTTTCGGAAATTTTGGCTGTTCCCAGCAGTTTTGGAAATTCTGGCTTCTGCCCTCTGCATCAACTTTCCTGCATGTTTCGGTAGTTCTTGGCAATTTCGGCAATTTTAGCTATTCCCAGCAGTTTTGGCAATTCCGGCTATTCCCGACAGTTTCTGCAGTTTTGGCTTTTCCCGATAGTTCTGACAGTTCCAGATTCTACCCTTTGTGTCAGCTTCCCGGCTGTTCTGGCAGTTCCAACTTCCCGATGTTCCCGACAGTTCCAACTATTGCCGGCAGTTCCGACAGTTCTGGCTATTATCGGCAGTTCCGGCTTTTCTGGCAGTTCTGGCAGTTCTCGACAATTCCGCCAATTCCAGCTATTCCCAACAGTTCCGGCAGTTTCTTCAATTCTGGCTATTCCCAACAATTCCAGCTTTTCCGGCTATTCCCGGCAATTCCGGCAGTTCAGCTAGTTCCGGCTTTTCCTGACAGTTTCGGCAGTTTAGCAAGTTCTGACTTTTCCCGGTAGTTTCAGAAGTTTCGGCTTATGCCCTCTGCATCAGATTCCTGGTTGTTCCAAGAGTTCCGGTTGTTCCCGATAGTTCCGACTATTCCCGGCAATTCCGGCTATTCTCGACAATTCTGGTTTTTCCGGCTATTCCCGGCAGTGCCCGGCAGTTCTGGCTTCTGCCCTCTGGATTAGGGCAACGTTATCCCTTAGGATCTCTCTTCCTACTAAAACCCAAAGACAAGTGGAGAGGAAGAGATCCCAAGTGTGTTAAAATGACTTTAAGGCCACCTCTATTTATACTAAAACGTTGAGCACAAGTGGGGTTTATTTGGTTGTTGGCTGACCTTGACGAATTGTTCCATAACATAAATAAATTCATATCTCCATGAATACTTATCGGAATCGGATGATCTTTAGATCAATCCTACACCTCTCGATGAGAGGGATCCAAGAGAAATATCAGCTTCTATTAATAAGATGACCCACATGGGTACTGTGATGTGTGGTTTGACGGTAAGTCTACTTGGGCGAAGCCCAGGAGACTGCAATTCAAATCTCATTGAGTAGACTGACCTGCTGTGGTGGCAGCTCGAGGAGCAGATTCCCCACCCCCGCCTTGGCGGCACGAGATTCTTGTTCTTGGTTAAATCATAGGATCTTAGTATATCAACTTGCAGGTAGTTGGATGTACTCCTAGTGTTATAGAGGCAGCTACGAAGATTGATCCTGGGTCTCCCATAGCATAGGACTGGCAGTTACCGATTCACCATGTAGTTAAAAAAAAAAAAAAAAAAAAATATGACCCACATGGAGTTTGGCCCTAGTTGCCAATTTTAACAATCGGGCATGGATATCAATCATGCCTAGTTAGCCTTACTTTCTTGGTAAGGAGATGAGGCTTCATGTTTTCGACCCTGTTTTTCCCAATGAAATTTATTTTAACAGGAAAAAGTATTCATTACTTTCTCCTCTTACAAGCAAACACTCGGCAAAAAAAGGATTCCACACCTGGGACTTTTTTGTAGGATAAAGGAAAAGGTGAGTGGGTATCTTGCAGTAGCTGCATTGGTCTTATTAGCATTACGCCACTTTTCATATGGGTCTTCACAACAGAGAATCACCATTCACTTTGTTGATTTGTTTTAAAAATAAACATAACACACAATAGATTTCTTTTGGGATGCAATGTTGTTGTTGGTAGTATGATTGTATTTGTGCCGCATGTAAAGCTAACATGTGTTAAATTTCTTTCACCTTGTAATATTTTTATTGGAAATATGCTTGTGTTTGGGCTAGAAACTATGCTATATTTCTTTTTCTTTGCAATATTGTTGTTGTCAATTTGGTTGTTTATGATAAAAGGAAATCTAGCAAGTGTTAGATTTCCATCACCTTGGCAATGTTATTGGAAATGTTGTGCTTGTGTTTGGGCTAGAAGTTGTGCTAGATTTCTGTTGCTATGCAATATTGTTGTTTTCAATTTGGTTGTTTATTATAGAAGGAAATCTAACACGTGTTAGATCTCCCTCACCTTGGTAATGTGCTTTTGTTTGTGTTAGAAGGAAATATAGCATGCACTAGACTTCTTCTGGCATGAAATGTTTTTTTTTTCTCGGTAAAAAACTAAATCTATTAAGAAAACTTATGGTACAATGCGGGATTACAACCAGGAGAAACAAGAACAAAGGCAGCTGGAAAGGATTGGTTGTCCACCTCGGCTCCTAAGAGAGAAAGAGTAGAGAACAATGTTGAACAAGAAGAAACAGAAGGAACAGAGGAGCAGGAACAGAACAGAGGAATCTACCCATCATGTGCGGAATCCACTATTCTGCTTTTTTTCCCTTTCTTTTTGCCAACTTTGACCCACTCAGGGGGGTTTTGCTGTGCTGGCGTGATTTGCAAGCTGAGATGCGCCGACGGAGAGGTCTCCTTGTCCGAGTCCGAGGATGAGGTGTCATGGTTCCTTTTCTGAGAGGCTGGTGTGACAGACGCAACCGTTGGCCCTGCCAAGGACGGATCTGGTTCCGACGCAGCTGCCTCACCTTCCTTGTTCTCTTCCTCTTCGTCAGAGCTGAAATCAAAGTCATCCATGGGAGGAGGATCATGAGGCTTCCAGCTTTTGGATTTCTGCTTAGTGCTGGCTTTCTTCTTTTGGGCTGGCATCGTGGGACAAGAACTCTGAAGGTGGCCTCTAAGATGGCAGTAGCGACATTGGAAGGCTGTGTTCTCGTAGTCCAAAGTCTAAGTCCAGTGGAAATCTCCTATTTTGAGATTGATCTGGTCTGGGAGACCTTTGCTGATGTCTATTTCTACACAGATCCTAGCATAAGTGTATAATCCCTTTTCCCCTCTATATACGTCAGTGTCTAAAAGGCTGCCTAGAGTGTTGCCAATCCCTTGAAGAACCGCAAAATGCCAAAGATTTGCTGGGAGGTTTGGAAGTCTGACCCAGATGGGAAGTTTGGTGATGACTGCTGTGGATGGATCGAACTATGGGAACCAAGGAGTGAGGAATAAGCCAGCAGCACCCCAGAACCATGGGCCACCAGTTAAGGCTTTTTGATAATCCGTCTCAAAGGCAAACACTACAATAAAAAATCCTTTTGAGCATAGCAGAACCTTGCAGTTGTTGGTCCATTCAGAATGGATCCATTGGTAGAGGTCTGCTGTGCGGGGCCATAGCCCATTAAACCTGCATATAATGCCATTATCCAGAAAATGCTGGGTTTGCTCATCCAGCGATGGATGCATTATTTCTATGGAGGGGGTTTCCTTCAGTTTATCCACCAGGAAAGGCTTGGGAGCTTGAGCAGGTGGATCTGTTTTCTTTGGAGTCTTAGCATGGACAGCATCCTTGTAAGAAAAAGCCTTAGCTGAGGATGACTGTCCTGCTGCGCCTCCTCTTAGACGCAGGATGAGTTCTATGGAGGAATTTCTCTGGATGCTGTAAAAAGACAGGGGGTTGAGATTCTCAAGCTGTTTACCTGCGTGGAGAAGCCGATATGCTGCAGAGGGAATCCCCAACTTGATTTCCAGAGCCTGCTTGAGGTCTTGCACTAGATCCGTCGCTCTTACCCATTGCAACAAGGTTTTGCCAGATATGGTTTTGATCTGGATCTGAAAAGAGGCTTTCGAAGGCTGCCTGAGGACCTGCGATTCATCAGTGATCCTGAGACTCACGGTTGTGAGATTTGCAAGGTTATGCTTAGGCCATGCCTCCGCTGAGTCTTGGGAGTTAAGCCGGAGACTTAATACCTTTTCAGCGCATTCCGTTTGAGCTGAAACAGAGAACAGGCCCCTGTTTGGGATAAAATCTCGTAGGGGCGTTTTGTCAAACATATGCCCCGCATCCTCCTCAGATTTGGCGACCTCTGCAACGGCAAGCATAAATGCTTCCGCTCTGGTCGTCTCGTTCACATTAGACCACCAATCGACGCAGGCTTTCTTCCTCCAGAACACATTTGAAGCAAACCCTGCCAAATCTCTTCCGCACTTCATGGCTATTCGCCGTAGAATTCATCCTGGAACGTGAGAATGCAACCACGAGAGCCTCAATGAGAGCTCCAGCTTGTTGCTGTAATAACCCGCATCCATGGCAGCTCCTCCCACTTGCAAGCCGACGGAGGAGACTTCGCACTTTTCAGAAAATCACAGTTAGAAATCGCGTCCATGTCTGCGAGAAAACTGTCACACTTGGAATTCCTGTAACCACTGTTACTAGACAGCGCCTGGCCATCTCTTACAGTGCCGACGACAGACAGATTTTGAACGGCGGCCATGGTGGTCGAAACCCTCGTTTCAGAAAAATCGCCGCAGCTCCGGTTTTTCCACTCACCGAAAGGCCTATGGTGAGAATCTTCTGGCATGAAATGTTGTTATTGGTAGTATGCTTGTATTTATGCTACATGTAAAGCTAGCATGCGTTAAATTTATTTTACCTTGCGATGTTGTTAATGGAAATGTGATTGTGTTTGTGATGGAAGTTGTTGGATTTTGTTGGCTTTTGTTTGCCCTACAATGTTATTGTTGGCAATGTTCTTTTGTTTGTGCTAGAAGTAAATCAAGCGTATGCTAGATATCTTCTACACTGCAATGTTATTTTTGGCAATGTGATTGTGTTTGTGCTACAATAAACTCTAGAATGTGTAAGATTTCTTTTACTTTGAAATGTTTTTGTGAGTAATATGCTTCTATTTACGTTAGAAGAAAATTTAGCATGTGGTGGATTTCCTTCGCCTTAGAATATTGTTATTGGCAATGTGTTTGTGTTTGTGCTAGAAGGAAATCTAGAATGTGCTAGATTTATTTGACCATGTAATGTTGCTTCTAGCAATATGCCTATGTTTGTAGTAGAAGGAATGATATTGATTGTTAGCTTTCGTTTGAGGAAACAATGTTTCATTACATACAATGACTACCATACTATTTTTATTTTTGCATCTATATTACTTTTTCGTAAGTTGTGTGTTTTTGGGAAAATATAAAGTCACACTTTACGCGGTTCATCCTTTTAATTACAAGGTACAATTTAATTATTGTTACAGAATTGATACAAGCTACAATGGAAAGTATAATTTTGGCAAAAGGGGACTATGTTGATCTCCTTATTAATGATCAAGTCATTGGGCTAGGAAGGGTTGAATCTGCAGAGTTTGGAACTTATTATGTTGGAGAAAGGGTTAATGTTGGTTATGTTGCAATTTTGATAATTGATGTCATTCAACCACATTTGATTGATGATGATGTTAATGAAGGGGACATACATCCATGGAAGATTGTGGATTTGAGACACCACATAGGTAAATAAAAATATTGAAGCATGTGTTATATATTATTGATACTATAATAAATGTTTTTTTTGAGTAAATACTAACATTATTTACATTCGTTTATAGGTACAAATGTTTCTTCTACATTTTCTATTGGAGACAAGGTAAATCTTCTGCAACATGGAGTGAAGGAGGGCGAGGGCTCCATATTCAATATAGAGATTGGGCATAAAGTGCATGGAAATATGGTAAAGAAAGGATGCATAGTGGTTAAAACTGAAAAGGCGTTAAAACATAAGGCTCCTCTACCACATCCAACAGGATTTGAGCATACACTTGGGGGTGCATTAGAATCTTATGAAATTTGGCCAGAATCAGATTTGGAGCCTCACTGTCATGATCATGCCATAAATATTCCCCAAGATAGGGTTAAATTCATATGTGCAAAGGTTTCTCTTACACATGAATGCATGGGAACAAGCATGTGCATTGCCAAAGGAATGCCAGTTAATGTCCGCGAGGATGACATTGTTGAGGGTGAAACACTAGGTGAAATGGATTTTGGTGTTTTTCTAGAAGAGATAGATGGAAATTGTGAGATATGCAGAATTGGGGATAAGTCTATACACTGTTTGGTTAGATGGCCAATAAATAAGTTGGTGGACAACAAAGGTGTGATATTAAGGGTCAAGGAAAAGTTCAAGGAGCCACCCAAAGAAATGGTGATATGGGATGTTATAGAGGACACAAATCCCTTAAACAAATGGGATGGGTACCTTTGTAATGAAAAAGATATAAACTCAATTGATATGCATGTAACAAGGCCATATAAAAGGATTAAACGAGTTATGGCTGCAAAAAAAATTGCAAAATGTCAAACAAAAATAAATGAAGAGAAAGAAATTCGACTTTTGGCAGCAGATGTATGTTGTAGAAAAGATTGTCTTCAACATGTGGATAGGAAGGCCACTGTAGGTGATAGAAGGGGTATGAGACAAATAAATACAAATGGTATTAGAGAATTTGTCTTGAATTCACTCGTGTCAAACACAGTCATGTCAAAGGGCCATGGCCTACCACCTATTGCTAGAAATGTAAAGGACATAAGATTTAATGGGAATATTATTTGTAAGAAAGCATGGTATAAGATACATAAAATTCCTCAAAGAACATTCTATAACTACCAGCATTATTTCCAACATGGACAAATCAAAGCTATTCATGGTAACACCAACACATGCAAAGCACGAGCTCACACAGTGGTAGCCATAGAAATATTGCACAAAATTGTAATGGATAATTCAGATTTTTCACCAAACCAAACACGTCAAGTTGAAGAAGATGGAGCATCTGCTCCTTTAAGACTGCTTCCTTCGACTTACACACAAAATTATTTGTTAAAAGAGATCAATGAGGCTCTTCAAAAGCTCAATCACCCATCAATATCATAACCAACAACGAGCAGATCTGGAATACTAAGTTTTGAGATGTGGCATTTTCAAAGAACAACAACTTTAGTAAATGAAGTGAATGTATTGTGTTGAAAGCACAAATGAAGTCAACAACTACAAAAGAGTTGGAAGAAAAGGCACGAGGTAGGTTGACGAAACATAACAAGTTTGTTATGTGTGGAAGATATTGCTACTATGCCCATAGAATTATGTCAGAGCAATTTCCAAAGGAGTATTTGAGCATATCCATGATAAAATGGACAAAACAAAGACTTCAATCCCAAGGCTACGTGTCAAATCAAAATCTATTGTAGGAACAAATTTAGGTTTGTCATTGACAGATATGCTTACAACATGGGCATAAGGTGGGAGGTTTTGGTCATTTCTCCTTACCATTTGTCCATATGGGATCACAATTTACTATTACATCCCTTGCAAAGTGCTTAAGGGACCTTGAAGAACCACAAATGGATATGTATGGTGATCTACTTTATGAAAGTGGAATTTCAAGAAACCCACTTACAAATGCATTACTTGATACCTCTATTTACTCAAAATGTCAAGGGTACAAGGATGATTTTATATCTCATGGAAGTTCAAAAAGTCAAAATGTTGATTTTAAACCTCTTCCTCCACATTTGTTGTTACAGTTGGACAATGCAGCAAGTGATAATAAGAATCGCTATCTTTTCATGTTTCTATCACTTTTAACTACACTTGGTGTCTTCATCACTATTGAGGTTGGGTTCTTGCCTGTGGGGCACACCCATGAAGACATATATGGAATCTATGGAAGAATGTCTTCCAACCTAAAAAGTAAAGATATTTATTCTTTACCTGAAATGATGGATACATATCGCATAATTGAAGAAAATCGAGTGTTTCCACGTACACTTATTGACAAGTTCTATGACTTCAAAATTTTCCTTAATGGATACATTAAGGAGGCCAAAAATGCACTAGTTGGACATATTAATGTCCAATACTTCCAATTTCTTATACTCAATGATGTTCCAGTACTAAGGTACAAAGAATCAATTAGAGATATTGAGTGGTCAGAACCAGTTGAGTTATGGAATATAGATGATGAAGGTCGACCTATAATTCCCATAGGGAAGCCATCTTTCTTAGCTTCCAAACAGAATGATGTCTATTTAAAATAACTAAAGGAAGGGATAACATCATACATAAAAATGTGGAAAGACACTATTGGGAATGAGGATTCACCAATTGTTACAGAGGAATGGAAAAATAAAGTAGTGCATTGGGAAAAAGTTCTTGATACATTAGATGGAACCTATAATGATCATAGAATAATAGATGGAAGTGATTCATCTTCTGAGGATTTCTGGCCCAAGACAAGGCACATTGTTGATGTTGATCGTAATGCACTCCAAGTAATCTCGAGTATTATGGACGGAGATTTTGATAATGTGATAGATGAACCAATATATGTTGGACCCAAATGCAACAAGCCAAAGCCAAAATTCAATATGATGATTGATGTTGAGAAAGGAAAGATGTTGCTAGTTAGATCAGGAAATGAGGATGCAAGCGAGATGATTTGGATGAAAAAATCCATCTCATATATCTTTAGGGATAATGAAAGTGAGAATCTTCATGTAAAGGTTGACTGGTGGAAGCCTATGTCAGGGAAATACAATGGAAAATTGTTAGAGCAATATTGGGTACCATATCCCGATGACAAAGAACTTGGCTCTATTCCAATTAATACCATAGTGTGGGCATGGATGCCAAAGAAAGAACATTGCAAGAAGACCAAGATAAATAAATATGGTGTAGAAGCCATTCTTGATCCACTTGAGCGAATATCTTAAGAGTAGGTTTATAATATGATTCATGAATGTAATTTTTTTTGAAGGATCTATTAATATACATTCAGACACACTTTTCCATATTTGTTGTATAAATATTCTCTTCATATTTTTTTTTAAGGAGTTTTATATTATTTAATATTTCAATGTAATCATGTGTTATACAAATTACATGACAATGCCATAAAATATTTAAGTTTTCAAAGTTTTATTTGACCAACATGACTTCTCACCATATCAAATATGCATAATCAAATTCAATAATGCACCTAAAAACATCTTCTAAACTTGTATATTAAAACAACAATGGAGTACCTAATTAGTATTCTATTTAATATAAACCATTTAAACACTTATTGAATAAATGCTAGACACTTGATATAATGTTTGAGGTGAGTTTTCCTTAATTTTCCTTATTAGAATTGATATAAATCAAATTCGCTATTTTGTTGCACTCTAATTTATAAAAAAATATTTTGATCATTGAACAACACAACTAGAATTATAAAATATTTCCTCTTATAGATTTTGAAGTGGTGCAAACATTATACTAGTATAATTAATTTGTACTCAACTTAGGAAAAGTAGTTAGTGTCAATTTAAAATGGTCAATAATAGTAAGAAAAACAATATTAATATATTGTTAAATAACTTTATAGGTAAGAATTTTTTTACACAATCTAGTATTCACGAGTCAAATTTAATACATAAATATAAATGTTAATGATAATAGAAATAATGTAAGGAATCTAAGTTTTAGATGAATGTTAATATGTTCTTTTCAATATAATATCCTTAAACATGACAGGGATAAAAACTAAACATTTGTAATAAATATCTTAGTCATTTTTCTCTCCTTCTTTTTGTATTTGAAAATAATCAAATTGTACTACTTTGTTACTATTCTAATTCATGATTGATTTTGATCATTAAAATGATTAGTAATTGAGATGAGAGGCTCATTTTACAGCCCAATATGGGGGGATGTGTAAGTTTGTCTGTCCGTCTGTGCCCCTTTAAAATAAAAATTATGTTCTAAATAGAAAAATATAAAAAAGAATATTTTGTAAAGTAATTAGAAGTAAAACAAATGTGTGAATTAGATGCTTAAATCTTATACTTTTCAAAAGTAACTATTTGAAGATTTATGTTAACTAATTTATGTCAATATCAACTTCATATATATATATATATATATATATATATATATATATATATATATATATATATATATATATATATATATATATATATATATATATATATATCTAAGTTTTTTATGGTTAAAATTATTATTTTTTCGTATATATACTCTATTTAGCATTAAAAAATACAGTTTCAACAATTAAAAATAACACATTGTATCTTTCACTCTAAAAATGTTTGCACCTGAAGAAATTTGATCCCTACATCTTCACTTAAAATGGATCTATGATGGTATATATTGGACACATTACTATGATCATTTGTCATTAAATAACTTTATTCTTAATATATAGCTTGCATATTAATCTATTATTCATTAAGTAAGCCTCAACTAACTTCGTTTTTTACATAAAAGTACAAATAATAAATAAAAATAAATTAGATTCAACATTTAATTTGATCCTAAAAAATGTTTTCTCTTTAACTCTAAAATGATGCAAACTTCCTACAATAGTATGTAATGATGATGGTGATAATGATGATTATCATCCACTAAGACCAAATAGGGTATATAAGAAGGTAAAAAGATATTACTAAAAGTTATTTCAAATTTTATTGTTATGCTAAAAAAGCATTAAAAGAAGTGTTTCAAGATCATCATAGTTTTGTTTAGGTAAACAATCAAGAAGGTTGGTAGCGTCACAAATATTTTGAAATTTAATTCCAATATTTTAAATTGTGCCAACATTGTCTTAGTAATAATCGTAACTTACCATATACATGATATTTACAATATCGGATTATAATTAAATGGGTTAATAATAGTTACATACACATCATTATTTTCATAAAATAACCTTAACAAACTTATCTTTTTAATATAAACCATAAAAATATTAAAATAGATAATGTAAGGAATCCAAGATTAATATGTGAAATATTTTCTTTTTCAAGTTTATATAAATTTGTTTTATAAAGTTTATAATGATAATTTTTACACAAAAAATGGTGAATATCTACATAAAAATTAGTGAACTAAGTGACTTTCTAATTCCTCATTTTGAAAAAATTTAATCTAGTTAAAGTTCTAAATAATGGTATATATTGGACACATTACTAAAAATTTAATTTGTCATTAAATAACTTTATACTTAATATATATCTTGCATATTAATCTATTATTCATAAAGCGAGCCTCAATCAACTTCTTTATTAACATAAACGTACAAATAATAAATAATAAATAAATTATGCTACTACTCACATCCAACATTTAATTTGATCCTAAATTTAATTTTCTCTTCAACTCTAAAATGGTGCAAACTTCCTAGAATAGTATGTAATTATGATGGTGATAATGATGATTATCATCCACTAAGACCAACTATGGTGAATAAGAAGATAAAAAGATATTATTAAAAGTTATTTCGAATTTTATTGTTATGCTCAAAAAGCATTAAAAGAAGTGTTTCAAGATCATCATAATTTTGTTTAGTTAAACAATCAAGAAGGTTGGTAGCGTCACAAATATTTTGAAATTTAATTCCAATACGAGTATAAACTGGATGATCTATGAGAGTGTTTTAATCTTCAACCATAATATAACTAGTGTTGCAAAGGTGATAGACTTTTAAATTGTGCCAACACTGCCTTAGTAATAATCGTGACTTAACACATACATGATATTTACTATATCAGATTATAATTAAATGGGTTAATAATAGTAACATACGCATCATTATTTTCATAAAATAACCTTAACAAACTTATCTTTTACTATAAACCATAAAAAACATTAAAATAGATAATGTAAGGAATCCAAGATTAAAATGTGAAAGATTTGCTTTAGAAAGTTTATATAAATTTGTTTTATAAAGTTTATCATAATAATTTTTACACAAAAATGGTGAATATCTACATTAAAATTAGTGAACTAAGTGACTTTCTAATTCCTCATTTTGAAAAAACTTAATCTAGTTAAAGTTCTAAATTCTAGATCCACTGAATACTTCCATATTTAATGAAATATGTGTTATTTGTTTAATTATGAGATATTTCCACTTGTATGATAATACAGATAGCGGGGTTTATAGCTGAGGCTTTCCCCAGAGTATTCTTCTGTGTTTCATGTGTAATGATTATTCTTCTCTGTTATATGTGTTATGTTTGATCTTGCGCAAATCGATTAAGCTTCCTCAAGTTTGATTGTAGAAGTAGATTAAGTATTTTGCTTTAGTATATTGCATTATCAAGTTGATCTACAATGAGAATTTCCACATGTATCAGAGCAAAGGTGATCGAAGCAGTAAACATTATACTGAAGAAGGGAAAATTTGAAGTTTGAAGTTCTTGATTGGAGGAGTAAAATCGAATTCTCATCATACCTCTAAGTTCAAAAATGGCGTTAAATGGCTTGAGACTTGAGTATGCACTGGATGGAAACTCGAATTATATAGCATGGAAGGATCAAATGGAAGTGGTATTAGAAGACAATGGTTTGAAGGATTTCATTGATCAAGAAATCCCCAAGCCAACTATAGCTAATGCCCAAGAATTGGCTGAATGGAAGAAGTGTGTGGCGAAGGCGAGGCAGATTCTTCTGGAGGGAGTTTTAGACCATATTGTCTCGAGTATCCATGGGAAGGAGACTTCGTTTTCAATGTGGAAGACATTAAAGGATCTATATCAGAATAGCAATGACCAGAGGAAACTAGCGCTCAAGGACAAGCTTCGAAAAATCAAGTGTAAAATGTGTGACACTATTTCTACATATTTGAACAAGCTCACCACCTGTAGAGATGAGCTTGGTAGTGTAGGAACAACTATAGCTGACGATGATATGGTGAGTCTTTTTCTCCTCGGCCTTCCTAAGAGCTGGCATAACTACTAGGACTCTATGAATGGAAGAGAGAAATTACCAGATTGGGAACAACTGTGGTTGGATATGATGCAGGAGGAGATCAGGAGGAGCACCAGAGATGGTTCTTCATCTAAGCGTGATGATGAAGAAAATCTAGCCTTAGAAAGTAAGGCAAGGAAAAGGAAAGGGAAGGCTTCCCATTCCAAATCGAATTCTTCTCATGGAGGGAAGAAGATTGACAAATCTAAAGTGCGATGTTTTAATTATCATGAGGTGGGTCATTATGCAACTAATTTCCCATTGAAGAAATCGAAGAAGGGATCCTCGAAAGGATTAGAAGGTGAGGCATTAGCCTCTCAGTTTGAATTGGATTTTACCCTCATCGCATGTATGGTTTAGTCGATGGTGGCTTGTGTTTGGTACCTTGACATTGGAGCCTCATTCCACATGACTGAGAATAAGAGTTTGTTCAGTACCTTGGAGGAGAAAGACCTCAAGATACGCATAGATATGGGTGATGACAGGAAGTACAATATCTCAGGAGTGGGCACAGTTACTTTTCAGAGGGAGCATGGAGCTCCTCTTACCTTGACAAATGTGAAGTATGTGCCTGGACTGATGAAGAACTTGGTATCGATTGTGATGTTGAAAGACAAAGGCTACGATGTTTTCTTCAGTAAAGGAAATGCATTCCTGAGACACATAGCCACAGGTCAGACCAAGAGGATTGGGATTCAAGTGAAGAATCTCTACAAACTATAGGTAGATGATTGTGCTGCATTGAGTTCAAAAGGAGAATTGGTGCAAAGCCAAGACATTGGCGAGTTATGGCATAGATAGTTGGGCCACTTGCATCATGGGGCCTTGAAGATAATGCAGCAGATATCTATCGAACTTCCCAAAGGTAAACTTGAGCAAGTGGACACATGCAAAGGTTGTACCTTGGGAAAATATGTTAAGTCTTCCTTTCATGATCGATACAGTCGAGCTGAGGCGATCTTCGGCCGAGTTCATACGGATGTGTGTGGAGCATTCTCGACAGCATCCACCGTGAAGTAGAGGTATTATGTGATTTGCATTGATGATTTTTCTCGTAAATGCTGGATTTATTTCATGCAGAAGAAGGATCAAACCTTCTTAAAGTTTTGTGAGTTCAAATCTTTGGTTGAGAAATAATCAGGGAAGAAGATCAAGGCCTTTAGAAGTGACAATCATGGAGAGTATGTCTCTCAAGAGTTTAAGGACTTCTATGCAGTAGAAGGAATTAAACGGGAGTTGATGACACCTCATAACCCACAACAGAATGGGGTGGCCGAGAGGAAGAACAGAACGATTATGGGGGTAGCTCGGGCGATGCTGCATGACCAAGGCCTACCACTTCATTTGTGGGTTGAGGAATGCAACACAATGGTCTATTTGTAGAATAGAAGCCCGCATCGCATACTTGGGATGAAGACACTGGAAGAAGCTTTCTCCGGGAAGAGACTAGATGTGAGTCACTTTAGGATCTTTGGCTCATTGGTATTTTTCCATGTGACCAAGGATGCCTGGAAGAAACTTGAACTGACAGATGAGTTTGGGATACTTGTTGGGTACACTGATACACATCACAACTATCAGGTGTACTTGCCTACCAGTCGGAGGACAGTCGTACGCAGAGATCTAAAGTTTGATGAGCAGAAGGCCATGTGAGTTTCCCTTGAGAGGGAGCTCCAACTACAAGTTGTGGAGGAACTTTTGGTTCCTAAGGAGGAAGAGCTTTAGACTGATGCGGAGTAGCCGCATGCAAAGGTTCCAGGAGTGGAGGCATCCACTCAAGCAGAGTCTTCCAGAGATGGGCGGAAGTGCTTAAGGGAATCTGACAGATTGTTGTTGGATGCGAGAGAGAATGTGGGAGAACCATCTTCTCAGCGCAGACACAGGAGGTCACCTAATAGGTACACTGGATACATGGCCTTTTTGGGGAATTTATTGAGACTGAGCCATTTTCCTTTGAGGAAGTAGTGCAACAGTCGATTTGGGTTGATGCTATGGTGGAGGAGTATGACTCCATAGTTCGGAACAGTGTTTGGGATGTGGTTCCAAGATCGAAGAACAAGTCAGTTGTGAGTTCCCATTGGCTTTACAAGGTAAAACAAGTTGCTGATGGTAGTGTGGAGAAACATAAGGCAAGATTTGTTGCCCGTGGTTTCTCACAGGGCAAGGGGATTGACTATGATGAGACTTTCTCTCCTGTAGCAAGGTACTCATCTATCAGATTGATGTTGGCACTATCAGCACAGATGGGTTGTAAGATCCATCAGATGGATGTGAAGACTGCATTCCTTAATGGAAAGATTGAGGAGGAGGTGTACATAGAGCAGGTGGAAGGTTTTGAGACCTTCGATCATGAGTTGCATGTGTGCGAACTCAAGAGAGATTTATACGGGCTAAAGCAAGCACCTCGTGCTTGGTACACCAGGATTGACAACTACTTCATTGGGTTGGGATTCACAAAGAGTGAAGCGGATGTGAACCTATACCGCATCATTGTGGAAGGTAAGTAGTTGATCATTGTTATTTATGTTGGTGATCTCATATTGACAGGTGATGATCAATTGATCATGTCTTGTAAGGAGGGCCTTTCAAGAGAATTCGAGATGAAAGACATGGGACTCATGCACTACTTCCTTGGCATGGAAGTGTGGCAAAAGGATGGGGATTTGTTTGTGTCTCAGGGCAAGTATTCCAATGAGATACTAGGGAGATTCCACATGGAGAAGTGAAAGCCCATGCAGACTCCTCTAGAAGGTAACTGGAGGAAGGAGGATGATACTTCAGGAGAAGTAGTAGAAGCTACTGTGTACAGGTAGCTTGTGAGTTCACTGATGTACTTAGTGAACACACGACCAGATTTGTGCTATGCGGTGAACCAGCTGAGTCAAGCTATGGATCGGCCTGTCAAGTTGTTTTGGAAGGCGGCAAAGAATGTTTTGAGATACCTCATAGGCACATCCCAGATGGATTATGGTATAGACATATAGATGGAGTGAAGCTATAGGGCTTCACTGATGCAGATTGGACAGGGATTCCATCAGATCGGAAGAGCACATCAGGAGGAATTTTCAACCTTCGGTCAGTGGCAGTTTCTTGGTACAGTAGGAAACAGAGGTCAGTTGCACTCAACTTGGTAGAGGCTGAATACATGGCTGCAAGTCAGGCAGCATGTGAGGTGATCAGGATGCAGAAAATTCTATTTCGTTTGTTTAATCAAAGGATGGATCCAACTGTGATCTATTGTGATAATCAGAGTTGTATCAAACTCTCTGAGAATCCAGTATTTCATGACAAGTCCAAGCATATCAAAATTTGGTATCATCATCTCAGGGACTGTGTAGCAAGGAGGATCATGTTGTTGTAGTATATTTCAACTGAGGTGCAAGATGCAGACATTTTGACTAAGGCATTGTCAAAGTGTAAATTTGAGTTCCATAGAGACAGGATGGAGGTGGCAGATAATCCTTTTCTTGTTGAGAGGGAGTGTTGAAATGTGGCAACAATAATATTCCAATTTTAATTTTTCCTTGAATTAACATTGAGAAATAAAATTTGAATTTAGTCTCACCAGCTACTTGAAAAGTAATTAATTAATTCATCTTGAGTTAATTAGTTCAAGAAATTCAAGCTAGAAGTCTTTGTGAAGTCATGCAATAGTTATTCCTTTGATTGAGGAGATTATCCGTTAATTAAGGAGATAAGGATGAGTTGTATTTGAGTTGTAATTAGTTAGCTCAGTTAACTAAGTTAAGTCCAGTTAAATTAGTTCCAAACTGTTGAAGGAACTAATTGTGAGTTCAGTCAGATAATGCATGCATGCATGCAACTAGTTTACTCCAGATAACTGAAGATTCTCTCATAAATAACTCATGCATGTCAGTTCAGACAAAGACCCACTTGAGATTAAAGGCAGGGAAAATGTACTATCGGTTTCAAGAATTTTCCTATAAGAAAATCTCTTGCATGCAGAAGGAATTCATTCCTTGATATTTGTGTAGTTTTACAGTGTAATGGAGTAGTGCATGAGATTAGTGTCACACAAGGTTACAACAGGAACACCCAGGGAAAAATGCGCAAGGAAATAGGAGGCTTGGAGGGCAGAGGAAAGGCATATGAGCTATATATTCTGTCTATGAAAAATAGTGAGGGATTGTACTGAGAGCTGGATAGCTGTGAGAGCTAAAGCTGTGTAATCATGAGATATTTCCACATGTATGATAATACAGATAGCGAGGTTTTTAGTTGAGGCTTTCCCCAGAGTATTCTTCTTTGTTTCATGTGCAATGATTCTTCTTCTCTGTTATATGTGTTCTGTTTGATGTCGCTCAAATTGATTAAGCTTCCGCAAGTTTGATTGTAGAAGTAGATTAAGAATTTTTCTTTAGTATATTTCATTATCAGGTTGATCTATAGTGAGAATTTCTACAACTAGTTGTGGAAAGAATATAACACACACCCAACATTCTCCCACTTGTTTTTTCCTTTTCCACACAAGGGGTCATAGGAGAGCTTAGTCATTGGTCCAACCCTACAACGCCCATTGTTTCTCTACACCAAGAAAAGATTTCAGTGCTCACAGAATTCAACAATTCATCTACAACATTCTTCAAAGTGTCCACCTTTACCAGCAACACCTTTTTTTCCTCAACTATATCCCTCACAATGTGATATTGAACATCAATGTTCTTTGTCTTTGAATGATATGTAGGGTTCTTTGCTAATAAAATTTCACTTTGGTTGTCACAGTCTATCCTTATATCTCATTGTACTAACCCCATACTTGAGCACAATCTCTGCAATCAAATTTCTTCCTTTCTTGCATGAGTGGCTTCCATGTATTCAACCTCTGTAGTTGAAAGTGCCACTATAGATTTTCTCTTGCTTATCCAATTGATTGCACCTCCAAATAGGTTAAATACATACCCACTTGTAGATCTTCTCTGATCCAGATATCCAACCTAGTATGCATCAACAAAGTCACAGATGTCAAAAAATTTGTATAATTCTGGTCTTCCTTAGTAGTACAGACCATAATCACTAGTGCCACGCAAATACCTGAAAACCCACTTCACTATTGTCCAATGCACCCTCTATAGTTTTAACATAAACCTTCACAATACTCCCACTGCATGTGCAATGTATGGTTTAGTACAGACCATTGCATACATCAAGCTACTGACTTCACTTTCTTATGGAAAACGGGACATGTCCTCTTCCTCTTCTTTTATCTTGAGACACTTTTCAACACATAACTTTACACCTATAGGAATATAAACCTTCAAAATTTTACTATCTTACATATTAAACCTATGCAGTATTGTCTCGGCATACTTCCTCTGGTTTAACCAGAGATTCCTCTTTACCCGATCTCTTTTAATTTCCATGCCTAAAATATAGTTCGTAGCACCAATATCCTTCATGTCGAATTTGGAGGACAACTGGATCTTCAAATCCTCGATAATTTCTTTGTCATTTTCAATCAGCAACATATCATCCTCATACAAGACCAGATAAATAAAATGGTCACCAATTAATTTAAAATACACATGGTGATCCACTTTTCTTCTAATGAAGCCAAGTCCCCGTATATATGTATCAAATTTATGATACCACATCCTTGTTGACTATTTTAACCCATACAAAGTCTTTTTTAACTTGCATACCAGTTCTTTCTTTCCCTTCACCACAAATCCTTCAAGTTGCTTCATGTAGATCTCTTCTTCCTAATCCTGGTGAAGAAATGTTGGCTTCACATCCATCTGTTCTACCTCAAAATCAAAAGTAGCAACAATAGATAAAAGTAATCTAATATAAGCTACCTTGGCAATAGGAGAAAAAATATCACCAAAATCAATTCCCGACACTTGGGAATAACCTTTTTCTACCAACCGAGATTTGTATTTCTCTGCCTTTCCTTATACATTCATCTTCTTCTTAAACACCCATTTGCTTCCAATTGGTTTCCTACCAAATGGAAACTTCACCAAATCTCAAGCCTCATTTTTTTCTAAAGATGTCATTTCATCAACCATGGGCTCTTTCCATATTTTTCCATCCTTTGAATCTACTTCCTCCCTAATAGTTGTGGGATCATCATCAATAATAGATAAATAAAATTTTGAATAGAAATCAGATGGACTATACCTTTCTAGCTTCCTTCTTTCTCGAACATATTTTCTCACAGCTGGAATTTGTGGCTTTTCATCTTCTGATTCTTGTTTTGTTGTATATTCTAATTCCTCCTCCTTTACCTCAAACTCTATCTTCTCAAGTTCCTTTGGTAGGATTTTATGTTTATTCAAATATTTTACCTCTATAAACACCACATCTTAGCTGTACACAACCTTCATTGTTTCCGGGTTCCAAATATTGTAACCTTTTAAACCATCTTATACTAAATAATGATGCACCATTCAAATTTACTATCCAACATGGTTTTTTTCCCCTTTGGAACATGTACATATTCATCACATCCAAATACCCTCATATGTGAAATAGAGGGTTTCTTACTAGTCCATACCTCATGTGGAGTCATATCCTCCAATGTTGATGAAGGTGATCTATTAACCAGGTAACATGTAGTCTCCACTGCCTCTACCCAGAATTCTTGTCATAACCCGGCACCACTCACTATGTTTTTTGCCTTTGCCATTAACGTCTTGTTCATTATTTCTACAACTTCATCTTTCTGAGGTGTGTATGGCATAGTAATCTACCGTGCTATACCACACTTCTTATAGAACTCTTCAAATTATTTCTTGTAGAAGTCTCCACCCTTATCTATCCTCGACACCTTTATCTTTTTCTCTATATTATTTTCCACTAGAGCCTTAAATTCTTTAAACTTGTCAAAGACTGCATATTTCTTCCTGAGGAAATATATCTATGTATTCCTCGAGAATTCATCTATAAATGATACATAGTACATATACTTATCTGGTGATGGAACTGAGATGGATCCAAACACATCATTGTGAAAAATCTCTAATAGCCCTTTTTCCCTCTTAGCACCAGAGGGTAAACTCACCTAATTTGTCTTCCCATATATAGAAAGTATTGGAAATAATACTGTTAGGGTGGGTGAATCAGTATTTACAAATCAATAACTCTTTCATTTCCATAATCATATTTATATACACTACTTCAGAGAAGGGAACTTGTGTGTGCACGCATCTGTTATTAAGGCAACCGGCGTATATCCAGTGAACTTATGATTCAGTTAATTCATCATATGCTTATGTTTAATCATTTCATCAATACTTTATTAAACATTAAACAGTAACCATGTGCAATAATAACAGAATAAACCATCACACATAAGTAACACACATTAACACCAAGATTTAAGGTGGAAACCCAATGTGGGTGAAAACCACCTACTGATGTCATCTCTGTCTTCTTTTAATAATAAGAAAATTTGCTTACAATATTTTACTGGTGCAGACTCATACCAGTACGCAGGCACCCACCTGCAGAAGGCTACAACCTTCTCTCTTTCTCCATCTTCTTCTGGAAGGGATCTACAACTCCCTAGTTCTTGTACTAGCCAATATATTTACTAGTATGTAGGCTCTGTTAGTGTCAGTCTTTGAAGCCTTCCTCCAGTGATCAAACATGATCTTACAAAATGATTTTAAGCTGTCAAAGTCAAATTTTGTCATTTCAGTGAGTTTTCAAGTAAAATTTGGTCATTAGGTATTAGGTCTAGGGTTTGTTTTCACTCCTTCCAAAGTTGTTCAAATGTCGGTCCATGTCACCATTCAGATGAGTGTACCATCATTCAGAGAGTTGTCATCATCATTTCAGGTTCCAATGGGTCATTTTACACCTTGTCCGTGCTTCAGTTGTACTTAGGTAAGGTTCATTTCCCTCTCCTAGGGTTTTGAAGGTAATTTCCCTTGAATGGTCAAATGATCAATAAAACTTGTATCCTAATGTTCATACGCCTTCCCCAGTCCTTAATGTACCTTATTAAACACTTCCCATCACTGATATCCCTCAAATTCCTCATTTTTCCACAAACCCTAGTTTCTTGCTACAAGTTGACAATTTTCTAGGCTAGGCCTGTGTTTTTCCCTTTTGGACCCCTTCCCCTCACTCAATATTTGAAGTTACACTTTCCCTTGTTTCCTAATATCCCTCCCTACTTTCTTAAATTTTCTAAAGAATTTAGAAGCCCCATATCCCTTTCATTTCACTTCATTTCAACAAATCGCTTGTTCCACACATCAGGATAGGTTTTACTAAAATGATGTTTCTGAGCAATAAAAAATGAATTTGGAAACATTGAGAGACTTTTTTGTCCATAATAGGCCAAGGAAGAAAAACCTCTTTCACTTTTTACACAGGTGTCATGGTTTTAGGGAAATGTCAAAAATACAGTTGCCTCAGGAGAATTGATGTACTTCTGGAGTGGCCTTGGGAAAATCAAGATATCTCCTAGCTGGGTTGGCCAAATGACTTGTTTGATGAGTCAAATGATAATGAGACACAAATATCTTTCCAACGAGCTATCTTGAGCTCAATTGGGAGTTGATGAAGACCTTCAACCGTTGACTGCAACAACACTCTTCATTTAGGCATCCTCATTTTGCACATTTTTACCAGTCTTAGGGAGATTTGACTTTTGGCTGGGAAAATGATCTCCAAATTCGAAAATTCAAGATGTTATGGAAAGTATACTAGATAAGCATTCCAATGAGCTATCACGAACCCAATTTGGACACTGGTAACGCCTCCAAATATCGATCTGAAAACGACACTGCGCATAGAATCAGTGGCGCTGCGCATAGAAATTTTCAACACAAGCTTGGCGCTACGCTTTTGTTGGGGGCATCCATTTGCAAAAAGGTTTACATTTTTGGAATCAACATGAAAAAATATGTATGCTCAGGAATGGCTGAGATTTTTGGACAAGTTCTGGGTCTCCAAAAGGGCAAAAAACACTAAAAAAGTGCCCTCTCTGCCACTTTTTTGCCACACAGGAAGCTGTCTTGGGAGATTCCATTTTTGGAGGGAAAAATGAACTCAAAATCCAAAAATTAAAGTTTTTCCAGAAAGTAGACTCACCAAGCTTTCCAATGATCTATTCTACACCTGATTTGGACATCAAGAAGCCTTCCAAAGTTGGCTTGGAAAAAGTGCTACGCATAGGATCAGTGGCACTACGCATAGGAGAAAAATTTGCCAGTTTCGCCTGTTTGTTCGGAATTTCGCCCAATTTGTTATTAGTTTGACTTTTTCTTTTCTCTTGGTCAATTAATGATGTAATTTTATGTAACTTGATGTACCATGATGTAAATATGATGAAAAATGACTTAAGGAGGTAGATACATCAGTTAGAGTTGGTTTGAGGATGGATGAATTAGTTTCCATAGTTTTAGAGGCAAGTTGTTCCACTGCCTATTTTTCAGTTCCTAGTTTAGATATTGTTGAAACAGCTCCTTGACTCATGGATTCTACCCCTGATGGCCAGCATAGGTGGTTTTATGCCTATATCTTGTACTCTATTAGTCATTTGTCAAGGTTGGACTCTTGTGGATGCATTGAGCACTATTGTAAATCACTTCTGCAGTTTGGCAAGGAAATGAACCAGGGTTTTGCAGCATTTTGTGGGATTCTTATGGTAATGTATCTTGGCATTGTTTTCTCTTCTATAATTTAGTTTCTCTTATGTGTATGTGTTCCAGCATCTATTTCTTTCTTCATAACTGAATGAATCAAGAGAATTAGGTAGAATCCATTGATATTCAGTGCTCTGCCTAGAGGATACATTTAGTTTTTAATGTTTTCTGTTGTTTAAAGAGGACTCATGAACCTTGCATGCCCTCTCCAACTCCTCACCAGTCTTTAGACTTACCATCAAATTCATTTAAAAGTGATAAAACACTTTCCTACCTCTCCCCACAGAAATCTTTCCAAATCTGACTTGATTTCCCGGACCCAAAGCTGCCTTCCTCATCAGATCCAGCAACCAACCATTAAAATCAATCAAAATCCTCTGAGAAAATATACCTAACCTAAAATCAGCATTTATTTTCAGTCATCTCAAGCCTTAGTTGCCATATTATTTTGAGATTGACAAGGAGAGAGCCCTCTCCCGACCTAGTAGGGCTAGCTACCAGGTTAAGTGTGGTTTGACCCTAGACCTACCTTCCTTTAGCCTAAGGTAGATTTAGGCACTAACAGGATCCTACCTATAGAAGGCTACAACATTAACTCATTCTCTAGCTGCTACTAGAAGGGAACTCCAACACCCTGATCAAATCACCAGCCACTACTAGCAGGAAGCTTAGACTTCCTCACTAAAGGCACCAACCCTCAGTATCATCCAGGGACCACGTTTTATAAATTTTTAGTTTGGATGCTTCTGGTACACAACAATACACATGAATTCCTCGTTTCATCAAATTTTCATACTAGACCCATTAGTACCATTGAAGCGCAAAATCAATTACCATTGCAATACAACCATTAAATACATCTGCATCAACTAATCACTGAAACCCAATCAATCTCTGATATAACTAAAACCCAATCATCAATATATGATATAACTGAAACAATCAATCATTGAAACCTTGAGCATTTGACACAACTAAATCAAACAATCACTGAACCTCTGATGCAACTGAATCAACCATTCATTCAAACTTAATCAAATTCAACCAATCAATTGGAATAGATAGATCACTATAACCAGTACACAGATCTGAACCCGGAACACTGCATCAACAACCAGAACTAACTCTAACCTCAAAAGTCATGTGCCATAATGTATACGCTCCTTTAATGAAGAAAATTTGCATGTATACACTACTTCCTTTTGCCCAACCTGCATATACCTCTAAAGATACTGAATCATAAAACCTTTGAACCACAAACTGTACCAATCAGTGACATTCTGAAGATCTACTATCATATTACAGAGTTCTAAACAGATAGCAACAAGGATCACCCTTATTTCTCAATCAATTAATGAATGAGACACAAACTCTTTATGCATTCAGTTTTACTTTCAGATCTAAGAAGACTTCATTGACAAACAATAGTAAAACAACAACACTCATCTGATAGACTAGTCATCCTTGAACATCAAGCTTTTCTTTTGCATACGCTACTTGGAAGAGCGGAACTAGCTTGTATACGCACCTTCGCAAAAGTGAACCAGTGTATAGATATGAAAATACTTACTTATAACCTCGCTGCAATTCCCCACTTTAGACATACCCAGATCATCACATATAAAGGATAAAACATGTGTTAGAAATCAGATCTAGCCCATCCATTATCAGATCAAATAATGATAAGTCATTATGATCCTGATCCATCATTAGATCTCATCCATCATTAAATTCTCATATGCATATTTAGTCTAGATCAAGCAAAGCATCAGAAACCTATAACATGCATTTTTTCTTTTGATCTAACACTTCATAAGATACTCATTACTTGTGCACTTGTGCACTTGTCCCTTTGATCTTATCCTCCTTATATAGTCTTAGGCCTTTCTCAATACCTTGGACCAAAAACACTTAGGATCAATACCTCAGACCGAATACCTCGGACCAAATACCTCGAACCAAAAGCCTCAGGCCAATACCTTGGACCAAAACCTCTGACCAATACTTCAAACAAAATACCTTGGACCAAAACCTCGGAGCAAAACCTCGGACCAATACCTCGAACCAAATACCTCAGACTGAGTACCTTGAACCAAAACCTCATATGAATACCTCAGACCAAAACCTTGATTTTCCATCCCATACGCGCTTTTCCTTGTGTGAAATTGTGTGCATACGTATATGCTTCTTCTCTTCCATGAGCTCACATGTATATGCTTCTTCTTCTTCTCTTCTCTTTATTCAATTTCTTGATTCTAATCTGTAGTCCTTCGTTCCTTCATCCTATTTTTATTTGTACCATTACTTTGTTCCCTCTGAAGAGACTTGTTATAATGTGATTTGCCATATTAATTCTGCATTGATTCCTTTGAACTACCCTGCATTTTTTCACATCTGTAAACACAACTGCCATGCATTCTGTGACACCTAATATCTCTCATGTACATTCATCTAGTTACGTAGATTCATCTAGTTACCATATACAAGTGAGTTGTTCTGCTACAAGTGGGATGCCATCAAGTACAACACATGTATCATAATGCCAACAATCTCCCCCTTTGACATCAAGGGAAAAGGGTGAACCAAGATACTCTCTTCCTTTGATATCAAGGGTAAAGGGTTGACCAAAATGAATACTTTCATATCTAAACAACTGAATATGGACATTGATCATGCTTCCCCTAGGCACATGCTGAATTATCTAACTAAACTCCCCCTTTGTACATGCTGAGATGCACTATACTATCCATGCTCCCCCTGACCACATGCAGAGTCTGCAAATATATTTTCTAAAAAAATTAACATGACTCTGTAACTCAACTATGTGAGTATGACCTTTCTATCACCAATGGCTCACACATACATCAATCTCCCAACCAAGTGGGGATATACCAAATTTGACTCATCTACCCAACCAAGTGGGGATACACCAAATGTTTATACATGACTGAAATATAGAAATTATTACATCATCCTTCCCATGCATAGTGGGGGTATAAATTAAATTATATGACCAAAAGGACTCATTAAAATATTATGACAGACAGAGACATATTATTACATCATGGGCCTTTATATGACCTTTTCATCGAGTGATTAACATGACATTTATAACAAATACCAAAGATCTAAACAAGACCATGATAGTCATCAGCAACTATCATACACCATGTATGATCTGCACCATAAGCATCTATCAGCAACATCTAGAACCGCAACTTGTATATGTCCATCATCAGTTCGAATATATGACAAAGTAAATATCATCAACCTGTGACAAAGTATGCCATATATAGATATCAACTCATCCTCTTGATCTCATCAAGATCAACTTTCTTCGTTTCCTTAATAGAAAGAGCCTTATCATAACCTTCCATGAATCAACTAAGCATATGTCATATCTCCAAGTAGTAACACAAAATCATTCACATCATATCATATGTATGTGAAAACACCATAGTCATCATCTATGATCATAACATCATCATCAACAATTACATGATCTTTCCACGAGAACCCTCAATATATCAACCATGTATCATCACTAGGGAATATCCCACATCTGATAAGCATTAACCATGATAATCAACATATGTGAGTATCAAACCTGTCATCATAAAGTAAGAAGGCTTCATCATTATGTGTCTAAGTAAGCCATGTCTCCAAATATCCATGTATTCAAATATCTATGTCTTCATGAGACCTATAATAACACCATTATCTTGGCCAACCAACAATATTTATCAACATGCAACTTAAGTAATCATCCATGTATCCAGCATAATGTGTATCCATCAAAGAGATAGAAATATGTAGCTAGCAAACCATGAGTTCATAGTCATTTGTCAAGCTTTCTTTATACTATCAACAACAACAATCCTCAACCATGTGAGAGCTAATAACTATAGGAATCCTACATCATAATTGCACCATATGAACTTTGTGCATCTTTGAAGGCATGATGACAACAACATAAAAGAAATGAGTGACTCGTCGTCAAATAATAAAGTTGTGTACTCAAGCTTTGTACTTCTCCTTTTCCTTATGAATATCACCATGTAAGCAACATATATGTATTGCATGCATCATCAAAAGTCATCCATAGTCACCCATAAATATGATCTGAGTAACAACTATGTAACCCCAAGCAATACAAGTATCATCATCATAGGCAACTCATAATCGCAACATAGCATGATGTATCTTTTAAACACTTTAGCCACATTAGCCTCATCACCATTGATAAGAATCATTAGGTACCAAATACTTCTAAACATAATGCCAACAATGCAATATTAGAAGCATAGCATATTATCCCCCTGAACATGTGCCACCTGTTCACTCTCAGATCTAATCATTGCATATTTCAGTAAGAAATATCAAGGAATCATCATCAATCAAATATGCATCAAGTCATCAACAACTTATGAGGATAAAAATCACTTCTAAATAACATCCACAGACTGTAGTCATCAATCATTAAGACAAAAAATATAATTGGTAGTTGTCTGAACTATATCACATCATTTTTCTGAGTCTGTCCCACTACTTCTTCATCAAACCAACATATACGTGACTATGCAAGTTCGAACTCACATATATACGTTACTTGTATTCATGATAACTGAATATGGGAATTAGAAAACTGAAATTTCATACTTTTAGTTCCTCTTGAGTCTGTTCTGTATATATATTGAGCTATGCCACATATTTCTGACTGTACTTCTTTCTTCTTCCATACCTTGGAGTGTGATGAAGTTTTCTCCTTTTTGTATGTTGGCTTAAATTTTCTCCTGCATTCTTTTGCTATATGCCCAAACTTGTTACAAGCATAACATCTTATATGTTTCATATTCCCTCTATAGAATTCAATGGCTTTGTGACCAAACATATTGCAAGAAAAACAATATCCCTTAAAGTACCCTGAAGTTGATGATCTTTTTGTAAGACGGTTATTAGCTTGAATCATTCTACTTCTGCATCTAGCTACAACATGTCAAAAATTATGGCATATAAAACATTCAACATTATTCATCAGAGGAAAGAACTGATTATCACTTCCATAGTTAGGAGTAAATGAATTTCTTTGAAGACTTTCTTTCCTTGGTTGTTGATGGGGTTGACCTCTTAGCTCCTTGTTGAGCATTTCAGATTTTGCATTAGAGTTCCTTGCTTCAGTTTGAGAGCTAGATTCACCTTTAACAATTTCATGAAAACCAAGACCAGATTTGATGGCAATAGACCTTTGACTACTAAGAATATCATCCAAAATCTTAGTACTATCTTGAAATCGTAAAATTTTATCCTTTTCTTCTAATTTACATTTTAGGATATTTACCTCAACCTAATATTGATCTTCCTTCTCAAGGTACTTCTTCTTCATGTTTTCTTCAACTTTTCTTCCTTCTTCCACTTGTTGCCTTAATTTGAGAGCTTCATTTTCTTGTTCTTCAAATGCTTGGAGTAGTTCTTCATTCTGCTTATTTGAACTTTTGAGATATTCTTTTAGAGAAACGACCATAGCTTTAAGACCTTCACATTAGTTGGTTATTTATATAAGTTCCTTGGTTGTTGTGTCCTTTTCATTCACTTCGATTCTCAATGATGTCACTTCTTCCTGAAACCTTTGACTTTGATCTTCCTTTTCTTTGTACTGCTTCTTTATTTTGTTTCCTTCCTCCAACTGGGATTTTAACCTGGTAACTTCTTCTTTGTAGGCACATTCCCTTTTATCAATTAGATCCTTTTGATCTCTAATTGTGTTTGTGAGCTTTTTAAATTCTGCCTCTATTTGATTTCTTTCTCTTTCACCCATAAGAGAAAACTCAGTTGTTTCGTTGTCATTTTCATTATCTTCAAATGAACAGAGAAATGTGTCACTAGAGGACAAAAAATTCATACCTGATAGTTCTTTTTCTTCTTCATCTTCATTTTGAGGTGATTATGAATCTGAATAGTTACTTCCACATAAAGGCCAATCATCTCTCCCACTATCACGGTTCCTTTGAGATCTCTTCTTATTTCGAGATGCTTTCTTCTTTAGCTTCCTTCCCATTATTACTACAGATATCCTTCAAGTGATCAAGCTTCTGCCAAAGGAACTGCTCCGATACTAATTGTTGGAAATCATACTGAGAGGGGGGGGGTGTTAAATTGGTATTTACAAATCAATAACTCTTTCATTTCCATAATCAAATTTATATACACTACTTCAGAGAAGGGAACTTGTGTGTGCACACAACTATTATTAAGGCAACCAACGTATATCCAGTGAACTTATGATTCAGTTATTTCATCATATGTTGATCTTTAATCAGTGCATCAGTACTTTATTAAACATTAAACAGTAACCATGTGCAATAATAACAGAATAAACCATCACACATAAGCAACACACAAGAACACTAAGATTTAAGGTGGAAACCTAATGTGGGTGAAAACCACCAGCTATTGTCGTCTCTATCTTCTATTAATAATAAGAAAATTTGCTTACAATATTGTACTGGTGCAGACTCATACCATTATGTAGGCACCCACCTGCAGAAGGCTACAACCTTCCCTCTTTCTCCATCTTCTTCTGGAAGGGAGCTATAACCCCCTAGTTCTTGTAGAAGCCGATATATTTACTAGTACATAGGCTCCTACCTACAGAAGGCTACACCATTCACTCATTCTCCAGTTGCTACTGGAAGGGACCTGCAACCCCCTGATCAAATCACCAACCACTACTAGCAAGAAGCTTAGACTTCCTCACTGAAGGCTCCAACCCTCAATATCCTCCAGGGACCACGTTTCATAAATTTTCAAACTGGATGCTCCTGGTACACAACAATACACATGAAGGCATTGTTTCTTCAAATTTTCATACTGGACCCATTAGTAACATTGAAGCTCAAAATCAATCACCTTTGCAACACAACCATCAAATACATCTGCATCAACCAATCACTGAAACCCAATCAATCTCTGATATAACTGAAGCCCAATCATTAGTCTCTGATATAACTGAAACAATCAATCACTAAAACCTCTGAACCTCTTACACAACTGAATAAAACAATCACTGAACTGTAGGTTTTAACCCCGTATAGAAATTACCTGCATACGAATTATAAAACACAGAAAATAAACAATGCGAGAGCATAACACTTAAAACACATATACACAGAGATTTTCCCCTGGATCCCAAAACTAGGACTACCAACTTGATTTTTCATTATATTCCTTTCAATGTTACAATACATATTTATACATGCCGAAGCATCCAATACCATGGACCGAAAACCATCGCATCCAAAACCATGGACTAAAAACCATAGGTAGGTTCACCCAACCTAATATAGGTTAGTCTTGGAGAGAATATAACACAACCCAACATTCTCCCACTTGTTGTTTTCTTTCCACAGGGGGCCACAGGAGAGCTTAGTCATTTTTCTAGCCCTGAAACACCCATTTTTTCTCTACACCAGGAGAAATTCTCAGAGCTCACAAATTTTGTAAATGCATCTACAGTATTCTTCAAAGTGTCCACCTTTACCAGCAACACCTTTTTTTCTTCTATCATATCCCTCACAAAGTGATACTAAACATCAATGTGCTTTGTCTTTGAATGATAAGCAGGGTTCTTTGCCAAGAAAATTGCACTTTGGCTATCACAGTCTATCCTTATAGCTCCCTATACTAACCTCATACTTGAACACAATCTCTGCAACCAAACTACTTCCTTGCTTGCATGAGTGGCTGCCATGTATTCTGCCTCTGTAGTTGATAGTGCCACTACAGATTATTTCTTACTCATCCAACTAACTGCACCTCCAAATAAGTTAAACACATACCCACTTGTAGATCTTCTCTGATCCAGATCTCCAGCCCAATCTGCATCAACAAAGCCTCGAATATCCAACACTCTGTCCAATCCTAGTCTTCCTTGGTAGCACAAACCATAATCACTAGTGCCACGCAAATACCTGAAAATCCGCTTCACTGCTGTCCAATGCTCCTTCCATGGTTTTGACATAAACCTGCTCAATACTCCCACTGCATGTGCAATGTCTAGTCTAGTACAGACCATTTCATACATCAGGCTACTGACTACACTTGCATATGGAACATGGGACATATCCTCTTCCTCTTCTTGTGTCTTGGGACACTGTTCTGCAGATAAATTTACACCTACAGGAATAGGAACCTTCATCGGTTTAGTATCCTGCATATCAAACCTCTGCAGTATTGTCTCGACATACTTCCTCTGGTTTAACCAGAGCTTCCTCTTTGCCTGATCTCTTTTAATTTCCATGCCCAAAATATAGTTTGCAACACCAAGATCTTTCATGTCGAATTTGGAGGAAAATTGGGTCTTCAAATCCTGGATAATTTCTTTGTCATTTCCAATCAGCAACATATCATCCACATACAAGACCAGATAAATAACATGGTCACCAATTAATTTAAAATACACACAGTGATCTTCTTTACTTCTGGTGAAGCCAAGTCCCTGTATAAATGTATCAAATTTCTGATACCACATCCTTGGTGACTTTTTTAACCCATACAAAGACTTATTTAACTTGCATACCAGTTCTTTCTTACCCTTCACCGCAAAGCCTTCAAGCTGCTTCATGTATATTTCCTCTTCCACATCCCTGTGAAGAAATGTTGTCTTCACATCCATCTGTTCTACCTCAAAATCAAAAGCAGCAGCAACAGATAAAAGTAATCTAATAGAAGTTACCTTGGCAACAGGAGAAAAAATATCACCAAAACAATTCCTGACACCTGTGAATAACCTTTTTCTACCAACCAAGCTTTGTATTTCTCCACCTTTCCTTCTGCATTTGTCTTCTTCTTGAACACCGATTTGCTACGAATGGGTTTCCTTCCGACCGACAACTCCACCAGATCCCAAGCCTCATTTTTGTGAAAAGGTGCCATTTCATCAACCATAGCCTCTTTCCAGAGTTTTCCATCCTCTGAATCTACCGCTTCCTTCACAGTTCTGGGATCATCATCAGTAATAGATAAAGAAAAATTTGAATAGAAAGCAGATGGACTATACCTTTCTGGCTGCCTTCTTTCTCGAGCGAATCTTCTCATACCCGGAGTTTGTGGCTCTTCATCTTCTGATTCCTCCTCCGCTGTAGAGTCTGATTCTTCCTCCTTAACCTCAAACTCTATCTTCTCAAGTTCCTTTGGTTGGACTTCATGTTTAATAACATCTTTTACCTCTCTGAACACCATATCTCGGTTGTACACAACCTTCTATTTGACTAGGTTTCAAACATTATACCCCTTTAAACCATCCTGATACCCAATAAAGATGCACCTTTTAGATTTACTATCCAACTTGGTTAATTTCTCCTTTGGAACATGTACATATGCATCACATCCAAATACCCTTAGATGTGAAAGAGAGGGTTTCTTACCAGTCCATACCTCTTGTGGAGTCTTATCCTCCAACGCTGATGAAGGTGACCTATTGACTAGGTAACATGCAGTATCCATCGCCTCTGCCCAGAATTCCTATCCTAACCCAGCACCACTGAGCATGCTTCTTGCCCTTTCCATCAACGTCTTATTCATTCTTTGTACAACTCCATTTTGCTGAGGTGTATATGGAGTAGTATTCTATCATGCTATACCACACTTCTTACAGAATTCTTCAAATTCCTTACTACAAAACTCTCCACCATTATGTGTCCTTAGCACCTTTATATTCTTCTCTGTCTGATTTCATCCTCTTTCATCCTTAGGTTATACAGATTTTTCAGCAGGAACAGTTTATTCACCAGAGACTTAGATTGGTACAAAGTCCCTAACTTGTCCCACAAAGCCTTAGTCGTAGCTTCCCCTGACACATTCAGTAATACTGAATCTGAGACACACAATCGTATTGTGCTCTTTGCCTTCCTATCCAGCTTCTTCCATTATTCATCAGACACTCCCATTGGTTTAGTACCCAGATCTACCGCGATCCACTCATCTTTATCCACCAACAAATCCTCCATCTTGAGTTTCCACAACTCAAAACTCTGACCATTAAATTTCTCGATCTCTATCTTTCCACTGCTCGTCATCTTCTTTTACCACTAGAATCAATCTCGCAGATCTCCCACTAAACAGGGTCTACCATAGGCCCGAGCAAAACCCCTCAACAACAAAGGAGTCCCATTGAAGCCTAAACTACTCTGATACCAAATGTAGGTTTTAACCCCATACATAAATTACTTGCATACGAATTATAAAACACATAAAATAAACAATGCTAGAGCATAACACATAAAACACATATACACAGAGATTTTCCCCTGGATCCCAAAACTGGGACTACCAGCTTGATTTTTCATTATATTACTTTCAATGCTACAATACATATATATACATGTCGAAGCATCCAATACCATGGACCGAAAACCATCACGTCCAAAACCATGGACTGAAAACCATAGGTAGGTTCGTCCAACCTAATATAGGCTCCAAAAAAAATTCTCGGGGCGCTGCCCCGAACCCTGTAGAGGGGGGCTACCCACCCCACTCAAACCCCCCTACTGCACAGTCGACACAACGAACGGGGGGCTCCACCCCCCCTCTAACCCCCCGGTTCACTACGTAGGTTAGTCGTGGAAAGAATATAACACAACCCAACATGAAACTCTAACGCAACTAAATCAACCATTCATTCAAACTTAATCAATTTCAACCAATCAACTAGAACAGACAGATCACTGTAACCAGTACACAAATCTAAACCCAGAACACTATATCAACAACTAGAGCTAACTGTAACCTCAAAAGTCATGTGTCAGAATGTATACGCTCCTTTAATGAAGCAAAATTGCATGTACACGCTACTTCCTTTTGCCCAACCTGCATATACCTCTAAAGATACTGAATCATACAAGCTCTAAACCATAAACTGTACCAATCAGTGACATTCTAAAGATCTATTTTCATATTACAGAGTTATAAATAGATAGCAACAAGGATCACCCATCTTTATCAATCAATTAATCAATGTGACACAAAATCTTTATGCATTCAGTTTTACTTTCAGATATAAGAAGACTTCATTGAATAATAGCAGTAAAACAACAACACTAATATGATAGACTAGTCATCCTTGAACATCAAGCTTTTCTTTTGCATACGCTACTTGGAAGAGCCGAACTAGCTTGTATAAGAACCTTCGCCAAAGCGAACCAGCGTATAGATTTGCAAATACTTACTTATAACTTCGCCACAATTCTCGACTTCAAACATACCCAGATCATCACATATAAAGGATAAAACATGTGTTAGCAATCAAATGTAGCCCATCCATTATCATATCACATAATGATAAGTCATTATGATCATGATCCATCATTGGATCTCATCCATCATCAAACGCTTAGGTGCATATTTAGTCTAGATCAAGCAAAGCATCAGAAATCCATAACATGCATATTTGCTTTTGATCTAACACTTCATAAGATATTCATTACTTGTGCACTTATCCCTTTTGATCCTATCCTCCTTATATAGTTTTAGGCCTTTCTCAATACCTTGGACCAAAAACACTTAGGACCAATACCTCATACCAAATACCTCGGACCAATAACTCGGACCAAATACCTCAGACCAATACCTTAGACCAAATACCTCAAACCAATAACTTGGACCAAAACGTCAGACCAATACTTCGAACCAAATACCTTGGACCAAATACCTCGAACCAATACCTTGGACAAAAAACACTTAGGACCAATACCTCAGACCAAATACCTCGGACCAATACCTCAAATCAAATACCTCGGACCAATACCTTAGACCAAATACCTCGGACCAATACCTTGGACCAAAACCTCGGACCAATACTTCGGACCAAATACCTTGAACCAATACCTTGGACCAAATACCTTGGACCCATACCTTGGACCAAAACCTTAGACTAATACATCAGACCAAATAACTCAGACTGAATACCTTGGACCAAAACCTTAGACTAATACATCAGACCAAATAACTCAGACTGGATACCTTGGACCAAAACCTTAGACTAATACATCAGACCAAATAACTCAGACTGAATACCTTGGACCAAAACCTCAGACCAAAACATTTATTTTCCATCCCATACGCGCTTTTACTTCTATGAAAGTGTGTGCATACGTATATAATTCTTTTGGTCCATGAGCCCGCATGTATACGCAAGTTGGACAAGGTGAACTAGCTTATACTTCTTAAACCATTCTCTTTCTTCAATTTCTTGATTCTGATTTGTAGTCCTTTGTTCCTTCATCTTATTTTTTTTGTACCATTACTTTGTTCCCTCTAAATAGACTTGTTATAATGTGATTTTCCATATTACTTCTGAATTGATTCCTTTAAACTACCCTACATTTTGTCACATCTGTAAACACAACTGCCATGCATTCTGTCACACCTGATATCTCTCCTGTAGATTCATCTAGTTACGTAGATTCATCTAGTTACCATATACAAGTGAGTTGTTTTGCTACAAGTGGGTTGCCATCAAGTACAACACATGTATCATAATGCCAACAACCCCCCCCCTTTGGACTTTATGGCAACCATGTTGGTGTTGATTACTGCAGGCTGTAGAAACTGTTAGAGATAACAAGCAACACCAAAATACTCTCCCCCTTTGACATCAAGGAAAAAGGGTGAAGCAAGATACTCTCCCCCTTTTATATCAAGGGTAAAGGGCTGACCAAAATGAAGACTTTCATATCTGAACAGCGGAATATGAACATTGATCATGCTCCCCCTAGGCACATGCTGCATTCTTTGATTAAACTCCCTCTTTGTACATGTTGAGAAGCACTATAATATCCATGCTCCCCCTGAGAACATGTAGAGTCTGAAAATATATTTTCTAAAAAAAATAACATGACTCTATAACTCAACTATGTGAGTATGACCTTCCTATCACCAATGAATCATACATACATCTCTCCCAACCAAGTGGGGATATACCAAATGTTTACACATGACTGAAATATAGCAATTATTGCATCATCCTTCCCATGCATAGTGGGGGTATAAATTACATTATATGACCAAAAGGAATCATTAAAAGACTATGATAGACAGAGACATATTATTACATCATGGGCCTTTATATGACCTTTTCATCGAGTGATATACATGACATTTATAACAAAGACCAAAGATATAAACAAGACCATGATATTCATTAGCAACTATCATACACCATATATGATCTGCACCATAAGCATCTATCAGCAACATCTAGACCCGCAACTTGTATATGTCCACCATCAATTCGAAGATATGACAAATTAAATATCATCAACCTATGACAAAGTATGTCGTATATAGATATCAACTCATCCTCTTGATCTCATCATGATCAACTTTCTTCATTTCCTTAGTATAAAGAGCCTTATCATAACCTTCCATGAATCAACTAAGCATATGTCTTATCTCCAAGCAGTAACACAAAATCATTCACATCATATCACATATATTTGAAAACACCATAGTAATCATCTATGATCATAACATCATCATCAACAATTGCATGATCTTTCCACAAGAACCCTCAATATATCAACCATGTATCATCACTAGGGAACATCCCACATCTGATAAGCATTAACCATGATAATCAACATATGTGAGTATCAAACTTGTCATCATAAAGTAAGAAGGCATCATCATTATGTGACTAAGTAAGCCATGTCTCCAATTATCCATGTATTCAAATAGCTATGTCTTCATGAGACCTGTAATAACACCATTCTCTTGGCCAACCAACAATATTTATCAATATGCAACTTAAGTAATCATCCATGTATCCAGCATAATGTGTATCCATCAAAGAGATAACAATATGTAGGTGGCAAACCATGAGCTCATAGTCATTTTTCAAGCTTTCTTGATACTATCAACAACAACAATCCTCGACCATGTGAGAGGCAAGAACTATAGGAATCCTGCATCATAACTGCACCATATGAACTTTATGCAACTTTGAAGGCATGATGACAACAACATAAAAGAAATGAGTGACTAATGGTCAAATAATGAAGTTGTGTACGCAAGCTTTGTACTTCTCCTTTTCCTTATGAATATCACCATGTAAGCAACATATATGTATTGTATGCATCATCAAAAGTCATCCATAGTCACCCATAAATCTGATCTGAATAACAAATATGTAACCCAAAGTAATACAAGTATCATCATCATAGGCAAATCATAACTGCAACATAGCATGATGTATATTTTAAACACTTTAGCCACATAAGCCTCATCACCATTGATAAGAATCATTAGGTACCAAAGACTTCTAAACATAATGCAACCAATGCAATATTAGAAGCATATCATATTCTCCCCATGAACATGTGCCACCTGTTCACTCTCAGATCTTATCATTGCATATATCAGTAAGAAATATTGAGGAATCATCATCAATTAGATATACATCAAGTCATAAACAACTTATGAGGATAAAAAGCACTTATAAATAACATCCATAGACTATAGTCATCAATCATTAAGACAAAAAAAGATAATTGGTAGTTGTTTGAACTATATCACATCATTTTTCTGAGTCTGTCCCATTGCTTCTTCATCAAACCAACATATACGCGACTATGCAGCTTCAAACTCACGTATATATGTGAATTGTCCTCATGATAACTGCGTATGGGAATTAGAACATTGAAATTTCATACTTTTAGTTCCTCCTGAGTTTGTTCTATCTATATACTGAGCTATGCTCCTGCATTCTTTTGCTATATGCCCAAAATTGTTACAAGCATAACATCTTATATGTTTCATATTCCCTCTATAGCATTCAATGGCTTTTTGACCAAACATATTGCAAGAAAAAAAATATCCCTTAAAGTACCTTGAAGTTGATGATCTTTCTGTGTGATGGTTATTAGCTTGAATCATTCTACTTCTGCATCTGGCTGCAACATGTCCAAAACTATGGAATATAAAACATTCAACATTATTCATCAGAGGAAAGAACAGATTATCACTTCCATAGTTAGGAGTAAATGAATTTCTTTGAAGACTTTCTTTCCTTGGTTGTTGATGGGGTTGTTATGAAACCAACTCATAAGAAGATAGAAAAGATAGATCAACGCCTTAGAATTCAGCCTCTTCGAGGGGGCAACCTCCTTTACATTACACAAATGAATGATTCTTTTATGATTCAAATGACAAAACCTCCTTTCTATATATAGGAGTCTAAGGAGTGACAATATAACCCAGCCGACCTAACAATAATAATATAAAGGCACAAAAATAACAATAGAGGGATTCTATGGGGCACATATGGGGACAATAGGGGCACAACAATATTAATAAGGGATACAAATACAATAGTAATGGGGTAATCACTAGTATTATAGGGACCTAATATGCCCCTCTCCTTCAAAAAAGTGTTGTTCTCAACACTTGAGTAGTTCTGGATGCTTCTGTATGAAATTCTCATCCTCCCATGTGGATTCTTCAGCGGATAAGTTCTTCCACTTGATGAGATACTCCGAAATTGATTGATTTCATAGCTGTCGAGTTCTGGTTTCTGTGACTACTTCCGGTCCCAATATAATTTTTCCTTCCTCGTCAAGTTCTAGCAATATTGTTTGAATTGGGAGCTTGTCGCCTATAACCTTTTTTAAACATGAAACATGGAAAATTGGGTGCACTCAAGAAGCTGCAGGAAGCTCCAATTTGTATGCCATAGTACCAATCTTTTGCAACACCTTGTACGGACCATAATACTTTGGTGATAATTTATTATCCTTCTTAGCTTGCTTGAGGGACATTTGTTTATATGGTTGCAGCCGTAGGAATACCCAATCACCTACATCAAAACTTCTTTCGTTGCGATGTTGATCTGCCTGTTGTTTCATTCTATTCTGCACCAACACGAGGTTATCCTTTAAGAGTTGGAGGACTTGTTGTTGATGCTCGATGTGATGTTCCACTGCTTGAACCTTAGAATTTTCTCTTAAATATGATGTGATGGATGGTGGCTGATATCCATAAAGTGCCATAAATGGGGTCATTTTTGTTGATGTATGGAAGGAAGTGTTATACCACCATTCAGGCAGAGGCAACCATTTGACCCATTGTGTTTGTTTATCAGATACAAAGCAACGAAGATATCCTTCCAAACATTTGTTTACTATCTCAGTTTGCCCATCGGATTGAGGATGATAATATGAGCTATGAACTAACTGAGTACCGAGACAAGAAATAATTTTGTCCAAAAATTTCCAGTGAAAATGGGATCTTTGTCACTTACAATAATCTTTGGGTTTCCATGTAGCTTTTGAATTGTTTCCATAAATGCAGTAGAAACCGTATTCGCTTTAAATGGATGTGATAATGCACAAAAGTGTGCATACTTGGTAAGTCTGTCAACTACCACAATGATGACACTCTTTCCCTCAGACTTGGGTAAACCTGTGATCAAATCCATTGAAACCTCCTCCCAACGTTGGCTTGGAATGGATAAAGGTTGTAATAGACCATGGGTCTTAATTGTTTCAACTTTATTTTATTGGCAAACCAAACATTCTACCACAAACTTTTGAATATCCGATTTAAGGCCATCCCAAAAAAATTCCTTCTTAACCCTATGGTAAGTTTTTTAAAATCTTGAGTGCCCTCCTAAGGGAGAAGTGTGCAATTCCATAAGAATATTTTGTTTGAGTTGGGAATTCTTACAGAGGTATAAGCAATCTTTGTACCATAACGAATCAGTTTGCCAGCTAAATGTATCAGATGTACTGGAATCTTGTTGTAACTTTTGAATAAGTGCCCACACTTCTTCATCATTCTTCCATTCCTCCCTTGCTTCGTTTATCCAATTTGGTTGGATAATAGAAATGGCGCACAACAATGCTTCCACAACCTCATCCTTTCTTGAGAGTGCATCTGCCACCACATTTTGCTTCCCTTTTTTGTAGATGATTTCAAAGTCATAACCCAACATCTTTGTGACCCACTTTTGTTGCTCTTCAGAGGATAATCTTTATTCTAAAAATTATTTAAGGCTATCATGATCCGTTTTTACCTTGAAGTGTCTTCCCATTAGGTAGGGTCGCCATTTCTTAAGTGCATGTAGTATTGCCAACATTTCCTTCTCATAAATAGCTTTGTGTAAAAACTTTCCCTTGATTGGACAACTTTCAAAAGCAATGGGTCTTTCATCTTGCATTAAAACAACACCAATTCCATTTCCTGAAGCATCACATTCCACAATAAAGGTTTTTGTGAAGTCCGGTGTAGCTAAGACCGGTGCTTGGCACATTGCCTCTTTAAGATGTTCGAAGGCCTTTGTTGCTTCTCGAGTCCATGAAAATACATATTTCTTCAATAATGTTGTTAGAGATGTTGCTATTCTCCCATAACTCTTAACAAACTTGCGATAATACCCTATCAACCCAAGAAATATTCGCAAATGCTTTATGGATGTGGGGATTTTCCGTTCCTTAATGGCTTTAATTTTTCTAGGGTCTACCTTAACTCCTTCATGAGATACAATATGACCCAAATATTCCACCTCTTGTACTCCAAAGAAACATTTGGATCTTTTTGCATATAATTATTTCTCCTCCAATAGTTGTAGCACCTTGTCAACATGTTCAACATGATCCTTCCAAGACTTGCTGTAGATTAGTATATCATCAAAAAATACTAACACAAATTTTCTAAGGAAGGGTTTGAAAATGGAATTCATCAAACCTTGAAATGTAGAAGCTGCATTGGTAAGGCCAAAAGGCATGGCCAACAATTCATAATGACCCTCATGAGTTCTAAATTCTGTTTTCAGAATGTCTTAAGTCTTCATTCTATGATATCCTGAACGAAGATCCAACTTGGTGAAGTAAATTGATCCATGCAATTCATCCAGTAATTCATCAATGACAGGAATGGGAAACTAATCTTTGATAGTGAGCTTGTTGAGCTCCCTATAATCCGGACACATGCGCCATGATCCATCCTTCTTTTGCACCAATACTACTAGAGCAAAGAAAGAACTTTGACTAGGTTGAATTATACCAGCCTCTAGCATTTCTGCAACCATACGTTCAATTTCACTCTTTTGGGCATAGGGATATCTGTACGAACTGATGTTTGGAGGAACACTTCCTAGAATCAGATGAATAGCATGATCATGATCACGAATAGGTGGGAGACCCTTGGGAGTCTCAAATACCTTGGAATGATTGTCCAAGACTTTTTGGACATCTGGAGAAATAGATGATTTCGATGTGGAAACATCTAGCGAACATAATTGTGCAATTACACCTCTTTGTTCCTTTTTTAGAAGCATGGTCATACCGTTAGAGCTTATTATCTTTCCTGGTTTCCTTGCAATACCCCTAAATTCAAATTCCTTTCCTTCCAAAAAAAATTTCATAAAAAGTTCTTGAAAATTAAAAGCTATTGTACCCAAGGATTGTAGCCATTAGACTCCTAGTACAACATCAACACCTCCCATTGGAATGGAAAGCATTGGGCTAGTCAATACATTTTCTCCCATGGATAGCTTGATATTATGGCACTTTCCAGAGAAATTTATTGTTCCTCCATTTGCAACCATCACTTGACACTCTGGTGCTGGATATAGGAAGCAATTCAATTCTTTTGCTACCTTACAATGAATAAAATTATGGGTACTTCCTGAATCAATCAAAACTATTACCTTTTTCTTCTTGATTTGTCCTTCTATCTTGATGGTTTGAGGAGTGGTACTTGCCGCCAATGCATTACAAGACATGGTTGGATTCATTTCTTCTTTATCTAGGCTTTGTTCCTGGAGTATATCCTCTTCTTTTGACCTTTCTTGCTCCTTTTCTTCTTCCTCTTCACAATCTATGTAGAATAATTTCTTCTCAGCACACTTATGACCTTTAATGTATTTTCTATCACAACTGTAACAAAGCCCTCTTTCCCTTTTTTCTTCCAATTGTTGTGGTGTCAACCTTATAGGTTGTGGAAGACTATGAGCAACAACACTTCCATCTTTATAGTTGTGAGTGGTATGCTTCCTGGTTGCCATATTTTTTCTTTCTATTTTTCTTGCTAACCTGAATGCTTTCTCTAATGAATCAGGTTCCCAAAGGCGAACATCATGTTGGATACTATCCTTTAAAGTCCCTATGAACACATCAATCCTATGCTCCTCTAGAATATTTTTTACCCTTATGTTCAATTTTTGGAACTCCTCAATGTGCTCCATTATTGAACCCTTTTGTTTGAGACTTATCAATTGGCTAAAAAAAGTGTTGCTTTTTGTATCCTCATAATGTGCTGTCAATTCTTCCATAAAAATTGCCCAAGTGATAATTTGTTTATGAGAGCACAGCCATTGATACCATACAAACTGATTTGGTTCCAAATATAAAGTTGCAATACATACCTTTTGTGTGTTTTGCACATTATTGAGATCGAAAAATTGCTCCATCTGTAATATGCATGTTGCGGGATCCTTGCCATCAAACTTCCTCATATCGATTTTTGGAATATGGTGGATCTTCGATCCCACATTAGAGTCTATGAAATCATGATTAACATTTCTTTTGTTCGCATCATGAGCTTCCTTGACTACCCTTTCACCATTAGTAAGTATTTCTTGTATAAAATTTGTCAAATCTGTCTTCAAATCTGCCATGTTTGTCTTCAAATTTGTCTTCAAATCTGCCATGTCTCTCTTCAAATCTGTCTTCAAATCTATCTTCAAATCATCCATCTTAGCTTCAACGCCCTTTATCTTAGATTCCACACCATTTAGATTAGCTTCTGTTAGCTTTTGTGAGAGTGACATTTGTTGCACTTGGTCTTGTAATTTTGATATATCATGTAGCATTTCTTCCTCTTCTTCATGAGTCATGCTAGAGATTTCAAGTTGCTTACTAGGTGTTTGCATTTTCTTTCCTCGGGGCATCAATTACTAATAATAATGCTCTACTATTCCCTTTGAATTCCTTCAAAATAATTTTTCAAACAAAGATTAAGCAAAAATTTAAAATGTCTACACACCTTTTTTCTCTTTGTAGGAGCAAGATATTGCCTCTGATGTATCTCTGTAATTTCGGATCATCCAATTTTGAAATTTTGATCTGCAGTAGCCCTCTGTTTCCTCTCTTTAATGCCACCAGTCTGATCCAAATTGGATTCTCCAAGGAAGAGTTATGCGAAATCTCCCACAATGACTTGATTATAGACTAGTTCAGTAGAGCGAACTTGTACGACATGCCATGTGTCCCTGTTTTGACCTTTGGATTTGAACAATATTTATAGGAAACTACAGTCCGTCCTCTTTTTGTACCTTCTTATGAAACTTCAATCCGATGCTCAGAGAGAAAGTTATGACGATTTTCCCCAGGTCACCTGTTTGGAATGTAATTCATGAGTCTACAAAAAGACCAACTTCCTCAGATCATATCTCCACAAATATAGTGCGAAAAGCTCTGAAATTTCGATCCGATGTTCAGTGATATTTTTTCTCAAATGTGTTTTTTTTTCGCTTCTGAAATGTCGCAGAAAAAAAAAATTATAGCAAAAATTCCACGATGACCAATTTGGAGCAGCGAAACCCTAGAATCCAAAGCTCTGATACCAAATGTTATGAAACCAACTCACAAAAAGATAGAAAAGATAGATCAATGCCTTAGAATTCAGCCTCTTCAAGGGGGAAACCTCCTTTACATTATACAAATGAATGATTCTTTTATGATTCAAATGACAAAACCTCCTTTCTATATATAGGAGTCTAAGGAGTCACAATATAACCCAACCGACCTAACAATAATAATATAAAGGCATAAAAATAACAATAGAGGGATTCTATGGGGCACAATAATAAAATTATGGGGACAATAGGGGCACAAAAATATTAATAAGGGATACAAATACAATAGTAATGGGGTAATCACTAGTATTATAGGGACCTAATAGGGGTTGACCTCTTAGCTCCTTATTGAGAATTTCAGATTTTGCCTTAGAGTTCCTTGCTTCAGTTTGAGAGCTAGATTCACCATTAATAATTTCATTAAAACCAAGACCAGATTTGATGGCAGGAGACCTTTGACTACTAATAATATCATCCAAAATATTAGTACTAGCTTGAAATCGTAAAAGTTTATCCTTTTCTTCTAATTTACCTTTTAGGATATTTACCTCAACCTGATATTACTCTTCCTTTTCAAGGTACTACCTCTTCATGATTTCTTCAGCTTTTCTTCCTTATTCCACTTGTTGCCTTAATTTGAGAACTTCGTTTTCTTGTTCTTCAAATGCTTGGAGTAGTTCTTCATTCTGCTTATTTGAATTTTTGAGATCTTCTTTTAGAGAAATGACCATAGCTTCAAGACCTTCACAGTAGTTGGTTCGTTCTATAAGTTCCTTAGTTGTTGTGTCCTTTTCATTCACTTCAATTCTCAATGATTTCACTTCATCCTACAGCCTTTTACTTTGATCTTCCTTTTCTTTGTACTGCTCCTTTATTTTGTTTCCTTCCTCCAACTGGGCTTTTACCTGGTAACTTCTTCTTTGTAGGTGTATTCCCTTTTATCAATTAGATCCTTTTGATCTCTAATGGTGTTTGTGAGCTTTTTAAATTCTGCCTCTATTTGATTTCTTTCTCTTTCACCCATAAGAGCAAATTCAGTTGTTTCATTGTCACTTTCATTATCTTCAAATGAATAGAGAAATGTATCACCATAGGACAACAAATTCATACCCGATAGTTCTTTTGCTTGTTCATATTCATTTTGAGGTGATTCTGAATCTAAAGAGTTGCTTCCACATAAAGGCCAATCGTCTCTCCCACTGTCACATTCTTTTGAGATCTCTTCTTATTTTTAGGTGCTTTCTTCTTTAGCTTGTTTCCCATTATTACTACGGATCTCCTTCAAGCGATCAAGATTATGCCAAAGGACCTGCACTGATACCAATTGTTGGAAATAATACTGAGTGGGGGGGTGAATCAGTATTTACAAATCAATAACTCTTTCATTTCCATAATCAGATTTATATACGCTACTTCAGAGAAGGGAACTTGTGTGTGCACACAACTGTGATTAAGGCAACCAGTGTATAACCAGTGAACTTATGATTCAGTTCATTCATCATATGTTGATATTTAATCAATGCATTAGTATCTTATTAAACATTAAAAAATAACCATGTGTAGTAATAACAGAATAAACCATCACACATAAGCAACACGCATGAACACCAAGATTTAAGATGGAAACATAATGTAGGTGAAAACCACCTACTGTTGTCATCCCTGTCTTCTTTTAATAATAAGAAAATTTTCTTACAATATTGTACTGGTGCAGACTCATACCAGTACGCAGGCACCCACCTGGAGAAGGCTACAACCTTCTCTTGTTCGCCATCTTCTTCTGGAAGGTAGCTACAACCCGCTAGTTCTTGTACTAGCCGATATATTTACTTGTACGTAGGCTCCTACCTACAGAAGGCTACAACATTCACTCATTCTCCAGCTGCTACTAGAAAGGAGCTCCAACCCCCTGATCAAATCACCAACCACTACTAGCAGGAAGCTTAGACTTCCTCACTGAAGGCTCCAACCCTCAGTATCCTCTAAGGACCATGTTTCATAAATTTTCAGACTGGATGCTCTTGGTACACAACAATATACATGAAGGCCTTGTTTCATCAAATTTTCATACTGGACCCATTAGTAACATTGAAGCTCAAAATCAATCACCATTGTAATACAACCATCAAATACATTTGCATCAACCAATCACTGAAACCCAATCAATCTCTAATATAAATGAAACCCAATCATCAATCTCTGATATAACTTAAATAATCAATCACTAAAACCTCTGAACCTCTTACACAACTGAATCAAACAATCATTGAACCTCTGACGCAACTGAATCAACCATTCATTCAAACTTAATCAAATTCAACCAATCAAGTGGAACAGACAGATTACTATAACCAATACACAGATATGAACCCAGAACACTGCATCAACAACCAAAACTAAATGTAACCTCAAAAGTCATGTGTCAGAATGTATATGCTCCTTTAATGAAGCAAACTTGCATGTATACACTACTTCCTTTTTCCCAACCTGTGTATACCTCTAAAGATACTGAATCATAAAACCTCTGAACAACAAACTATACCAATCAGTGACATTCTGAAGATCTATTGTCATATGAAAGATTTCTAAACATATAGAAACAAGGATCACCCTTCTTTCTCAATCAATTAATCAATGGGACATAAACTCTTTATGCATTCAATTTTACTTTTGGATCTAAGAAGACTTCATTGACAAATAGCAGTAAAACAACAACACTGATATGATAGACCAGTCATCCTTGAACATCAAGCTTTTCTTTTGCATACGCTACTTGGAAGAGCCGAACCAGTGTGTATACATGCTTTCGACAAAGAAAACCAACGTATATATCTGCAAATACTTAATTATAACTTTGTTGCAATTCCCCACTTGAGACATACCCAGATCATCACATATAAAGGATAAAACATGTGTTAGCAATCAGATCTAGCCCATCCATTATCAGATCACATAATGATAAGTCATTATGATCCGGATCCATCATTAGATCTCATCCATCATCAAATGCTTAGGTGCATATTTGGTCTAGATCAAGCAAAGCATCAGAAACCCACAACATGCATATTTTCTTTTGATCTAACACTTCATAAGATATTTGTTACTTGTGCACTTATCACTTTGATCTTCTACTCCTTATATAGTTTTAGGCCTTTCTCAATACCTTGGACCAAAAACACTTAGGACCAATACCTCAGACTAAATACCTCGGACCAATACCTCAGACCAAATACCTTAGACCAATACCTTAGACCAAATACCTTGGACCAATACCTTGGACCAAAACCTCGGACCAATACTTCAGACCAAATACCTTGGGCCAATACCTTGGACCAAATACCTCAGACCAATGCCTTAGACCAAAACCTTGGACCAAAACCTCGGACCAAATACCTCGGACTGAAAACCTTGGACCAAAACCTCGGACCAATACCTCTGACCAAAACCTTGATTTTCCATCCCATACGCACTTTTCCTTCTGTGAAAGTGCGTGCATATGTATACTCTCCTTCTATTCCATGAGCCTGCTTGTATACGCACGTTGGTCAAGGTGAACCAGTGTATACTTCTTAAACCATTCTCTTTCTTCAATTTCTTGATTCTGATTTGTGGTCCTTTGTTCCTTCATCCTATTTTTTTGTACCATTACTTTGTTCCCTCTGAAGAGACTTGTTATAATGTGATTTTCCAGATTACTTCTGAATTGATTCCTTTGAACTGCCCTGCATTTTTTCACATCTGTAAAAACAACTACCATGCATTCTGTCACACCTGATATCTCTCCTGTCGATTCATGTAGTTACGTAGATTCATCTAGTTACCATATACAAGTGTGTTGTTTTGCTACAAGTCGGTTTCCATCAAGTGCAACACATGTATCATAATGCCAACACAAAGTTCATAGAAATAAAAATCCGTAGATAAATAAGACATACCTTCTACCATACCATTACCATGAAGTATCTGAAGGCCCTTCTCTCCAATATGTCCAAGACTTTGATGCCATAGCATGGTATTTTCTCCAGAGAACACTATATTTTTTGTTCCACTTTCAATAACCACAGAATTGTTGCACCGATCAGTAAGAGTACTATCAAGAAGCTTGTACATAGTTCCAAATTTAACTCCCCACATCGACACCAATGCTCCCAGAACCATCTTGCAGGTGTCTTTCTGAGATTTCTAGCCAATGCAAGAATATGGAATATACCTCGAAGTGTTCTAATCCTTCCACCTTGCAACTTTAGCTTGAATTTTCTGTATCTGACAATTCTAACCTTCCTTTCATCCCCTAAGAAGACACCATCGCCATCATATTTCTCATACTCATAGAACCACTCCCTATGGGGAGTGAAGTGAAAATATGCACCTGATTCAATCAACCATGCCTCTTGATATACATGTGTACTTGAAAAAGAAGCCAAGTACACATCCCCAGCTTGGTTTGAGGTGGTTTTTGCCTCTGCATAATGAGAATCATGAGATCCCTTTCCTTTATTAGGAACTTTATATGTATAGTCCTTTTTGTAGTTCCCTTCCTTTCTGCATTTCTAGCATACCTTTATAGGTTTTCCTTGAGATTTAGATCTTCGTCTACATTTATATATCCCATTCGAGGAATTATTTTTGTTTTTGTTCTGGGACCATCCTCATATAGACAAGGCATCTCCATTCTGGTTCTCCATATTTTTCCATCTCATCTCCTCTGACAATAAGGATGAGATTATTTAATCAAACTTCACGGTAGTTGTATTGATACCTATAGCAACAACTAAACTATGCCACGAATCTGGTAGGTAACACAGCAAACTGATGCACTTATCATCATCTGAATTTTTTATGTCAACAGATAACAATTGGCTTACCACATTATTAAAGGTGTTTAGATGCTCTATCACCAAGTCTCCATCCTTCATCCTCAAGTTATACAACTTCTTTCGCAGGAACAATTTGTTCACTAGAGAATTAGTTGGTTCAAAGTCCCTAACTTGACCCACAAATCCTTTGTGGTAGCTTCCCTTGATACATTCAATAATAATGAGTCTGAGATACACAATAGTATTTTTCTCTTTTCCTTCTAATCCAGCTTCACCCAGTCTTCTGCTGACATTATCGTTGGTTTAGTACTTGGATCTACCGTGATCCACTAATATTTATCTACCAACAGATCATCCATCTTGAGCTTCCACAACTCAAAACTTTGACCATTAAATTTCTCAAAATCTATCTTTCCACTTCTCTCCATCTTATTTCACAACAAGAATCGATCTCGCGGGTATCCCATTAAATAAGGTCTACCACAGGCCCGAGCAAAACCACTCAACAACAAAGGTGTCCCCTTGAATTTGAAACAACTATCATACCAAATGTAGGCTTTAATCATGTACATAAATTACCTCTAGATGAATTCAAAAGATAGAAAATAAAGAATGACGAGAATATAAAACAAATAAACAGGTATTTCCCCTGGATCCCAAAACCAGGACTACCATATTGATTTTTCATTATATTCCTTTTAAGTTACAATACATATATATACATGTCGAAGCATTCATAAACCACAATCCATTAACCATGGATTAGAACATAATTGTAGTTCCCTTGACCGGATCTACAAAATACCATGGGAAGAAAACCATCCTTCCCAAAACATGTGTAGAAACCCATGCACAAAACCATAGGTAGGACCGCCCACCTAATATAAGGTCCAAAATAAAAAAATCATGGGCCACTTCCCTGTACCCCATGCAAAGGGGCTATCGCCCCATAAAACCCTCGTGTTGTACCCAATGCAACGAATAAGGGCAGCTATCACGCCCCCCCGCCCATAAATACGACTAGTCGTGGAAAGAGTATAACACACACCCAACAAAATATTTTTCTTATGCCTTCCATCTAGTGTCAAGTTCAAATAACCCACCCCCAGTAGTCGACATGAAAAACATAAGCCACAATGAAAGGATTCTAAGGGGAGGCAGGGGGGTCCTATTATTAATATGGATTATTGGTTTAAATCAAGGTTTAAACTGTGAGGTCATAAATCCATTGGCCATGTGGGGTGCCATGTGCCACTACCTAACTTGCAAGTCTTCAGGGGGGCACAAATTTCAATCCAAGAGTCTGATAGAGGTAAGGTTTATATCAACAAAAAGCTCTTGAAACGCTATATGCGATGGTGTTATCAAAAGTTAATTCTTCTAACTTTTGAGAGAAGGGAAATTTTGTAACCCCATTTCCATATTGAGACCAAAGGAAGTTGGGTTAATTAAAATTAACAACTCCCATTATCCTAGGAACTCCAAATCGGTGGGAGGGAGCATTATGGGAAATTATCATGGAACCCAAGTTTAGCACTCATACCAAATGGGCCTAGGAGGATAAACATTTAAAGCTCTATTACAAAGTAGTATGTCATTAGAGTAAGAGTTCAATGTTGGACCCTTGGAGAGTAATATTTATTTTTGTTACAGTGTGTAATACCACACTCCATGTTAGTTGGAGGATTATTCACGGTGAAAATGTGTGTTGATTGTAGATTATGTGTTGTATACCTACAAGGGTTGATAGTAGAATTCTAAAATGATGGATAATTGGCAGGATAGATTGTTGATTTTTTATTTTATTTTCTAACTGACATATTGACTTTAGATTTAGTGTTTCAGATAGTCTCACATCAATATGGTTATTCCCGATAATCCAAAGTGATGGATAAATATGTTAATTTCATATTTGTTTTCCTAATATTTATGTGTGTGTAACAACACATAAAAATACACAAGGAACAACAAGAGAGTAAAGGGATGAAAATCGGGATGGTGTATCAAAACACTGATAGATCCTGACATGGCATTGAGGAGGAGTCAGTAGGAAATGGGAGAGAGAAATACTCCCCTCAATGGATGGACACCCTTAGAAGTTTTAGGGTTGAGCTGAGAATTTGTAAGGCTAAAAATGAGAAGATTTCTAGAGCTCGAGAGAAGAAGGAAAAAATAAATTTTGTTATATTATAGATCTGTTGTGCCCCACAACAACCCCCCATTTCATAACACTTTGTTTCCAAAATTATTATATGAAATGGGTCCCTTTATAGTTCAAATTGGTATCAATACTTTTGTTATTCATAGGGTCGGAAAATAAATGAAAAGATTGCATAAAACCTTTGAAAAACCCATTAAATAAAGCATTTCTTTATCATTGCGATAAAGCGATCGCAAGATCGCATATCGTAATGACATAAGGAATATGCATAAGAAACACATTGATTTCCGCCGATGCGATTGCGATATCGGCTATCGGCAATACTACATCCACATTCTAAAACGCACATGACATGAGCCCCAATGCGATCGGCAATCAGCAATATCCAATGCACTATCAAAAGGCACTCAGGCTATACCCCGATGCGATGCGATATCGCTATCGGCAAATCGGCGATACACTACATATGCACCTTACTATCCTCATTCCCCCGACGCGATGCGATCTCGCCAGCGGTGATCGAAGGTTATGAATAGCGTCAATAAAAGAGGTTAAGATTGTCCCGTTACCCGATTGCGATAAAGCGCAGTTTCCAATAAAGAGCCGTTAAGTGATGGGATATCACAATTCATTCATATTTAAAGCTTGATCGAATAAACGACCATTCACCTGTACTCAACCGCAAAAATGTCCTTTACACGCTTAAATGAATCATTCAGTCGAATAACGATATAAAGAGCATTTAAGGTATGACAGGTTTTAAACGACCAATTAATGTGATCATAAGCCCTAAAATCTTCCAATAGATTGTGTCCGCGCCCATTTTCTAAAGGCTAATCCCTTATTACGCATCCATTCATATTTTCTCTTTACTTGCAAGTTCTCATTGCTATCTCTCTGTGTTACGGTCATTTTTGCCTTTATGCAGAATTCATCCATAGAAAGAAGCCTGGGCAAGATGGGTAAGAAATCCAAAAGGACCGCAGGCTCTATGGCTACACCAGTTGCAGGACAAGCTGCCGTAGACAGTAAGAAAGGCTTAATTTCTGATACTACGTGCACGGGTCTCACCAGAGTTACATGGCAAGGCACTTATAATATGATTGAAGTCGAAGAGCCAGTGAGGACAGTGACAGAAGCTACTGTGGATTTATTTCGGAAGTCTGATTGCACTCTCAAAGATTTGGCCGACTCTTTCCTTCACAGGATAGCAGCCAGGGAGCAAATTCTCCCATACACAAACGTCGTGAGATGGGCAATTGAAGAAATTCCAATCTTGGACAGAACTTTTGCCACTAGGGACGGAAGGATTTTCGGATCATTCAAGGCAGATGATCTAAGGCAAATGTATCATTTGCCTGAACCAGAAAGGGTGTATAACAAAGCGTTCCTGGAGAAGTTTGCAAGCGAAAATGAAAAAGAGTCTGAGCCCATCCGGGATTGGAGATAGAATCCAGCAAAACACAAGCACGAATCTTCGGGTAAGTACTCAGTCGACTCTTTGGCTTCTCCTTATTGATATGCGGGAATAATGATGTGCAGGTTATGGGGATTCCATGACTCTGCTAACTTTACTATAGAAATGGTCCCTCTAATGGAGGCGGCAGTAAATGGTACAATTATGGATTGGGCCACTATCCTTTCAGACAAACTAGCACAAGCTGTTCTTGAGTTTAGAAGCAAGTCCTGGGTTTGTGAAAGGATAGTTCCCCCATTTTACTATAGCGCTTACATTTTAGACACCCTCTGTTATAATTCTGAATTCCTCGTACTTGGCTGGAGGTGGACCGCCCAAGAGTCCGAACCCATTCATATATATCACCAGAAGATGTGGAAGTCTTCTTACAAAGATCATTTATACCAAGTCTGTAACGGTTTCATGTTACCTGTTTATTATTCCATTTTTGATAGACCTTCTCCTAAGATCTCTTACCTAGCCAGTTTTGATATAGCCGGAATAGCCAGTTGGTTTGGAGAGGAAAGATTTACTTACATAAGAGTTTTTGGCAGCCAAGCCAGACCCCATGTCCTCCCTCTGTATATACCAGATAAACTATTGGCTAGGGAAATTTCCTACCAAATTATGGCTGAGAGTGTTACTCAAACTCTCAAAAAGGCCAAGAAATAAGGCTGGCCCTCTTTTCCCTTGAGGATTGGTGTATATACTGTGCATGACCTCAAGCATGCAGAAAAAGAAGCCACAAAATTGCAGTCCTTAACTTTAGCGACTCTCCCAAATAGGCATTTTGACCCAAATAAGGTTGCCTATAATTGTTTAGAACAGGCCAAACTGACAAGATTTGATCATCAAGAAGATCTCTTTGATGACCTGTTCTCCTCAGCTGAATCAATAAGCCAGGTTAGGCAATTCGCCCTACAAAAATACAATGATGAAGGACTGACCGAGTTCAATAAACTTAGAGAACAGAGGTTGCAAACTCTGCCTCTAGATTTATTGGCAACGAACCCAGCAATATCATCAAGCGAGTCTGGTCAGCGACAGTCGAGCCAACCTCCTGTTATAACCAAAGAACAGGCAGAAGGGCAGAGGAAAGAACAAGCAGAAAGGCAGAGGAAAGAACAGGCACAATGGCAGAGGAAAGAACAAGCAGAAAAACAGCGGAGAGCACAAGAGCAAGAAGAGGAAAGAAAGAAGAAAGAGACAGAGGAACTGCAAAAAAAGAACAGGCAGAAAGACAAAGGAGAGAACAAGAGGAGAAACAGAAGAAACAGCAGGAAGAAGTGTGGAAGGAGTCTGAAGCTGAGAAACAGAAACAAACCATCACTGATGTCGATAAGGATACTCATATTGACCCCGAATTGCTCCAACAATGGAAGCAATTTGACTCTATCATCAGTGATAAAGAAGGTTCCAAGAATACAGACACTTCCAAAACAAATGATACCCAGGACATCTCTTCATCTCAGGTTCTAAGCGGAACCAGTGGCCTACCCAGTACTAAGGAAATAGAAGTAATACCGAAAGACCCTTCTAACCAAATCATTCTGCAAATAGAAGATATTCCTCCCCTGGATGTCTTCTATAGCCCAAGGCACAAAGCAGTGGTTAAGCGACAGAAGAAAAGAAGAAGGGTTGATCAATCTTCTCTTTTCCCAGAACAAACTGTTGAGGGCAGCGTGGTTTGGAAAGAAGAATTCAACCCCTCTAATGATTTAACAAAACTGTCGCAATTTGCAGGAGCCTATTCGGCAGCGACAATTGATAAAGCATCAGAGGTAAGTCTTCTACTGAAGACTAAAGACCAAGAAATTTTTGCATTACAGGCGGAGATGGCGGAATCAAAGCAGAAGACAGAGCAAGCGGAACAACAACTGCTGACACAGCAACAAATGAACAGTCAATTGACTCAGCAGTTGCAAGCAGAGAAGCAGAGGATCAACCAAAGCGCGATCCAGAAACAAAATGACCTATCGGAGGCATTGGCACAATTGAGGGTGGCAAACGAGCAAATGATGAAAACGAAAGATGAGCAAATAGCTCAATTTTCATCGCAGCTCGAGATCATAAAAGGCGCCCCACAAGTGAATGAGTTTAGAGCAGAAGCATTGCTGATAAACAATGCATTAATATCGCAAATAAGGCTCCTTTGTCAACAACTTGCTGAAGCAGAACCATTATGTGAGTTAACCACGTTCATCAATCAGCAGGTAGAAAAGGCCAGAAATGAATTAGACCAAGCCGAAGAAGTCATATCTGCACATCTTGACTGGCAGGATTCTGATCAAGGGCGAGAAGCTAAATTGCCCAGGATCCAAGAGACATATAAGGAAATACTCTTCACAGAATGGCATACTCAGACGTGTTATCCTGGCTTGGAGGAAAAGGGGAGATTAATTGTTGGAGTTAACAGTTTGACCTTCGATGCATATTGGCTTTTCCTGATCAAGCCACACACACAGAGAGCTGCCCTTAAGTGTTTAACAAATGCAATCGGGTGTATAATTCCTAACATAAAGGATGCCACCTATGTCGCTCAGCTCAGTTCGCGCCTCACCAAACCGCCAGAAGTAGAGCCAATGCTTGCTACAAGTCAGCTCAGGTTCAAGGGCAAGCAGCCTGCTTCATGAATCATGCCGCCGATTGCCAGATCGCCCCAAAAAATAGAATCAACAGTTATTGATGCCGATTTAGTAGAATTTCAGTTTAATAGATATTTATATTAATTTAGTATTTATAGACCCTTTCATTGTTTTGGAAAGGGTCGTAAAAGTTTTGTAACAGAATTAAAGATTGAAGTTTGCACTACTGTGCTTCAATCGATATTTTTTATCAAACTTGACCAATTGTTCTTAATTTGATAAGGAAGCTTTTTCAATGCGATTGTGCACTATTGTCTTTGTATGAAAATGTTTCTGCGTTGAAGGAGGAACTACAAGTAGCGATTAATATCGGGAGTGTCAATGCAACTCGTATGGTATTTCTATCTATGTTTGAATCCATTCCTGTTATGTTAATTGTTATTTGGTTATCTTTGCTATTGTTGATCGCATGCATATGTTTTAACAACAATTCCGTATTCGTTCCACTATTGGATGTTTATACTATGCTTTCCTTTCAATTATGCATGTATCAATGATATAATAACAAGTGTAGTAGTATCGCTTTATCTCTTTGCTTAACTATTTAGGCATAGAAATCATGAAATGAATTAATATTTGCGTCTGATAGATAGAGTCATCTATATGCCTGTCTTTAGACTTGGACCATCAAACGCTACACTTCAAAGCTAAATAGATTCCCGGGATAGGTTACAGTTCTCTTTATTTTTGTTAATAGATTTAGTTATTCGCCCATCGCTACTTTATTTTTATCATTCACTCATCCCGTTCATTTATCTTCTTGGGAAACTGGTCCCATTATCCCCAGTCGGAGCCACTATTCCAAACGGAAAAGGAGTTCTATCAAGGTCCGGACCGGGTGGTTATCCCCGATGTTGTTGCAGCGATTTTCAAGGCATCAACAAGATCCTACTAGATTTGCAAAGAAAGAAGTAGCATGAGCTAGGTGCTAGTTACCTAAGAAAGCATAAGTACAAGCAAAGTAGATCGGGACTTGAAATCATGAATTAAAGATCGATGGTGAAAAATGAAATGGATCTATGAAATGACATGGGTAGACAAGTGAGGATACAATGAGGAGTGAAATCCCACTAAGTAATATAGAGAGGAAGACATGTAGTTAGGTGCAACAATCTAGTGATGTAACTAACAAACTCTACCCACAGAAAAGGAAAGGAAGTACTTGATTCCAAAATAATTTAAGAAGTTAGAACATCCTATATTTTATAGAGAGGTGAAGAAGGTTGAGGAAGAAGAAGAATGGTTACTAGGAATGAATAAGTACATTAGAGTGCATAATTACTCTGATAATATGAAGGAAACAATAACCATTTTAAGCTTGGAGGGTAAAGCCAATATCTGGTGGGAAAACCTACAAAATTTCAAGAGAATCAAAGAGAAAGATTTGTCTTGGAGAAGGTTTGAGGGTTATTTCTAAGAGAAGTGCCTATTTGAAAGGTACAATGGCAATAAGGTGAAATAATGCAATGAGAAAAAATTAGGGAAACTGATAGTTGATGAATACACCAGCAGGCTCTTAGAGCTATTGAGGTATGTGCCTTACATCAATGCTGAGAAGTTTAAAATTGAGAGGTATCTCAGTGGATTTCCACAGACATTCAGAGATATAATAAAATTTGATGAGCTAAAAACCCTAGAGAATACCATTCAGAAAATTAGGTACTACTATAAATAGTTCAAGCATAAGAATGAGTTCCAAATTGATTAAAAGGTAAAGGGAAAGCCCAATTTTAAAGGAAGAGGGAGTATAACTATAGGACCTCTATCAAGAGGAGGAAATGTAAATTTTACCACTTCTATCAAAGGAGAGCCCTAACAGAAGCCCATTGTTGCTTATAAATAACCTATAAAGTGTTATACTTGTGGAGAAAAACACAAGTAGAGAGACTATCCACAATGATATCAGAGCACCCATGGTTGTATAATTTGCAAGAGGAAGAAAAAAATAATGATGTGGCTTGGGATGTACCATGAATTTATGTTGAGGTGGAAAAGAGGCAGGTTGATCACCAAGCACTAGTGATCAAGATGGAAGGTATGGTCAATAACTAGTCTTTTATAATTTTGATTGACCTTGATTCTAATTATAGTTATGTAGGTCCTTGAGTTGCAGAGAAGTGTACATTTCAGAAGATATCACATGAAAGGTCATGGTTATTTTAGTTGGCCATGGGAACTAAGAGATGAATTGAAGAGGTGGTGAATTCATGCCCCGTAGTGATAAATAGCATGCCCATGTGTGCAGAATTAAACATACTACCATTGAGTTCATATGACATTACAATCTGCATGAACTGATAAAAGAACACAGGATCAAAATTGATTCTTACAAAAAATTGATGGAATGTCTTATTGATAGAGGTGAGAGAGTGACATGGCAAGGGATAAATAAACTCGTGATGTCAAAAATTATCAACATTATAGATGAAGTAGTGTAGGTAGAAAGGGGGTGAATTATATGTTTTCTAGGTCACCATTGAATCAAAGGATCAACAAGATAGAATAGAAGGGTACCCTATATTAAAATATTTTAGTGATGTGTTTCCTGAGGAAATTCAATGATCTCCACCAAGAAGAGAAACTGATTTATCGATTGAATTATTGTTAGGATCAACACCAATTGAAAAGGTTGTATATTCCAGAGCACACTAGAACTGGTGGAGAAAAAATTGGAATTAAAAGAAATGTTGGACAAGGGATATATTAGATACAACGTATCACCCTGGCGAGCCCCAATTTTATGGGTGGAGAAAAATAATGGCACATTGAGACTATGAATCAAATACAATAAATTAAATGAATTCATGATCAAGGAAAGATATCCTTTACCTAGGATTGATCACTTATTTGATCAACTGAGAGGAGCTACAATATTCTCAAAGATATATTTTAGGTCTGGGTATCATCAGGTAGGAATTAAGGAAGAATACATTCAGAAGACCACCTTTAGAACTAGATATGGACATTATGAATTTGTGGTGGTGCCATTCGAACTCCTAGTTATCAAACAACATTTATGTGTTTAATGAAAAACATATTCAATCCATATTTGAACAAGTTTTTATACTTTGGTTTGTTCTAGAATCAAGGAAGAACATGAAGAACATTTGGAAGTGGTTTTGTAATTGCTAGGAGATCACAAGATTTACGCCAATCTAAACAAATGTGATTTCTTCCATTCACAAGTTCAGTACTCGGGACACATTTTTTTCAAGGAAGGAGTAGTAGTATATCCCAAGAAGATCAAAGCCATCATGGTGTGGCCTATTCCTTAGAATGTAATGGAAGTCATATCTTTCACGATATTGGCCAAGTATTACCAGAGATTTATTCAAAATTTCTCAAATATTGGGAATCCAATCATAGCATTACATAGAAAAGGAAATAAATTCCAATGAACATAATAATGCACAACCAATTTTGAGCAATTAAAATATCTTCTCACACATGAACTGATATTCAGAATAGTAGACCCAAAAAAAGATTTTGTGGTTTACACAAATGCCTTCAAGGAAGGGCCTGCTGGATTCCTAATGTAAGAAGGTCGTGTAGTTTGTTATGAGTCAATGAATTTGAATGAGTATGAGAAAAATTATGCCACTCTAGAATTGGGGCTAACAGTGACAATGCATACATTGAAAATGTTGATTCACTACTTGCTTTGAAGGAAGTTTATTTTGATGTCAAATCATGGAGGTTTGAGGTAATTATTTTACCAACCCAAGATGAATACAAGATAGGGAAGGTGGATAACCTTTATTAGTGACTTTGAATTTGAAATGAAATACATCAAAGTCAAGGAAAACAAAGTAGCATATTCACTTAGTAAGAGGCTACAAGTGACTCAGTGAAAGCGATTAGTACTTGTGAAGTCAATATTAAGGAAAGGATCAGAAAGGAAATGCATCATGATGAGAATTACCAACAAGTGAAGGAACACTTGTAGCAGGAATTGAAAGGACTATTGAGTAAGGATTACTTACTTACAGAAAATGGTTTGTTGAAGTTTAAGGGAATTCCTTATATATTTTGCATGGGTTACTTGATGAAGCTCATCTTGAATGAGTTTCATAAAATACATTATTGTAGTCATTTAGGTTATCAAAAAAAGATAACACCTAGGAGTCTACAAGAGGCCCATTTGGAAACCTTCAGTACCTACACAATTGACATCATTGAAAGGATTAAAGGGAAATTGTCTCATGATGAACAATAATATCATGTAAAGAAATGTTGGCAAAAGGAACTACAAGGATCTATGAGCAAGAGCTACCAACTCACTAATGATGGTGTGCTACTCTTGAAAAATAGAAAGCATTTTCTTGATGTATATCATATGAGGAGGCTCATCATGTATGAGTTTCACAAAAGACCTTACTTGGGTCATATTGGTCATAAAAATATGATAATGACCATAAATAAAATACTTTATTATCCAAGATTAATGCAGGATATTTTTGAATATATTTCCAGGTTTTTGGAATGCCAACAAGTAAAGGTAGAATGTAGTTGTCCAACAAGATTGTTGCAACAAATCCTAATCCTTGAGTGGAAGTGGGAATTCATTATGGGATTACCAAAAAATCCAAACAACATGATGCCATTATGGTGGTGGTGTAAAATTTCAATAAGGAAACTCACTTCATAGTTTTCATGTCCACTCATAAAGCTATTGAGATAGCCCAAATATTCGTGAAGGAAATATTCAGGTTGTATTGTGTGCCTAGGAATATTATATCAAATCAAGATTCCAAATTAACTTCTAATTTGGTGGTTTTGGGACCCAAATGGATTTTAGTAACACTTATCATCCTTAGACAAACTTCCAGATGGAAATAATGAACATAACTTTGGAGGACATGCTGAGAATGTATGGCATGCATCAACCAAAGAAGTGGGAAGATTTCCTAACATTGGTGGATTTTGCATATGATAATGGATATCAAGAGTCACTAGGGATGAGTCCTTTTGAGGCACTATATGGCCAAAGATGCAACAATCCTATCAGATGGGATGACCCAATAAATAGAGTAGTTATTGGACCTGATATGTTGAAGGAAATGGAGCAAGAAGTGGTCAATATCAACCATAAATTAAAGTAACGCTAGGATAGGAAAAAGAGTTACGTAGACTAGCAAAGGATGCACAAGGATTCCCAAATGGGAGATCATGTTTATCTTCACATCAGACCATGGAAGATCTTAGTAAAAGTGCGGTATTGTGCCAATATAGCACCTAGATTTTGTGGATCATTTCAGATCTTGGAAAGACTGGGGCTATTGGCCTATAGATTAGCCTTGCCACCTAAAGTGAACATAAAAAATGTTTTTCACATTTATTTTCTTAAGAAGTATGTACATGATGATATTCATATTGTTGATAGGTCTATGATACATGTGGAACCAGAGGGAGAGTTTTAACCAAAACCACCGTGAATCTTGGACCAAAGGTAGACAACACTCTAGAATAGAGAAATAGAGCAATTTAAGGTGAAATTGAAGAACTTTGGACCTTAAGAAGCCACCTAGGATATGGAAGAACAAATGAGGGTGTTATAGCCATTTTTTTTATGAATTATATGAAGTAAGAGATATTACATGAAGATCATCTTTTTTCCTTTTTCTTTCTTGTTACAAAAAACACCAAGTACAATGTTCCTTTAAGGGGGTGGGGTTTGTAACACCATTTTTATTAGCCCCTTATTTTGTAATGATAAATAATGACTTTGATTATAAATAAATTTTATATTTGTCTATCCCAAAGAGTGGGATAGATAGATCCATCATCTGAGCGAGAGTTATGAGTGGTGCTGGTTAGCGTAGCTGAAATCCCACCACCAAAAAAATTGGCAAAGATATGACAATGCAGAGGAGATTCCCACATTCTTCCCTACTTTCATGATGTGAAGGGAAGGGGAAATTAACGTCCTAGTAGAAGGAAATGAGCCTAAAGGAATAGAGGGGACACAAGTAAAATATTGAACTCTCGAATAGTAGAACATGGTACAAATAGCATGTGAGAGGACACTAGAGAGAGAAACTAATGTGGAGTGGAAGAGAAAGAATGTTGTGCACCATAGAAAGTTTTCTTAGACTAATGGGATATGATTCCTAGTATTGACGCATTAGAGTTATCGAATTGTGTGTGTCCAATATTGAAATATTAGTGGGAGGCTTAGAGAAGGTACTGAGCAATAAGTGCTTATTGATACGGTTGATAAACCACTAAGTTATTTCTAAGGAGGCTAATAAACTACTTAGTGATTTCCAAGAAAGATAATAAACCACCAGGAAAGGAAGAAATTCACTAGGGTTCTTGCTCAAAAGGGATAATAAACCACTAAGTTCTTTCTAAGAAGGCTAATAAGCCACATGTCGCCTTCCAAGTTATCTAATAAACCAACTATATTATGAACTATAGTTTCCTCTAGTGCTTTCCTTGAGGACACAACTGATAAACCACTTATAAAGTAAACCCATACTCCTATAGCTGACAATATCCCAGTTGATCCTGGTTGAAATACTTGAGAGAGAAATCCCTTAGATTAGGGATCTAGATCAGGGGTAGATAAATACAACAAATACTATGGTTTTTTCAGCCTATGGCTTGGTGGAGAGTTGAAGCCCCACCTTCAATCTCCAACCATCTCTAGCCAATCAAATAAGTTCCATGGATTTTGTATAATTTTAATGAATTGATTACCATTATTGGTATGTTAATGAATAATGTATGGCTCTTCGTTATTCCTAAATCTTCATTAAAATTGTTGCATTTATTTGATGGGAAATAAGCCTTAGATATTGTTTTGTCTATGTTGGAATATTAACTTTATCTAGATGATATGGTTGTTCTTGATATATATGCAATTGAAACGGTTGCATGAAGACATGCAAATAAGTATTAATATTAGTTATTTGATGGTTGGAATGCATATCAATTGAAAGATTCACTATTCTTTCTTAATATTGTTATGCATCCTATTTATGCACATGATGGATATGCGTTGTGTGTTGTATAATAATCTTGCAAGAGTTATAGAGCTCCAAGATAAATGGTTGTGAATATTTATGCTATTAACTCTATAGGTGGATTATCAATGTATTGCATGGCCTCTTAGTAAATTAGATGGCCCTGCCTGGGACTTATTTTGTGTTTGAATATGGTGTTGTTGTATCGAATCTACAAAGCATTGTTAGCTACAGTTTAACTGGTTTGATGACTAGTTGTAGGCATGTTGATGGATCCATTTATTTCATCATGTCCAAGAATCATGTTTGAAATGTTAGATATGGAATGAAGGTTTAATTCCAATGGATGATAATATTATGAGAAAACACTATGCATCAAGGGAAACTTGAGCAATTCACTAGAAATCCCTTGGAATTTCTAAGTCTGCGTAATGTAGAAATTCAAACACATCTAGACTGGATGGTCTTAGGGAAAGATATGTATTCAAGGTTGCATACCATTTTCTACGCCTCGAACATTTGATTCGTCTAAGTATTTGGATAAGGAGAATATCTAAATTAGGCATGGATTGGGCAAACAATTGTGACATTGTTTATATTCTTTTAAATGCAAAATTTCCGAGGAGCCTGATGCATTTTAGCAAGTATATTTTGAGATTTGAACATCCATCTATTTATTACTTGTGCACTTTTTGGAATGTTATAGATCCATATTTCTACGAAAAAAAGTGGGTATTTGGGATAGCACCCACTGGGTAAAATTTTGGAGCATGTCGGATTGAATCGAACCATAATCGTGTAGTGAATTTGTGTGGACTTCTCATGGTGAACTATATTTAAGTGGTCAGATATGTGATTGGATCCAGATTTATTTGAAGATGAGGATATATCTGAAAATGTGTGGAATTCAATAGTGAGTATGTGGTGTCAAGACTTGGGGAACCCACATGTCGGACCAATTCCAAATTTTTACGAAGTAGAGAGTGAATTCGAGAGTCTATGGGTTCGAGAGTTCATTATAGCATGATTTCCCATGAAACCAAATTTTTTCCTAAAACTAGATATAACATGTTTTTGCTACAAAACACAAAGTACATGACTTGGTGGGAACCACAACCCAAGCTGAGGTGGCAGGAGCCATGTCAGCCAGGAAAATTTATGTAGTCACCACCGTGGTAGGTGATGTGATTGATATTAACATGGTGCCCTTGTGGTGTAATACATGGTAGGAAGAATCAACCCGGTTGGATGGCTAAAGAGTCAATTCTAAGATGACACATGGCACTATTAGAGGCTTCCATGTTGCAGGGTGATGTGGAGATACTTGACATCAATGTTAGATGGTTCCACAAGGCATGCCACACCATCCTGGAGATAGAAGACCTGACATCAAATTTTTGTCTTAGGAAATGGAAAAGTTCCCGTTTGTGCCTTATGTTTAGCGTCTAACGAAGAGCGCTAGATGGGAAATGTTTCTAGTGATTAACACAAGTTTTTACATCTCTACACAATATGGGTGGTAGATAGTGGAGTGTCATGCAACCACGGGCGCAATGGAACAAACTAATAAAGAGCGCTAGATGGGGAACTTACTCGTATATAACGTGATATTACCATCTCACTACACCAAATTGAAATGGTATTACCTCTCTCCTTGGCACGATGGCACTGGACACGTTGGCATGGCAAGAACCACGTTGGCCTATGAGTGACGTGGCATAGCCACACTGTGGTGCACAATAATGTGATAGGGATTAATGAGAAAATATTCAAATGGGAATAACTTTCAATCCTAGAGTTGAATTGAGATGAAAATTATATACTTGAAAATCTCTCGATGAGACAAATGTGATGGTGGCATCGGTTTGAGCTTCATAGAGGTTGGGAAAAAAAGAGGATTTTTGTGACCCCATCTTATTAATAGACGTTATATATTGGGTTAATTGTAAAGTAACACCTTCCACAACATGAGAATAACCTAAGGGGGTGGGAGGGTCTGTTAAACCCAATTTGCAAAAACGCATATTCAAATTGTTGTAGATAAAGGTTGCATCGAAATAATGTGGTGTACAAACACATTTAGCTACAAACAATTGGCTTTCTAATAAAATCAATTGCAAACTCATGCAAAATATTAAATTCTAATGTTTATGCACCACATTACTTTCTAGTATATAAGGATCAAACTTGCAAAAATCTCATAAATATAGTCCCCTCTTGTGATAGAATCTAGCCCATACAAGGTTAGATACCATGTTCAAATGAATAAACATTATAGAAACCTACAAATTATGTAGGTTTTTGTTTATTTGTTTCAAGTATGTTTAGTTTGTGTACTTAAAAGGATAAATTCATGTCCTTCCCATGTAGTTTAAAAATTTATTTCTAACATGTTTGTCTATTATTGGTAGATTAGAACTCACAAGGTACCAACAATGTCACTCTTACTTACGTTCTTGAGGGTTGGGAGTGGTGTCTCCAAATATTTGAAATTAAAGGAGTTAGCTCAATCAATTGTTACAAATATTCTTAGGCATTTAGTTAGTCTTATGTGGGAATGTGCCCAATTTAAATTCGCATAATACATATGTAAGAAAAACTCCCTTAAATTCCTTGACAAGAAAATCTACATTTACTATTCATAATTAACTATAAATTATTACTCATATGTGTGTATGTGTGTAGACATTCACATAATATTAATTTCCATATTTATAAATAAAATTATGCTAAATAGTTAAATCTAAAATTATATTATATTCAACATTATTCATATGACCCAATAATAAAATTGTTAGGAATTAATTAACATAGAAATGGAATATATAAAATATTGCAAAATCACAAACCCAGAAAAGTACAAAACAAGAGAGACACAGATATATGTGGTTCACCCAATTTGGGCTACGTCCACACAGAAACAGTCAGGCCTTCCTTTTATATTATCTAGTGAAATGAAGAGATACAACCTACATCAAATCCATTGTAATTTATTCTTCGCTCTCACACAATCTCCTCTATCTCTCTCGTACAAAATAATGATACATAGTCACAATACAATTCCCTCAAATAAACCGAGGATTTCCTTCAAGAGAAAAAACCCTGAATTAACATAACTTCTATCATCAGAGCTTTCACCTAATGAAGGACCCAGATTGACTACAAAATTACGATATTTTACAAGGAAATTTTTATCAAAATTTTACTTCAGGGGGCACTGCACCCTACCCTGACAGCGATCCTACAGGCGATGTTTCCACCCTATTAGGAATTTGGGTCCAGTGCAGCTAAAACAAGACCTCTAAATCAAGAAGATAATCAAGCTCCACACCCAATAATATCCCACTCGGAGATTGGTTATAACAACTCCACCAATGCTTCACTTGTTGGAAAATGCTCTCACTGGGACTTGGTTGTTTCTCATATTCACCATTATACTCGAAGACCAATTTAAATTTAGTAGAATCTCAATTTATCCCTACCTACAACCTTTGTTAACATATTTGCGGGATTTTGGTTAGTTTGTATCTTTTCTAGCGTTAATTGTCTATCTTCGAAAACTGATCATATGAAATGCTACTTCAGTTGTATATATTTAGTTTTTGAATTGAATGTTGAGTTCCTTTCAAGATGAATGGCAGTTTGGATGTCACTGTTTAACCTTCCCATCTCTTGCTTCTTACCCAATTCATCCATAAACCTCTTGCAACCAAATAATTTCCTTACTAGCCTCTGCAGAAGCAACATACTCGACTTTCGTTGTTTAAAGTGCAACAAAAATTTTCATTTTGAAACCCAAATCAGAGTTGTTCCACCTGTAGTAAACACATACCCTATGGTGCTCCTATTTGTTTCTCTATCACCTACCATATTTGCATCAACATATCCATGTAGAGCAATGTTTGAATCACCAAAACATAACGCTTGATTAGCAGTACCTCTCAAATACCTGAGAATCCACTTCATTGCCATCTAATGCTCTTTTCCTGGATTGTTCATATGCCTTTTCACAACTCCCACTACATGTGCAATATAAGGAATTGTGCACACAATTACATACATTAAGCTTCCAACTATTAATGTGATGGAACTTTAAACATATAAACCATATCCTCCTGGGTCTTGGGACACATCTCCTTACTTAGTTTGAAATGGCTAGCCAAATGTGTACTAACTAGTTTTGCATTCTACATATTAAATATTTCCAACGCCTTTTCTATGTACTCACTCAGAGACAATGTTAATTTGCAATTTTTCCTATCTCTAGTTATTCTCATACCAAGGATTTTTTTTGCAATGCCCAAATCCTTCATTGCAAATGAATATGCCAATTTTCCTTTGAGCACATTTATGTTTGGCATATTAGACCCTGCAAAAGCATGACATCTACATACAATAGAAATATAATATATCTATCATCGTTTTTATTTTTAAGATAAACATAATGGTCAGAGTGACATCTAGTATAACCTTGTTCATATATAAACTTGTCAAATTTTAGATATGATTTCCTTGGAGTCTCGTTTAAGCCATACAATCTCTTCAATTTGTGCACTAATATATCCTTCTCTTTGACCTCATACCCTTGTGGTTGCTACATATATATTTCTTCCTCCAAATCCCCATGGAGAAAGGTTGTCTTTAGATTTAATTTCTCAAGACGCAAATATTCTGCTACTATTAAACTTAAAATAGCTATGATTGAAGTCATTTTAACAACATGAGAAGTATTTTCATCAACTTCTATACCTTTATTTTGTACAAACCCTTTCATCACAAGTTTAGCCTTATACCTCTGTTTTCCTCCATACTCTTCCTTTAACCTATAAACCCATTTATTCAGGAATGTTCTTTTACCTACAAGAAGCGTAACTAAGTCCCAATTCTGGTTATGTACCAAGGAGTCCATCTCTTCTTTCATGGATCGCTCCCACTTCTTCCTGGTTTCTACTTGCATTGCTTCTTAATAAAATTTGGTTCCCCATAATAAGTCAACAATACATAATATAATGAAGGAGCATATTTTTTAGGGGGTCTACTTATCCTGGTAGATATTTTAACACCACTTTCAGGTGTTTGAAATGCTTGTTTTTGTTGTTGTGGCTACTGATCATTATGATTTTTAAGCAACTTTACTTTTTCTGTGATCTCATCAAGCACTGTGTATTATTTTTTTTCCTTTTCCTTTTTCTTTCCCTACATTTGATCCTTATACAAGACATTTTCATTGAATTTGACATCTTTACTTCTAATGATTTTTTGATTTTCATAATCATATAAGAAATAACCAAAATCATTAACACCATATCCAATAAAGGTACATTTCTTTGATTTTGCCTCAAGCTTTGTTATGTTTTCTTTATTAATGTGGACAAAGGGAAAAATAATTATCAAACCCTTTGAAAAAGTACTCACCTCCATTACTATTTGAGACACTTCATCTTATTTCCTGTGTCATTCTCAACCAAAGCTTTTCGTTTCTTAAAAGTATAAAAAACATCAGATTTATTTCTAATATAATAAACCCATTTTTTCCTAGTTTTATCATTAATAAAAGTAACATAATAGCAAGAGCTACCGAGAGATGATAGTTGAGCAATTCCCCATAATATCTATGCACAAGATCTATTTTTTCACTCTTCTTTTATTTCCCAACTGTAGGTTTTAACCTCCTACATAAATTACCTACATACAAATTCTAAAAACAGAAAATAAACAATGGTGAGAGCATAAAACATAAAACAAATATACACAGCGATTTTCCCCTGGATCCAAAAACCGAGACTACCAAATTGATTTTTCATTATATTCCTTTCAATGTTACAATACTATATATACATGTCGAAGCATCCATAAACCCCAATCCACTAACCCTGGATTAGAACATAATCATAGTTCCCTTGACCGGATCTAAAAAATACCATGGATAGAAAACCATCATGCCAAAAACCATGTGCGAAATCCATTCACAAAACCATAGTTAGGTCCACCCACCAAATATAGGGTCCAAAATTATAACACACACCAAATACCAACTCTGAGAAATATATCTTTCTTCTGCTTTCCATAAACACAATTCTCACAGAAATCCAAATCAACATGCTTCCCTTGCAAGAAATTTCCTTAGTGAAGAATATGTATCCCCTTCTCACTCAAGTGCCCAAGCCTATGATGCCACACTGTTGTATTCGCTCCTATGGAGGTTAAAGAATTAGCACAATTAGAAATACCATTGCATACATACATTATACCAACCTTTTCTCCTTTTGCTATTCCCGGGGCTCCTGTAGTGACCTTTGAGGTTTTGTCTTTAAATGTAGTTACACAACGTTCACCTCCTAACTACCCTATTCAAATTATATTTTTATTCATATATGGAACATGCCTTACGTCCTTTAATAATCATTGGTGTGTTCACAAAAGCCTTACCAATTCCAATGATTTTACATGGTTTATCATCACCCAAATTAACCTATCCAAAATCTCCTTTAACATAGTCATGATTGTTTTCTATTAGGTGTGGCATGGAATGAAGCCCCTGAATCTACTACCCAAACATCAATAATATTTTCTAAAGAAAGAATCAGTGCATCTTGCAACACATCACCTATTACATTCGCTTCACTATTGTTTTCATGTTGTGCGTCTCCTTCTTTTCCTTGTCGATACTTACAGTGTTTCTTCAGGTGTCTCTTCTCCCCACGTTTCCAGCACAATATCCCCGATTTAGATTTGGATCTTCCTTTTCTTGACTTACTATGATTTCCTAGTATCCTTTCATTTTCATTCCCCTAGTCTCTACTGTAAAATCATTATTTTGTGTCTCACCGGATATTTTTCGTCACATTTCCTCGCAAAGGATGGCACCAACAACATCATCAACCTTTAAAGTACTAGATCCATAGACAGAGTTAATAATAGCCATGAATAATCCATTCCAACTTTTTGGCAATGAGCACAAAAACAATAGAGCCCTAACTTCATCATCAAAATTTACCCCTACAAAACTTAACTGGCTGGTAACCATGTTAAATTCATTTAATTGATCAGCAACAAATCCATCTTATAACATATTCATATTAAATAAACGCTTCATAAAAAATACCTTGTTTTACATCGAGGGTTTTTCATATAGTTTGGCTAATGTCATCATTAGACCTCTGTTGTCGCTTCCTTTGAAATTTTGAATGCCACAAACATTGTTAAACACATCTGTATTGTTCCTAGTGTCATTTTGTCGAGAATATCCCATTCTTTGTCTGTCATGCTCATAGGCGTCTTTGATTTTCTGCTCAATGTTAGGTAAAGATCTTTCTGATATAAATAATACTCCATTTGCATCTTCCATAGTTGGTAGTTTTGGCCATCAAATTTTTCAACCCTAAACCTACCATCTTCTGCCATTTCTCCCACTCAAACGAGGAATGCTTCTTTCCTATGAATTTATCAGCCAAATAGGCCTTTGGCTTATATCAATTGTTAGAAATTAATTAACAGAGAAATGGAAGACATAAAATATTGTGAAATCACAAACGTAGAAAAGAATAAAACAAGAGAGACAAAGATATACATGGTTCACCCAATTTGGGCTACATCCATGGAGAAACAATCAAGCCTCCCATTATATTATCCAACAAAATTAAGAGATACAACCTATAGCAAATATGTTGTAATTCCCTCTTCACTCTCACAAGGTCTCCTCTCTCTTTCTCACACTGAATAATGATACACATCCATAAAAAAATTCCCTTATATAAACTAAGGGTTTCCTTCGAGGGATAAAACTCTAAATTAACATAATTTCTATTGTCAGATCTTTCTCTTAATGAACGACTCAGATTGACAATGAAATTACAATATTTTACAAGGAAAGTTTTACCAAAAAATTTCTTCGAGGGAATTTTCCCCCCACCATGATGGTGATCCTACATGAAACATTTTTTCCTTGATAGGAACTAGGGTTCAATGTTACTAAAACGAGACCTCTGAATCAAGAAGATAACCAGGCTTGACACCAAATAAAAACAATACTTATACCCATGTTTGAAGTATTTCAGATAATGTCATTTTTATTTATTGAATTGAAAATAAAATATATCAAATTTGATGGATGACTATAAGAATTTATATAGTTTGAGAGGTTACACTGAAATATATATATATATATATATATATATATATATATATATATATATATATATATATATATATATATATATATATATATCATATACTAATTGCTGAGAAAGTTGGCAGTGGTTGTCTAGTGGTTTTCATTGATGTCAAATATGTCATTGATGTCAAGTTCAAGGGAAGATTCAAAAAAACATGAAACATGCCTAGTTGGATAGTCCTATTTAAGACCTTCCCAATGGTATATGGAACTTATCATAACTCCCAAAGGATGAGGAGAAAGCAGAGTTTGAAGTGTTGAAATTCAATATGGTTCCAAAGAATTATGGTTTCGAAGGGGACGCACCTTATCAGATCAATGAATTCACAACAAAAGTTATAAAATCTTAAGAGGAATATCTTTACATCTAATAATTAGTGGATTGGTAAGCCCCTGGTCACAAGGGTTAAGAAGGTAGTGCCTAATTTCTTAACAAACCACCTAGTCCAATTGGTGTGCACACAACAAAATGAGTAGTGAGTGGTGAACAATGGCCAATAAGGCTCTTGGTCATAGGGTGCTTACCCTAGGCACTTAAATTTTTATTATAAAACCTAGACCATGTACACACAAAATAATAGGTGGCAAGTAGAGGGTGGAAATCCCTTTCATGTTTTTCAAGGTGTCAGATGGTAGAGATAGGTGGCAAGCTAATGACGTGGCCCAATGAGGTGATAACATTGTTGGGTGTGGAGCCTAATTATCTTCTTTATTTAGAGGTATCACCACATTGGACCCCAGCTTGTACCCATTAAATGTACGCTACAAGGGGGGACCATGGGGGCTGGCTGCGATCTATGGGAGCCCCCTTGGCAGGGGATTGGGGGCAGCACCCCCGAAGCTAAAAATAGATGTAAAATTGCCTTGTAAAATGTTGTAATTTCGTAGTCAATCTGGGTCATTCATTAGGCAGAGATCTGATGATAGAAGTTATGTTTAATTTAGGGTTTTTTTCCCTAGAAGGAATCCCCTCACTATATATGAGGGAATTGTATTGCATCTATGTAGATATGTATTCCGAGTGATAAAGAGAGAGGATATTTTGTGAGATCGAAGAGGGAATTACAACGGACCTGTTTTAGGTTGTATCTCTTCATTTTGATGGATAATATAAAAGGAAGGATTGGTTGTTTCTCCATGGACGTAGCCCAAATTGGGTGAACCACGTATATCTGTGTCTCTCTTGTTTTATGCGTTTTCTGTGTTTATATTTTTGCAATATATTTTATGTGTTCCAGTGCTTTGTAATATATAATTTTCTAACAAACATGTGGTGGTGACATGTACTATATGACATGTGGCACTCTATGGACATGACACATGATAGGTGGATTTAGCCTTTCTGGGTGGCCAAGTGGCCCTATCCTAAGTGACATGTGGTAATGACATGGCACAATAACTGATAGAGAGATGACATGGAAAAATATGAGAGTGACGTATGGCATGTGGATTGAATGTTTTTGGATGGATAAATTGATATTGTCAAGTGACACATGGAAGGCACTAATTTTTGGTACATGATGAAGTGAATTACACGTGGCAAGTGACATGGATGGCATGTGCCATAGGGTTATTGGTACATTGGAATTGACATTGCAGCTTTGGATGTCTTCGGATTTGTGTCAGGGGCTAGTTTTACAAGATTTTGGTATTTTCGTGAGTTTATGAAGTGAGTGAGATTGGACACCACCCATCACCCATTGGCATGGGATCAATTTTCAAAGAATCTGTCTAGCAATAGAGTAGTGAGGAGTGAGGTGATTAATGGAGATTTGGGAATTAAGTGTGCTATTATTGCACATGCCAACAAGGAATTAGTAGTAAGCAGTGAGTAGTGCGTCAATAGAGGAGTAGCCCTTGGTCATGGCTCTTGGTCACACTAGGCTAGTAGCAAGCACCTAGGGACCTACTGGTCATCAACCATCAAATTGTAGCAGTGCATGGAGAGACACGAGTTAGTCTAACAAGCTGATAAGTTCCTTAAGGCTTAGGATCTAGGTTTTGGCCCAAGGTCTCATGTAGTGAATGGCTAGTTGTCCAAGGGCCATGAGACTCAAATTTGGTGCTTGAGTGCCAAATTACACTAAATTATTAAAGTCTACAAAGGGATGAAAATTAAAGAAACAATGTCTATAGAAAAAAGGGATGACGACATTATGTGAAATGGTTCCCACACATATGAAATAGTTGTAGCTACTGTGACATGTAGAACCACAAGAAGCATGAATGGATTGAGGAGAGAAAAAAATAATTGAACAACACATTGTTATGAAGAAGAACTAAGAAAATTTGATTATAAGTGTTGGTTAAAAGTTGATTGTGCACATCAACTCATATATATATATATATATATATATATATATATATATATATCATATACTAATTGCTGAGAAAGTTGGCAGTGGTTGTCTAGTGGTTTTCATTGATGTCAAATATGTCATTGATGTCAAGTTCAAGGGAAGATTCAAAAAAACATGAAACATGCCTAGTTGGATAGTCCTATTTAAGACCTTCCCAATGGTATATGGAACTTATCATAACTCCCAAAGGATGAGGAGAAAGCAGAGTTTGAAGTGTTGAAATTCAATATGGTTCCAAAGAATTATGGTTTCGAAGGGGACGCACCTTATCAGATCAATGAATTCACAACAAAAGTTATAAAATCTTAAGAGGAATATCTTTACATCTAATAATTAGTGGATTGGTAAGCCCCTGGTCACAAGGGTTAAGAAGGTAGTGCCTAATTTCTTAACAAACCACCTAGTCCAATTGGTGTGCACACAACAAAATGAGTAGTGAGTGGTGAACAATGGCCAATAAGGCTCTTGGTCATAGGGTGCTTACCCTAGGCACTTAAATTTTTATTATAAAACCTAGACCATGTACACACAAAATAATAGGTGGCAAGTAGAGGGTGGAAATCCCTTTCATGTTTTTCAAGGTGTCAGATGGTAGAGATAGGTGGCAAGCTAATGACGTGGCCCAATGAGGTGATAACATTGTTGGGTGTGGAGCCTAATTATCTTCTTTATTTAGAGGTATCACCACATTGGACCCCAGCTTGTACCCATTAAATGTACGCTACAAGGGGGGACCATGGGGGCTGGCTGCGATCTATGGGAGCCCCCTTGGCAGGGGATTGGGGGCAGCACCCCCGAAGCTAAAAATAGATGTAAAATTGCCTTGTAAAATGTTGTAATTTCGTAGTCAATCTGGGTCATTCATTAGGCAGAGATCTGATGATAGAAGTTATGTTTAATTTAGGGTTTTTTTCCCTAGAAGGAATCCCCTCACTATATATGAGGGAATTGTATTGCATCTATGTAGATATGTATTCCGAGTGATAAAGAGAGAGGATATTTTGTGAGATCGAAGAGGGAATTACAACGGACCTGTTTTAGGTTGTATCTCTTCATTTTGATGGATAATATAAAAGGAAGGATTGGTTGTTTCTCCATGGACGTAGCCCAAATTGGGTGAACCACGTATATCTGTGTCTCTCTTGTTTTATGCGTTTTCTGTGTTTATATTTTTGCAATATATTTTATGTGTTCCAGTGCTTTGTAATATATAATTTTCTAACAAACATGTGGTGGTGACATGTACTATATGACATGTGGCACTCTATGGACATGACACATGATAGGTGGATTTAGCCTTTCTGGGTGGCCAAGTGGCCCTATCCTAAGTGACATGTGGTAATGACATGGCACAATAACTGATAGAGAGATGACATGGAAAAATATGAGAGTGACGTATGGCATGTGGATTGAATGTTTTTGGATGGATAAATTGATATTGTCAAGTGACACATGGAAGGCACTAATTTTTGGTACATGATGAAGTGAATTACACGTGGCAAGTGACATGGATGGCATGTGCCATAGGGTTATTGGTACATTGGAATTGACATTGCAGCTTTGGATGTCTTCGGATTTGTGTCAGGGGCTAGTTTTACAAGATTTTGGTATTTTCGTGAGTTTATGAAGTGAGTGAGATTGGACACCACCCATCACCCATTGGCATGGGATCAATTTTCAAAGAATCTGTCTAGCAATAGAGTAGTGAGGAGTGAGGTGATTAATGGAGATTTGGGAATTAAGTGTGCTATTATTGCACATGCCAACAAGGAATTAGTAGTAAGCAGTGAGTAGTGCGTCAATAGAGGAGTAGCCCTTGGTCATGGCTCTTGGTCACACTAGGCTAGTAGCAAGCACCTAGGGACCTACTGGTCATCAACCATCAAATTGTAGCAGTGCATGGAGAGACACGAGTTAGTCTAACAAGCTGATAAGTTCCTTAAGGCTTAGGATCTAGGTTTTGGCCCAAGGTCTCATGTAGTGAATGGCTAGTTGTCCAAGGGCCATGAGACTCAAATTTGGTGCTTGAGTGCCAAATTACACTAAATTATTAAAGTCTACAAAGGGATGAAAATTAAAGAAACAATGTCTATAGAAAAAAGGGATGACGACATTATGTGAAATGGTTCCCACACATATGAAATAGTTGTAGCTACTGTGACATGTAGAACCACAAGAAGCATGAATGGATTGAGGAGAGAAAAAAATAATTGAACAACACATTGTTATGAAGAAGAACTAAGAAAATTTGATTATAAGTGTTGGTTAAAAGTTGATTGTGCACATCAACTCATATATGGAGCTTCTAAAAACTTGAGAATCACTAATATAGCATAAAAAAGTTAACAATTATGGATGTACAATATTTTGATTAAAAATTTCCGTGGAATTTAGTTTGAAAATGAATGAAAAGGGGATAAGTGGTTGTTGTAGGTTGGAGCTTGTATATTAGGGGATTGGAGCCTCCTCCAACTTGGTGCCTCTAAAGATAATGGGGTTGGTGCCTCCAACAAGTAAGTGCATGCAATTATGAGGGGTTTGGTGCCTCCTTTAGGTCAGTTCTTGCGAAGGTTAGCATAAATTAAAGTTTTGGATTGCATTTACACTATAACTAAAAGAATATTTTTGGTTTTCTCTCGTATGTGTTTCCATGTAATATCTCGTGTTGAACATCTTATGTGATTACATAATTTTTATATTAATTTCTTTTTGTCAAGTTTCCTGTGATCCTCCAAACTTGACCTATGGCTTGAGGAGCCACAACCCAGGGACATATAATCCATCAAATTCACTCGGGGATCGCACTTGGCCTAGGCCACACCGGCTCTTAGCTGACTAGATTTTTTAGCATGTCTCCTCCCCTAGCACATGGCACATCCACCCCCTGTGAGGTTTTGATCATGGGTCACCTTACTAATGAGGTCCATCCTCAACCGATTATGTTAGTGGTACTTGACATGAATTGTTGTATTATTGATTTTATTTGTTTGGTTAAATAATTGTGAAATTTTTATAATAGTAATTCACCCCCCTTCCTATCAGTATTACTTTGATTCCCAATAGTTGGGAATCAATGGTTATTCATGATGGATTTTTCTCAAACAGAGCACCAATATTTGATGTAGTAAATTATTTATTGTGGATAAGGATGTCAGATTACTTAATGTTTCTTTGTGTTGATAAATATATTTATTTTGAAGTTGGATACCTAGTTCTAGAAATTCCTCGAGTAGATCCAAATGAAAGAAGGGCCTACTTAAACAATGCAAAGGAAATGAATGCAATCCTATTTGGTCTTAATTAATCTAAACTTGCCAAGGTAATGCAGTGTAAATATTCTAAGAAGTTCTAGGATAAGCTCAAGAACAACTTTGAATGAGATTCTAAGATAAATCAAGATTAAGTTCGAACACATAGAATGGAGTTTGAAAGTCTAAAGATGAATGAGGATAAAAGTATTGCAAAGTTATTTCTCAAAGTTGATGAAGTAGCTAACACCATTAGAGGACTTAATGAAAATATTGATGAATAATTTGTGGTTTAGAAGCTATTTAGATCTCCTCCCATGATATTCAATGCCAATATATATCCATTGAAGAGAACTAGGACCTTAACACTCACATGATGTAATAAATACATGGAATTCTCTCAATATATGAAATGATTATTGGTAAGGAGAAGTCAAAACAAAAATGAGGTTTCCTTTAAAGCCTCAAAGAAGTCTAAAGAACATCAATTTCTCGAGTCATGAGTCAAATTAGGAGATGGCTCAATTTGTGAGGAAGTTAAAAAGGGATCTAGTGAATATAAAGTTAAGTTGCCTCTCAAATGTTTAGATTGTTGTAGAATTGGTCACTTTCCTTCAAAATGTCTTTACTATAAAGTAGAAAAGTAGGAAAAGGAAAGATATCAAAAGAATAGAAATATATCACATAAATATAAGAAGGGAAAACCGTAAAGAAATGTGAGATTCTACACCAAAGAAGAAAACAACTCATCTAAATAGAAAGGTGAACAAATATATGATGAAGAGTATGATGGATGTTTGATTATGTCCATAGAAACATGAAAGAGGAGCTATCCAAGAAACATGAAAGTAGAAGTATAAATTCAGATGGAGAAGCCTGCATCTCTCTGAAAACCCAACTTGAAGAGGAAAAAAGAAAAGAAGAGATTAATATAAATCAACTATTAGAATGGGAGAAGAACTGTGAAAAAATAGAAGCAGAGGTTTTCTCTAAAAATATATCTATAGAAATCAAAATATAAAATGAATTTGAACCTTAGATTTGCTAAAGGGTCTAGGATGTTAGAAAACATTCTTAGTATTCAAAGGTCTCCAATAATCAAAGCGAGTCTGGGTTACAAAGAGCCACATGATATCTTGAAATATGAGTCAAGAAAAAATTCCCCAAGATTAAAATAATCCATAAGCTATCCAAGTGCACTCAAAGGAAGAACCAACGAGGTAAAAGAAGGCACTGACAAAAAGAAGAACCATAAAAAAATTGATCCCATCATATTTTTGAATGGCACTAAATTCAAATTGAAAGATCAATAAGGAAGGTAGGAAAGGATCAACACAACCACTCCTCCACTAAGATTATATGCCCTCAAGTAACCAAATCTATTTATGGTTATTTTTCTGCATGTAATAACTTTGGACATAAGCTTGTTAATTGTAGAGCCAGTATGTTTGTCAAAAATGAAAATGTTGGATCTAGTCAATTTTCAATTACTAGATCTGGGAATTCCTATGCTGGAAAGAACAATGAATTTTACCCCCTCGTGAATGAGATCGAGTACTTTAATTGTAACAATTTTAGACACAAAGAAAGTCAATGTAGAATTATATCATTTAGTTTTTCCAGGAATTATTCTTTTGGACAATATCAACACCAAGAAAATTCAATGAGGTGGAAGAAGAAGACAAATTATTATGAGGAATGTGGATTCACATTATACGCCCACAATAAATAAGGGGAATGGAAGTGTCACATTTGATAACAATTAACCAACCCAGATAAATGGAAGAGTGATTAGTAGCTTAGATGAAAATATCAAGGGTCAAAATGGTTTATATGTTGATGGTCTAAAGCACAATCTAATGAGTGTAAGTCAAATGTGTGACCAAGGTTATGATGTCACATTTCATTCTAAGGATTATGAGATAAGGAAATCTAAGTCTTGTAAAGTGATAGCCAAAGCGGTTAGAACTCCCAACAATGTATATGTCTTTGATGATACCAAAGTAAAGTGTATCGTAAGAAAATTAGATTAAACCTGGTTATGACATAGAATAATGGGGCATATAAATTTATACAATATGGTAAATATAGACAAGATAGAAGTAATGAGAAGCATTGCAAAGTTATCAAAGCTAGATGATTCCATATGAAAATCATGCTAGTTTGGAAAATAGGCAAGGGTCAACTTCAACACAAAAGAACATTCATCATCTAGACCATTGGAGCTATTTCACACAAATATATGTAGTCCTACAAGAACACAAAGCTTAAGGTGAGAGATGTGTTTCATTCTTTTTACTGATGACTACGCAGGGGAAACTTGGATCATGCTACTTGAATAAAAATAAAAATTGTTTAGTAAGTTCAAGGTATTCAAGGATTATGTTGAAAATGGAATGAACTTGAAGATCAAATGTTTAATATTTGATAGAGCAGTGCAATTTACCACCAATGAATTCAAGGAATTCTATAAGGAGCATAGAATTAGATGTAAATACTCAATAGTTAGAACCCCTTAATAAAATGGAGTAACGGAAAGAAAGAACAAATCGGTAGAAGAGATGGAAAGAGCTATAATACGTGAAGCAAAGGTTGTAAACACCTTTTTGGGAGAAGAAACTCAAACAGTGGTCTATTTATAAAATAGAGTTGAACTCGAACCAAATAGTGATAATATACCCTATGATCTATGAAAAGAAAGACCATATTTAGTCAAAAACTTAAGAGTATTTAGAAGAAAGTACTATAAAAAGAGGAATGAGGACAATATGGGAAAATTTGACTCTAGAGTTGATGAAGGGATCTTTCTTGGTTACTTGTTCAGAAGCAAAACATACAAGGATGACAACAAAAGATCAAGAAATATAGTGAAATGTATTGATGTAAGGATAGATGAAGCATTACTGATGAGGCTCATCAATAGGTAAACTATATGGGTCACAATGCCATCCTCCAACTTATTAAATTATCTTTTCCTCACATTCATCTACAAAATTTTTTATATTATTCTTAGTGTGAGGAGTAAATATGTGTTACTATGTCAGGTGGCCTAATGTGTGTTAAATGCAAGAATTGGAGCAATTTTGAGTTGATTTGACTTTAGGAACTCGGAGTAGACAAACAAGGGAGATTCTAGGAGTTTTTCCCCCGCCTTAACTCCTCCAATCAATCGAATATCCCCCACTCTATCTCATCAACTTGTTGAAGCCCCGAAAATCGGGTCTACAACAAGGGGGATACCTGCCCGGTCCAGACCTTGGTTGGCAGCTCCTTTTCCATTTGGTATAGCGGGTCCAATTGGGGATGTGGGACCAGTTTCCCAATTTCAGTATGTGTGTGAAAAAGATGAATATTTATGTTTCTAACAGTTTCTAAATGGAATACTTCTACTCTAATTCTAGTCTAATAATAAGGAAACTATTATTCTAATGACAGAAATATATAAATCTACACTAACCTGGGGTGTCATTTTTCTTCTATGCGATCTAAAATGATTTCAAACAACAACTGGTAATAAAGATCATTCAGCTGTTATAAGAAAAGAATTCAGTATAGATGAACCACTTCGTATAAAAATTTAGACAAAACAGTTGTGCAAAACATATCGCATAGTGAGCTATTCATTCACTAAGCATAAATAAATAGCTATCACCGTACAAAAGTGCCAAATGATAACTCAGGCATTCATACATTAATATATAAATAGCTGAACTGGAAATTACTCTAACACAAGGCGGAAATAGTTAAGAGATAGAAATACCATTTATAACTAGTCCTACTCATGAGCTTCAAGTGATCACGATTTATATCTCCTTGATCAAATATCCACTAAGAGTACAAAAGTGAAACATCAGTAGCAGATATCAAATGCAAACATTAATAAATCTTGTTCCATTCATTCATCAAAACCTCCTCAGAGGGTACAAAAGTGCATGTTTTGGGGATAAGTTTTTGATAAATTTCAGGACCCTTCTCTAAATGCATGAGAAGGGTTTAAATACTACTAAACTAATTCTAAAAATAAATTATTACAAAAATATAGGATACGGTTTAAATGACCGTCCTCTTTTCAGGAAAATAAAACAAAATTAAAGCTAAAATTAAATCTAATATTAAACTACTTCTGTATTTGGTCCTTGAAATCGCACGCATGCAGCATCTGTTTAAGCAGAGTCGGCTGGCAGACTTCCGCTTTTAGCTGAGCTGAGTAAACAAAATCGACAAGCGCTGGCGCCATATTTTTGACCGAATTGATGATACACTTAACAGTCATCCATTGGCTATGTGGCTTAACCAAGTAAGCCCAGTAATAATCCCAGTTTAACCTGGTTAACCCTTGGATTGCTTTTTCCTTTTCTTGAGCTCTCTGTTTCCAATCTACCTGAAGTTTTACTTTCTTGTGATTTTTGGGACTTGCAGGTGGCTGGGCAACTAGTAGCTTTCCTTTTTTAGAAATTTTTCGTGCCTCGGAAACTGCCTTTGTTTCTTGACCCGGGTTTCCTTGATGCGTTTTTCGCCTTTTGCGCTTATTCCTTCCAACAAATATAAAGTTCCAAATTTGTAAAACTAATACCTCTGTGAACTCTTGACCTTGAGTCTTAAACTGTTTGTTTCTGATTTCTGCGCTTTCCAGTAAACACTTCACCATGTCTGTATATGGGAGGATTTTTGGCCTTGCTGCTATCCGATGCAAGAATGAGCAGGCTAGCTATGAAAGGGACACTTCTGAAGAACCATTTGAGCCTGCGCTAGCAACTACTTCCATTACTCTGGGATTTTCCTCTTCGAGCAGATTATACATGCCTTGCCACATAGCTATTCCCGCGTCTCTGTTACAGGTCGTATCTGTATATAAGGGTGCCATTTCCTTTTCTTCTGAGCTCGGGGCTTTGCCTTTCTTTCCCATTTCAACCTGCGTAATGCTTTGTATCGGCCTCTGTCCTCCATTCTTGTAATTCACAAGTGAAAATGAATGACAAGGAAGGGTGATGGGAAAAGTTTTAAATGCCGCAGACATATCAAGCATACCACCTTACGTGAAATGATTCTTTCGATAAGCACGCACCCATAATCCATTAAAATTGGCAACTACCTCATTTATTAGCATTAAAGCGCATAACCAAGTGTCAGCTTAAGGAAAATACTTTCCTTGAATAATGAACCCGAAAGATCTGCGATGAAGCGATTTTGCGATTTGCTTCGCAACATCGCAGATTGCAACATCGCAAAATCGCAATATCACAATATCGCAATATCGATCACTCGTGACATCGCATTATAGTATTATCGTTGCATCGCGAAATCGCAATATCGCAGAAATGTTATGCATGACAATCTTCGTTAACCTGTTTCCTGCGAGATGTGATCTTGCAATCAGCGTTATCGCATATTGGCAAATTTAATTGTTTTTAATGTAAGTTTATGTTGAATGCGATGCGATATTTGTTTATTATCGCATATCGCGATCTCGCAAAAATTATGTTTGTAAGGTGGCGTCCCGCTATCTTATGCGATGCGATATTTCCTAAGGAAATATTTTAACTTACCTTATCATAAAACTTAGATTTTTTAGGATTTTTCAAGAAGTTTTCCTAAGCTTATGATGGTAATTTTATTCAAAAAGGAAATTTAAACACTATTTTAATTTTCTAGATTTTTAACTAGGGGTCCCCACTTATTTAGTATTAGGAATAACACTCAATAAAAAGGGGGGTTGTTGATGGCCACAACAATTGGCGATTCACTTGGAAGAACCAGTTATCTCTGCTGCTTTTTGAATTTTCAAAACTTCCAAAACAGAAAATTTTCCAGAAAGTTAAACTTTATTATAGAAAGATAAAGTACATTATATTCTAACCTGTCAATGACATTTTGTTTCCACTGTTTTCAACTTTGATTATTTGCTGCCTCAAGCTAGTCCTTGTATTTACATTAGTCATTACATATTTTTTAAAGATAAAACAAAGTCTTCTCTGTAAACCAGTTTTAAATATGCTCATTTGTCGTAGGTAGAGCCTCTGCTGCCAGCAAGCGTTTATAGCCTCGACAGGGTTACCTGTTACCCAGAAATGATACTGTATCCTACTTAAAGAAACCCACAATTCTCAAAGAAGAATCCATATCCACACTTTCTACTTTCATTTTCTTTTTATTCTTAAAGAGAAATGTCTTGGTTTGATGGCTAGTTTATGACATAGTCATTCATTGATTTATAACTTTGTTGAACAAGCTGGCTCGTGATGAGACCCCTTATCTTTTGATTGCAACAATCTTGAGTCTTTGCCCTGTTGTGGTGTGCAGTATTGGCAAAGTCAGCAAGTTATAATATATGTGATTATGATAAGCCGGCTCGTGATGAGACCTCTCACTCTTTAAGATAAAGTGTATCCTTGGATTGTTCCTCTGAAAGTTGTGATTTCCTTAGTAGGGAGGAAGTCATTGTTTCCTTATGACAGCTCTGGATGACAATAATAGAGTTTTTGGAAATAGTTGTTCTACAGAGAATCGTTATTTTGTTATTGATACTTTTCATTGCACTGATATAAAACAATTTCTCGCTAAAGGTTGTTTTCGTCAAATTTTATGAAGTTGAAACTAGTATCATATCTAGGCTAGAGTTTTTAACTGTATCTTTCAATAATAAATATCAATTTTCCAAAAGATTTGTTATTTATACAAGCGAAAGATCAAAATTTGAAAGAGAATTGGTGTCTTTTTCGTGAATCTTCAAAAGTAACCATTCACAACTGGTTTTATTATGAAAAGAAAAACAACTATTCTTCAAAAATAGAAGACTGATCTTCTATGGAAAATATTTCTTGAGAATTTGACCATTAACAGGTAAAGAATCCTTCTTCCTTGCTAAATCTTGCAACATGAAGGTCGATGGACCTATGATTTCTACAATTTGAAAGGGACCAAGCCACACTCTTTGAAATTTTTTATGTTTTCCCTTTTCCTCATGAGCCTTGTCCCATTTTAAAACTAAATCTCCTATCTTAAAATCTTTTATGGTTACCATATTGGAATCAAAAGAGACTTTTACCAATGCTTGATGATGAGCGTGAGTAATCTTAGCCTTTTCTCGTTGTTCTTCTAATTTAATTAATTCCAGCTGCCTAAGTTGTAAAGAAGAAGTTGGTACTTCATCAATGTACTGAACTAAGGCTAAAGAGGGAATTGCCAGATGCGTTGGAAGAACCACTTCTTTCCCATAAACTAAATTAAAGGGAGAAGTGCCGATAGAGGCTTTCTTTGTTATTCGGCCTGCCCATAAAGTATATGTTAAAGACTTATGCCAATTTTTATGATTTTGGTCAATGGTTCTCTTGATGATTCTAATTAAGTTCTTATTTGTGGACTCGGCTAAACCATTCCCTTGTGGATAGTAATTGGCAGAATATTTAAGTTTGAAACCTCTTTTGAGTGCAAACTCAGTCATTGCATTACCAGAAAAGTATGATGCATTATCAAACATTAAAGCGGAAGGCAATCCAAACCTGGTGATTATGAACTGATCTATGAATTCAATGATATTTTCAGCATTAGCCATCTTGAGTGGAACTGCTTCTACCCATTTAGTAAAGTAATCTGTCGCTGTGAGGATGTATCTATGCTGTTTAGAAGAGTGAGGAACGATCTCACCTATTATGTCCAATCCCCACTGATCGAAAGGTTGTTCGATGGTAACTGGTTGCAGTGGCAAGGATGGTTTCTTTTGTCTTCCGGTAGCAGTTTGACAGACTTGACATTTTCTTACGTAGTTATGTGCATCCTTGAATAATGTGGGCCAATAATAGCCTGCGCGTAAGATCTTATGAGCAGTTGCATCTCCAGCGTAGTGTCCACCTGCTGGCCCATCATGGAGTTCCTGCAAAACTTTTTCAGCTTCAGCTTTCTCAAGACATCTAAGTAGAACAAAATCATAATTTATTCTGAAAAGAACGTCATTTACAAGTTGATATTGTTTGGCTTTTAACCTCAGGGCTCTTTTCTTGGTGTGATCAAGGTTTGGAGGAGCATATCCATTCTTTAAATAATAAATAATATCAGCATATAATGACTCAGCATCGTTTAGGCTTACCTCGTATACTTGTACCTCTTCAGATGGATTTTTGGGCATTAGCGATGCTCCTGCCAGCATTTTGCAAAAGCCTTGACCTTTTACAATCTTTGCTGGTTTGATTTCTACATCGTATTCTTGTAAGGCAGTAACCCAATTTTCCCTTTTGTCACCTACATCCTTCTCTACTAGAAGACTTCTTACCGCTGGAAATGGTACTATGATCTTGGTATGTGTCTTGAGTAAGAAAGGTCTGAAATATTTAATTGCTTTAAAAACAACATAGGCTTGTTTCTCCACATCTGAATAATTCAGTTCAGCACCTTGTAAATTGGAACTGAAAAAAGCAATTGGGGCTTCCACCTTCTCTTGATTCGCTTGAGTGAGTATCGCAGCATATGATCTATCTAAGGCAAAAGTGTACAAAATAAAAGGATCGGAAAAATTTGAAGTTGCTAACAATGGAGCATTGATAATGGCTTATTTGATCAGATTGAAAGCCTCATGTTCATCTTGGCCCCATTTAAAGTTTGCATTCTTTTTAATCATGGCTTGTAGAGGAGACACGATTCTAGAAGAATCTGGAAAGAATCTCTTTACAAAGTTGATCTGGCCAAGGAAAGATTGCATGGCTTTTTTATTGTGAGGTAGGGTGACTGTGGAAATTTCTTTGATTCTGTCAGGATCTATGTGAATTCCAGATTTTGACACGATGAATCCTAGAAGCTTCATTTCACTTAATGCGGAAAAGGATTTTTTCGAGTTCAGCAAAATTCCATAGCTTAAACAACGTTGGAAGATTTGTTTTAAATCCCTGAGGTGGTCGTTTCGTTTCTTGGAATAAACAGTAATATCATCCAAATAGATTACTACTGACATATTAACTAACCCTTTGAATGCGATGTCCATGGCTCGTTGAAATGTGGCACCCGCGTTAATCAAACCAAATGACATCTTTTGATATGCGTACGTGCCCCATTTAGTTCTGAATGTAGTTTTTAACTGGTCATCGGGATGTACCAATACTTGGTTGTATCTTGAGAATCCATCCAAGAATGACATTAGTTCTGAGCCCGCAACTGCTTGCAATATTTGTTCCATGGGAGGTAAAGGAAAATTATCCTTTTGGCAGGCCTTGTTAAGGTTTCGAAAGTCAATGCAGATTCTAATATCTTCGTTTTTCTTTCTAACGGGTACCATATTGGAGACCCATTTAGAATGTCTAACGGGAAAGATTATCTTGGCTTTCAATAACTTGTTGAGTTCAGTTTTAATCTGATTTTCTAAATTTGGATGGATCTTTCTCAACTTCTGTCGGACAGGTTTTTCATTATCAATCATTGGGATAGTTTGTTGGATGATGGAGGTGTCGTATGTTTTGAGTTCATCATAATTCCAAGCAAAGACACTTTTGTATTGTTTCAAGAGACAAATATATGCTAATTTCTCTTCAGGGGCTAGGCCAAGGCCTAGGCTGATGTTCTGTGGTTTGGCATCAGTTCCTAGATTTACTAATTCATAATTCAAAGTTGAACTTTGGAGTTTTGAATTAGTAGATCTTTTAAATCGATATTTTAAATCATAAAGGTCTTCTAATTTGACTACCGATTTAGGTATAGCATTGTTAGTACTATCTTGTTGCAATTGTTGGTCGTGTTGGTCTTCGTCAATTATTTGATTGGTGTAGGATCCCTCGGATGTGAGAAAACTCACGATATCAGGATCGTCATTGAAAATTCTCCAATTGGTGATGTTATCAAGGATAGATGGTCTAAAAATTAACTCAATTGAAAATCGGTCAAGGCTAAAATCTTCTGAAGGAATGAGCTTGGAAGCTACGTTGGCTAAGAGGTCTGCGCTAGCATTCTAGAGCCTGGGAATTTACGAGATATTAAATGCTATAAAATGTTCAGTCAGATTTTGAACTAAAGATTGGTAATGATTTAAATGACCTGATAAACAATGTATAGTATTGCGTACCTGTCTGATTATTATTTCAGAATCTCCGAAAAATTGCAGGTATTTGACGCCTAATCTGATTGCCTTGTACAAGCCTTGGACTAGAGCTTCATATTCTGCGGTGTTGTTTGTGCACTCGAAATCGAGTCTGCAAGTTAACATTGTTTTATCTCCCTCTGGGCTTACTAACACACATCCTTATCCTACTCCTTCGTTAGACTTAGAACCATCAAAAAATTATTTCCAAAACAAAGATTTATTTACAGGACTATCTATAAAATTAATGCATTTAGAACTATCTATTTGAGAAAAAAATTCTACTTGAGACAAAACAGAATGTTCTAAGTAAGGTGAAGTATGAGCATTAAAATTTCTTAAGAAGGAATCTACTGAATAATTGCCAATGATGTTAGAATTATATGCTACTGGTTCATTTTCTCCCTCAAGTTCTGTTACTATGTATTTATGATGTCGTTCACGTTCAACTTTTATTTGGTTTGGTTTACCATTATAAGGCAGCCACATATGTGACCAGTCAATTGCAAAGTATCCATGAAGTTTTTCTAGCCAATCTCTGCTAAGAATTAAGCCATAAAATTCAGGAATATCAGCAACTAAAATGTCGATAACTTGACATACCTTTGGATTGGATGACAGCCTTATGGTAACCTGATTTAATTCACCAATCACTTCAACTTGCGATAGATCTAGCTAAACTATGTGCACAACAGATTTCTTGTGGTTGAACATTCAATTTTGCACAAATTGATCTCGACAAAATATTTGATGAGGCTCCAGAATCCACTAAACAATTATGCACATTTTTATTAAAAATTTCATAAGTAAGGAGAAATGGGGGAGTATGCGATCTCGATCTTCCTCCAATTAATGCGATATCGTTCGGATGAACTTTATTTATCGTATTAGTTGGAGGTCTTCCCATATCATGGTAAGCTTGAGAGATTACAGCAGCTGGTAAAGGCGCAACTGGCACAACATGTAATTCTTTCAAAAGTACTTTCTGCTGGTGTTTTAACTTGCTCAATTCAAAAAGAGTAATGTTGGCCCTAGTCTTTTCCATATCTTCAACAATGTTATACTCCATTTCATCTGAAATGATTAGCGTTTTAGATGGAGTAGATGTGTCTGTTTGGACTGGGCTGGTTTGAGTCGCTTTAGGTGATGTTTTCTTGGCTGCGACTTTATCCTTAGTCATTGAGCTTGCGCTCTTTGGCTTAGGTGTAGGCTGAGGAGGATCAAGCTGATTTCTGTTACAAGTACTAACCGGGAATACTTCTTGATCTTCTTCATTTGGGAGGATGAAATCCCACATACCTTGTAATTATACAACTTCTTCTTCATCGGTATGGTCTTCAGTAGCGTTTTCCTCTTCTTCTTCTTCTGATTCAGCATTTGAAATAGCGTTAGGGGGTTTGGAATCAGTTGAAGGATTTCTTTTAAAAGGCCTGTATGGCTTTTTAGAAGAAGTTTCTGCTACCTGTTTCTTAATGTCGACCATTTCATTAGACAAGGTCTTCAAAACTTTTTGTAATCCTTCTAAATCAAATGGATCTTTCGGTTGTTTTTTCTTGGGATCTTCTTTGAAAGAGACCTTCTTAGATTTCCGTTCTTCCATCACATTTTTCTTTTCTAAGGTCGTAATACATTTCTCTACTGCTATTGCTTCTTTCATATTTTCAACTAAGGTTGTTTTGTTAGCCCTATCAACAAAGAGTGCTAAGTTTGATGGTAAAGCAGTAATATACCATTCACATCGCACTTCTTCACTAGGCTGAGAAGCAGTAGGTATTTTGTTTAGGATTTTATTGAAACGTAAATTGAAATCTTTGATAGGTTCTCTTGACTCAGCTCTAAGATTAGACAAGTCATTGATCAGTGTCGCTGTAGACCTGTCATCACCAAACTTGGTCAAGAATTGTTCTTGGAAGATGTCCCAACTAGTAATAGATCCAGATGGTAACGAGAAATACCATGATCCGGCTGTCCCTTGCAAAGTATAAGGGAAAAGTCGAACAACAGCATCCTCATTGGTAACTCCATTGAGATTTATGGACAACATAAAGTTATTTATATGTTCTTCTGCTAGCATGCCTGCCTCAGGGTTAAACTTAGGCAGCCATTTTTCAGGATGGGCTGGTATCTGACTTAAGGGTGCAGGCATTAAGACTACCCCTGGGTTATTCCATGGAGATTGGGCCATTGCTGAACTACTAACAGAATAAAGCGTAGAAGATGATCCTTGCGGTTGAGAAGATGAGGATATTATAACTCTAGATGTTTGAGAAGGAGTTGAGGAAGTTGCAATAGGCTGATGGATGATGACCTGAAGTGGAGGAGTGGATGGTTGACTTCGCGGTGAATAGGTTGAGATGGATGATGATGATGAAAGAGTCTCACTATCGGATCCTTTAGGAGACTTCCTTGCTCTCTTCCTAGAAGGTAGAGGTAATTCGGTTGGCTGAAAACCAAACTTTTCGCTCTTTAACCTGGTGAGAGGATGAGCAGGGTTGTATTGTGAAGTCACGTTGCCTTGAGATTTATCATATTTCTGAGGAGATATAGAAAATCGCTAAAGTTTGTGAATCAAAGATTCAACTTCAAGAGGTTCAATAGTAGATTTTTCTGAAATGTCAGGGTTTGTAGCAGCGGCTATTGATCCAGCAACTTCTAACTCTGGATTTAAGGTTTCTGAATGCAATGGAGAAGTCGGAGGATATGGTGAGGGCGATTTACTCTCAGAATGGTATTTAGATTTGGATTTTCTTGCCATTCATAGTTCGGAGGCCCTCCTTCTAGCGCCAAATATGTTGAAGCCTCGAAAATTAGGTCTACAACAAGGGGGATTCCCGTCCGGTCTAGACCTTGGTTGGCAGCTCCTTTTCCGTTTGGTATAGCGGGTCCGACTGGGGATGTGGGACCAGTTTCCCAATTTCAGTGTGTATGTGAAAAAGATGAATATTTCTGTTTCTAACAGTTTCTAAATGGAATACTTCTCTAATTCTAGTCTAATAATAAGGAAACTATTATTCTAATGACAGAAATATATAAATCTACACTAACCCGGGGTGTGATTTTTCTTCTATGCGATCTAAAATGATTTCAAACAACAAATGGTAATAAAGATCATTCAGCTGTTATAAGAAAAGAATTCAGTACAGATGAACCACTTCGTATAAAAAGTTAGATGAAACAGTTGTGCAAAACATATCGCATAATGAGCTATTCATACACTAAGCATAAATAAATAGCTATCACCGTACAAAAGTACCAAATGATAACTCAGGCATTCATACATTAAATTATAAATAACTGAACTGGAAATCACTCTAACACAAGGCGGAAATATTTAAGAGATAGAAATACCATTTATAACTAGTTCTACTCATGAGCTTCAAGTGATCACGATTTATATCTCCTTGATCAAATATCCACTAAGAGTACAAAATTGCAACATCAGTAGCAGATATCAAATGCAAACATTAATAAATCTTCTTCCATTCATTCATCAAAACCTCCTCAGAGGGTACAAAAGTGCATGTTCTGGGGATAAGTTTTTGATAAATTTCAGGACCCTTCTCTAAATGCATGAGAAGGGTTTAAATACTATTAAACTAATTCTAAAAATAAATTATTACAAAAATATAGGATACGGTTTAAATGACCGTCCTCTTTTCAGGAAAATAAAACAAAATTAAAGCTAAAATTAAATCTAATATTAAACTACTTCTGTATTTGGTCCTTGAAATCCCATGCATGCAGCATCTGTTTAAGAAGAGTCGGTTGGCTGACTTCCACTTTTAGTTGAGCTGAGTAAATAGAATCGACAAGCGCTGGTGCCATCTTTTTGATCGAATTGATGATATACTTAACGGTCATCCATTGGCTATGTGGCTTAACCAAGTAAGCCCAGTAATAATCCCAGTTTAACCTGGTTAACCCTTGGATTGCTTTTGCCTTTTCTTGAGCTCTCTATTTCCAATCTGCTTGAAGTTTTACTTTCTTGCAATTTTCGGGACTTGCAGGTGGCTGGGCAACTAGTAGCTTTCCTTTTTTAGAAATTTTTCGCGCCTCGGAAACTGCCTCTGTTTCTTGATCCGGGTTTCCTTGATGCGTTTTTCACCTTTTGCACTTTTTCCTTCCAACAGATATAAGTTCCAAATTTGTAGAACTAATACCTCTGTGAACTCTTGACCCTGAGTCTTAAACTATTTGTTTTGGATTTCTGCGCTGTCCAGTATCCACTTCACCATGTCTATATATGGGAGGATTTTTGGCCTTGCTGCTATCCGGTGCAGGAATGAGCAGGCTAGCTCTGAAAGGGATGCTTATGAAGAACCATTTGAGCCTGCGCTAGCAACTACTTCCATTACTCTGGGATTTTCCTCTTCGAGTAGATTATACATGCCTTCCCACGTAGCTATTCCCGCGTCTCTGTTACAGGCCGTGTCTGTATATAAGGGCGCCATTTCCTTTTCTTCTGAGCTCGGGGCTTTGCCTTTCTTTCCCATTTCAACCTGCGTAATGCTTTGTATCGGCCTCTGTCCTCCGTTCCTGCAATTCACAAGTGAAAATGAATGACAAGGAAGGGTGATGGGAAAAGTTTTAAATGCCGCAGAAATATCAAGCATACCACCTTACATGAAATGATTCTTTCGATAAGCACGCACCCATAATCCATTAAAACTGGCAACTACCTCATTTATTAGCATTAAAGTGCATAACTAGGTGTTAGCTTAAGGAAAATACTTTCCTTGAATAATGCGCCTGAAAGATCTGCGATGAAGCGATTTTGCGATTTGCTTTACAACATCGCAGATCGCAACATCACAATATCTCTATATGGCAATATCGATCACTCGTGACATCGCATTATAGTATTATCGCTGCATCGCGAAATTGCAATATTGTAATATCACAAAAATGTTATGCATGACAATCTTCGTTAACATGTTTCCTGCAAGATGCAACCTTGCGATCAACGTTATCGCATATCGGCAAATTTAAGTTTTTTTAATGTAAGGTTATGTTGAATGCGATGCGATATTTGTTTATTATCGCATATCGCGATCTCGCAAAAATTGTGTTCTTAAGGTGGCGTCCCGCTATCTTATGCGATGCCATATTTCCTAAGGAAAGATTTTAACTTACCTTATCATAAAACTTAGATTTTTTAGGATTTTTCAAGAAGTTTTCCTAAGCTTATGATGGTAATTTTATTCAAAAAGGAAATTTAAACACTATTTTAATTTTCTAGATTTTTAACTAGGGGTCCCCACTTATTTAGTATTAGGAATAACACTAAATAAAAAGGGGGGTTGTTGATGGCCACAACACAACTCAATGTCATTGACAGCCAAGCAAATCGATTTCATTGGCAGTCGAGCCAATGTAAGTCAAGGAAGAGTAGATCCACCTATTCTCGAGTTAGGGAACCAAGTATCCCTATTTTCTACGGAGTTGTTAGTAGATACATTTTTGTATAAATAAGAAACCTAAGGGACTCATTAGGCTTCAAAGTTTTATTGTAGCCAAGGGGCCATTAAGTTGAAGCACTTTTGATTGTTATTATTATGATGTATTTGAAACTTTTTGAATGATAATGAGAAATTTTATTTTGATCCAGCACTGAGTTGACTCAAAGGGCTGAAGCTCTTGGGTTAGGGCCCAACCCTAGAAACAAAATTTCCTCTCGTGTATCTATATTATTAATTTAGAATGTTGATTAATTATTTCAGTTTATTCATGTTTCTTTTAGCTTAGAATATTAATTACATTGTTTCTTATTCATGCCTCCATTAGCTTAGAGGTTAAATTAGTTGTTGTAGTTCAGTAGAGTAAAATACATTAAATCTTTTGATAGTGACCACTATCTCATCTCCCTCATGAGATCATGATTAGACGACCCCAATCTCATATCCCAAAAACAAAGTGTGATTTCATATTCATTACATAGATCAATCTTTACCATTAGTAGATAGTTGTTTATGATTTGTTGGAAAGATTTGAAGTTGTTATTTTCATTCTCATGATTATTGTAGCTTATAAGGTAGTTCAATTCAAATATCAAGTTCTTATCAGTAGATAGATAATATTTTCCAAATTCAATTCATCTTTTCCACATTGACATGTAATAATTTGCAATTGAAAAAAACATGAAGTGCAGTTATTATTGCAGGGTTGTTGATCTGCAGGCAAGGACCCTTTTCACCAACTCCATTTAGGCCTTCTCCACCTTATGTTTATGCATGCCAACCCATGTTATAAACCTTGTCTTTTAGGCCACCTTGAGTAAGCCATCTTAGCCCAACTTTGGCCTTCTTGAAGTAATGGGTTTGAATAAGGATGATGATCACCTTCCCTACACTTTCCACAACTTTCATACACCCTTCCAATATTTCATCTCACCATTATTACCCTCCAAACCCTCTTAGCAACCTTCCTATAACATTTTAGGACATCTTGTAGTAGTACAGGACATCCTATAGCTCACTTGTAGCAGCTTGTTTTGACCCTGTTTTGGCCTACAATGATAGCCTAGCCTAGTTTAGGAGTAGATTCACCCCCCATCTTGGACTCCATGACCAGAAGTGCCACCTATATCAATCCTTTCACTCCTTTTCCTTCCTGCAATATTAGATAACATTAGTTCTTTTGTTTCCAAATTTAGAAATTAGAACTTTATGTACTTTGGAAGTGTGAATTAGATAGTTAATGCATGCATTTTTTAATTATGAAATGTTATAATAATCTTATGTTTTCAAGAAACCCTGATAGCTATATGATTGAGTGCAAGTTAGCATAGTTTCCTTTCTAAAACCTAGCATAAAATTGTGTGCTTTCAATAGTTAAACTCCTTTTAGTTTCATCAGAGGAATGGTTTGGAACCCTAATGATCAGGTGACCCAGTTGAGGGTGGCATGAGTAGGATGATGCATCTACTGTGCATATTGCATTTTCACCTCTAAGATTGTACGAAACACTGGTTTGATAAAGTAATTTTGGTAACTTTGGGAGTTGCGTCATTCTTGCTGCAATACTAAGGCTCATCACTCTTTGGTGCCATTTCCGGGGAGGTGCCTAGGTAGATGTAATTTTTTCTTTTCTTTCTATTTTGCATTCATTACATAGATGTTATTCTTGCTTTCCTTTATTCTTTGTGGTTGATTTTGAAAAAAAACATAAAAAGAGAAAATTTCATTCATGTCTCGTAGGAGTAGACACACTTCATGTAAATTCTTTTCAAATACCCCCATACCATCAAAAAATCAACCTTCACTCTTCTTCGGTGATTATCAACTTCCCTCTCTGTCTACAAGGGAGTTAGAGGACCACTTAAGTGATCAACCTCAGATATTTGAAGAGCCTATTCAGGAAGAAGGAGAAGAAACCATTCCACATGCCTACACCATGGATGAAAATAGAAATCAGGGTTATTTTCCCATCAAAGAGACTAATGGAGATGCTAGGATGAAACATATAAGCCCTTCTACCATTCCTCACCTCCATGGCTTAACCTAAGAGGACCCTGATACCTTTTTGTTTGAGTTTGTTCTTGTTAGTAGAACTTATGATTATACCTCTGATGGCCAGAAGTTGAAGTTGTTCCCATCCGCCTTTAAGGATGCAACCTTGTGCTGGTTCATGGGTCTATTTGGGGATAACATCACTACATGGGATCAAATGTAGTAATCTTTAAACGACAAGTATAGCGAATATTGTAGGTCCAACACACCAAATAGGAAATCTTTACAATGAATCTTGGACCAGATGAATCCCTGGAATACTATGAGGAAAGGTTCCAGCTTAGTTGTAAAAGGGCTAGATGCACCCTTGATCTTGAATCAATTAAGTTACTCCTTCTTAGAGGAATTAGGGAGGACATACTGGAAACCATAAACATGATGTCTGGAGGAGACATTTATTAGCTACACTATGACAACATCAATACAGTATTCAAAAACCATTCTAGGTCTGCTAGAAAGAAGGGTAGGTCTAGTCAAGCTTTGGTCAATTCCTCTTCCTCCAACACATCTATCAAGAATGAAATTGGAAACATGTTGGAGGACTTTAAAAGTGAAATTAAGGACACCTTTTCTCTGCAAATTGACACCGTACAGATCAAGAGGAAATAAGAGGAAGCAGAGTGATCCTTAGCTGTCTTTTTCCCTAAATGCACTAAAACGCACCCCAGAAATGAATGTAGATTAAATATTATCGAGGTTTTCTCAATCTTTGCGGAAACAAATTCCACAGATAAGTGCCCTTGTTTTCCTGGATTGAAAGTTGTATACCAAGGGGTAGAAGGTGGAGCTGAAAAACTCTGTTACATCAATCAAAGGAGGCCTCAAGGACCTCATCCATACCAACAAGGCATGAAAGGTGTATCTGATTCATATTACCATCCCAGCCATAATTCACCCCTGCCCCCTTGGTATTATCCTACTTCTCCTTAATGATCCACACCTTCTCCTTTGTCTTATGCGCCTCAATATCCTCCCCAACCTACCAATCAACCATTTTAGCCATATGCTTCTACACATCCTCAATGGAATATCCCATCACAAAGTTGGAGGCCTCAATTCAACCAACCACCTGATTTACTACCTCCACCTCCATCTCAACCACATCTCATTCATCCTACTCTAGCTAAGAAACCTTAGATGCCTGCTCAACCAAATCTGAACCTAAACAACAAGCAAACACAACATGTCTATAGTGGAGAGACATCTTACCCTGCCTATGTTGTGGAGATTCAAGAAATTAACCTCAAGTTTGGAAGAGTGCTACCAAATAACCAACCTCCATCTCCACCTGAGGAGATTGAAGAAGAAAAGGAAGAGAGTGCTCCTAAATCCAATCCACCTCCTTTTCCTAAAAGATTGATCCATCCTAACCAGCAAAACCTAGAAGAGACTGAACTTCTAGGAGAATTTAAAAACTTGTGTGTTAAAATGCCACTCCTCCAAGATATCAAGGATGTTCGCATCTACAATAATCTTATAAAAGAAAAATTCTTCAAACATCCAGGGAGGAGAAAGAAAGACACCCCTTCCATCAATGTCATTGGTCAATTGTATGATCTAATGTTCGGGAGAGTGATTTACCCAAAGTATCTAGACCTTGGAAGTCCTGTGGTCGATGTGCACATTGATGCCATCATTGTCCCTCGTAACTTGATTGATCTTGTGGTTTCCATCAATGTGATGAATAAGGAAACCATGCTCAAACTAAACCTCCAAGGATATTTGAGAAATACCACAATAGTGTTGCAACTTACAGATAGGTCCACAGTGGCTCCTAAGGGAGTTGTTGAGGATGTAATGGTCTCTATTGATTCCTAGGAGTATCCTGCTGAATTCCTTGTTCTCCAACCCAAGACCAAATTCATTGGATATCTTGTCATCCTGGGAAGACCATGGCTAGCTATTGGGTTGTGTTATATTGGACCCTATATTAGGTTGGGCGAACCTACCTATGGTTTTTTGGTACATGGTATTGGACACGATGGTTTTCAGTCCATGGTATTGGATGCTTTGGCATGTATAAATATGTATTATAACATTGAAAGGAACATAACAAAAAATCAAGCTGGTAGTCCCGGTTTTGGGATCTAGGGGAAAATCTCTATGTATATGTGTTTTATGTGTTATGCTCTCGCATTATTTATTTTATGTGTTTTAGAATTCATATGTAGGTAATTTATGTATGGGGTTAAAACCTACATTTGGTATCAGAGCTGTTTTTGGCTTCAAGGGGATGCCTTTGATGCTAAGGGGTTTCGCTCGGCCTGTGGTAGACCTTGTTCAGTGGGAGTTCTGTGAGATCGATTCTGTTGGTGAAAGAAGATGGCGAGCAATGGAAAGATAGAGATCGAGAAATTTAATGGTCAAAGTTTTGAGTTGTGGAAACTCAAGATGGAGGATCTGTTGGTGGATAAAGATCAATGGATCACAGTAGATCCAGGTACTAAACCAACGGGAGTGTTCGATGAAGAATAGAAGAAATTGAATCCGAAGGCAAAGAGCACAATATGATTGTGTGTCTCAGATTCAGTATTGTTGAATGTATCAGGGGAAGCTACGACAAAATATTTGTGGGACAAGTTAGGGACTTTGTACCAATCTAATTCTCTCGTGAATAAACTATTCCTGCGGAAAAAGCTGTATAACTTGAGGATGAAAGATGGAGACTCAGTGACAGAGAATCTGAACGCATTTAATACTGTGGTAAGTTAGTTAGCATATGTTGATATTAAAATTTCAGATGAAGATAAGTGCATCAGTTTGTTGTGTTCTCTACCAGATTCGTGGGATAGTCTACTTATTGCAATAGGTAGCAATGCAACTGCCTTGCATTTTGATGAAATAGTCTCATCCTTGCTGACGGAGGAGATGAGATGGAAAAATATGGAGAGCCAAAATGGTGATTCCTTGTCTGTACGAGGATGGTCCCAGAACAGAAACAAAAATAAGTCATCGAGTGGGAGATCTAAATCTAGAGGGAGATCTAAATCTCCAGGAAAACCTGTAAAGGTGGTGTGCTGGAAATGCGGAAAGGAAGGCCACTACAAAAGGGAATGTAAATCTAAAGCTCCTGTTAAAGGAAAGGGATCTAATGATGATCCTTCTACAGAGGGGAAAACCACCTCATATGAAGGTGGGGATGTGTACTTGGCCTCTTCAAGTACACATGTAGATCATGAGGCATGGTTGATTGACTCAAATGCATCCTTTCACTTCACTCCCCATAAAGAGTGGTTCTGCGAGTATGAGAAATATGATGGTGGTGATGTCTTTTTGGGGGATGACAGGAAGGCTAGAATCATTGGTTGTGGAAAAGTAAAGTTGAAGTTGCAAGGTGGAAGGGTTATTACCCATCCGAGTGTTCTGCATATTCCTGCATTAGCCAAAAATCTGATTTCTGTAAGCAAGTTGGATGATGCAGGTGTAAAAACAGTGTTTGAGAAGGATACCTGCAAGATGGTTCAGGGAGCACTTGTATTGATGCACAAAGTTCGGATTGGAATTTTATACAAGCTGCAAGGTATCACTATTGTTGATGGGTGCAACAGTTCTATGGTTCCTGAACGTGGAGTAGAAAATCTAGTGGTCTCTTGAGAGAAGACCATGTTGTGGCATCAAAGGCTTGGAAATATTGCAGAGAAGGGTGTTCAAATACTTCATGGTAAATGTATGGTAGAAGGTATGAGTAATAGTTCTCTGGATTTTGATTTCTATGAAAATTGTGTATATGGGAAGCAGAATCGGGTGAGTTTCCCCTCTGGTAGTGAGAGGGCGAAACAAATATTAGAGCTTTTGCACAGTGATGTGTTTGGACTTGTGAAGGTTCTATCACTGGGTAAGTCTATGTACTATGTATCATTTATAGATGACTTCTCAAGGAATACATGGATATATTTCCTTAAGAAGAAATCTGAAGTCTTTGACATGTTTAAAGAATTCAAGGCTCTGGTGGAAACCAAACAGAGAATAAAATAAAGGTGCTGAGGATAGATAACAGTGGAGAGTTTTGCAATAAGGAATTTGAAGAGTTTTGTAAGAAATGTGGTATAGCACGGCATAACACTACTCCATATACACCTCAACAAAATGGAGTTGTAGAAAGAATGAACAAGACGTTGATGGAAAGGGCAAGAAGCATGCTCAGTGGTGCCAGGTTAGGATAGGAATTATGGGCAGAGGTGGTGGAGACAGCATGTTACCTGGTCAACAGATCACCTTCATCAGCGTTGGAGGATAAGACTCCACAAGAGGTATGGACTAGTAAGAAACCCTCTCTTTCACATCTGAGGGTATTTGGATGTGATGCATATGTATTTGTTCCAAAGGAGAAAAGAACAAAGTTGGATAGTAAATCTAAGAAGTGCATCTTTATTGGGTATAAGGATGGTTTAAAGGGTTATAAGCTTTGGAACCCAGTAACAAGGAAGGTTGTGTATAGTCGAGATGTGGTGTTCAGAGAGGTGAAATATGTTATTAAACATCAATTCCAACCAAAGGAACCTGAGAAGATAGAGTTTGAGCTAAAGGAGAAAGAATCAGCCTCTACAGTAGAGGAGGAATCAGAAGATGAAGAGCCACAAACTCTAGGTGTGAGAAGATCAGTTCGAGAAAGAAGGAAGCAAGAAAGGTATAGTCCATCTGCTTTCTGTTCAAATTTTGCTTTGTTTGTTACTGATGATGATCCCAGAACTGTGAAGGAAGCAGTAGATTCAAAGGATGGAAAACTCTGGAAAGAGGCCATGGTAGATGAAATGGAATCTTTGCACAAAAATGAGTCTTGGGATTTGGTGGAGTTGCCGGTTGGAAGGAAACCCATTGGCAACAAATGGTTGTTCAAGAAGAAGACAAATGTATGAGGAAAGGTGGAGAAATACAAAGCTCGGTTGGTAACAAAATGTTACTCCCAGGTGCCGAGTGTTAGGATTCTAAGAAACTCTCCTAGGTTGTAGCTCGGAGATGACAGGTAACATATAAATTCAACTATTGTTGCAGGTTTAATGGAAGGACTGATGGTTTGGTTCAAGCTAGATAGCCACTTCTACTTTGTTTCACTCCAGACATACGTGAACACCCCCAGACTACAAGGCTTTAGACCACCAATTGCTCACAGTTTGAGGGATAAGGTGAATATGGAGAATACTAACCACACCAGCAGATGCACAAGGCCATGTGATGGCCGGCTGCAACTAGTAAAGAAGTCTGCAAATCTAATGTAATAATGCAAAGACAGGATGACAACTCTCCTGCATTAGATAGAAAGAAACCTAGACCACCTATTCAATGATGCATACAATGTTCTAACACAAAGATAGGATGACAACTATCTAGTGCTAAACATCAAGAGATCAAGAACACAGCATATCAAGCATAACTTAGAACAAAGGAAAGTGGAATGTGAGCAGTTAACAGCAAAAGAAGCTTGTATTAGCTGAAAATGAAGATGAGACGCTGCAAGTGACAAAATATCTACAGTCTCTAGAAGTTGAACTTTACATCAAATGCCAACCTTGATTACATCTTGCTTCCAGGTATTTATAGATTTACATTACAGGGGCACTTGGCCATTTAGGTATGGAGGGGTCATAATTGACCACCAATCGCATTTAACTACCTGATGGAGTCTCTGAACATGCTTGCTTGCTTCAGTGGATGAATCTGATCTGCTCGGGTGCTATGCTATCCCTTTTGGCCATTGGAGTGCTTGTACCAATGGAGTCCATAATTGATAAATTCAGTTACAGGGTCATTGCGTCCTTTTCCCTCTTGGCCATGTCTTTAGTTAAATATGGTTGTTGGGAACTGACTGTGACTAGTACTGGAAAACTGGTTATCTCCTTCCTCGAGAAAGAGAGTGGTCAAGGACATGGAATGCATGGGCAACAGTCAATCGGGATGAGAGGGAAGGATGACCATCGGATCAAGGAAATGGATGGTGGAGATGGCTTGACGGAGGCTATTGGCCATGGTGGGAGCGAGGTGAATTGGGCCGTCAAATATTCGGTGGACAGATCAGACGGCGATCAGGCGGTGAAGCTACGCAGTCGTTTAACGGGCGCGGTCGTTTTGGATGGGCGGTAATGGTTTTTATTGCACCGCTTTTGGGCCCTAATCGGTAAAATACGGAAGTCGCGCGATTCCACTCATTGATCGACACATAGCAGTGGATGAGAGAGAAAAACCACTCTCATCGCATGCTAATGTTTGATCGGGTTTCGGGTGGGGGAGGAGAAAAAAGCATCAGATCAGATAGAGATGAATCAGACGGTGGAGAGTGGTCGGACATGTTGCTTTATCGGGCACGATGTGGGCCGTTAGATTGGCGAGGGGTTAATCAACAGCCGGGAAGAGGCGCGATGGGTTTATGAGCGCGCGAGGTCATATGGGTGCAATTTTATGACGGGATTGGGGTTTACACTTCAGTTTAGAATAAAAGGGACTATTTTGCAGGGTTTAGGAGGCAAAATAGGGGAAACAGAGATGGAGGAGAATAAACGGGGTAAAGGAAGAAGGGAGAAGGTGGCTAATTTGAGCCCCTCTTTGAACATAACCAATCAGACCATGATCCTTTCTGACCTTAGGAAGTTAGCATTGTACGGCGGAGCCAACACTGGCTCCTTCTGGGGATGAGATCCTCCCTGTGAGGTCTCAAGAACTGTAGACCACTGCCTTTCCTACAAAAACAAGATAAAAAATATTTCTTAGTGTTCCATTGGGCATGGAGTCTAATTAAGCCTACACTAAAACTTGTAGAAAGAACATATTAACAATGCTGGGGCCTAGAGGCCTTAAACAACATAAATCTTCAAAAATTGCCCATTGACTGGGCCATCAAAAACTGTTTCTCCTTTCATACTTTACAGCATGAAAGTGTTGTTCCCTTATATTTGAGAAATGACAAAAGGTCCAGTCCATAGAGAATCGAACTTCCCATGATTGCCTTTCTTTTCCTTCAGTGCATCCCATTTGAGCACCAAGTATGCAATCTGAAAATTGTCCATCTTTGCCTTTCTGTCAAAGGCTTCCTTGACTCTCTTTTGATGTGCTGTAGACTTTTCAATCAGTTGATCCCTGATCTGGTGCACTTCTGCCAAGTCACTAATCCTCTTTGTCATGTCATTTTCCTCACTCTGCTCTTCCTACAAGAATTTAGCCACAGGGAGGGTCAACTAAATTGGGAATACAACCTCAGTGTCATATACCAGCTCGAATGGAGAATTCCCTGTGGATTTCTTGGTGGTCACTCTGTCAGCCCACAATGCATATTTCAGCTTGGAATCCCAATTCCTCTTGTTGTCCTCCAGCATCTTTTTGATCATCCTTATCAGGGTCTTAGTGGATGATTCTGCTAGACCATTACCTTGAGGGTAATATGAGGTGGTAAGAACTAGTTTGATGCCCATTGAGTCACACATGTCCACCAATTCTTTTGCCCTGAAGGCTGCTACATTGTTTGTAATCAATTTGTATGGATAGCCGAACCTGGTGAAAATGTTTTCTGTCAAGAACTTCACGACCACATGGTGATCAGCTTTCCTAGTAGGGATGGCTTCAATCCACTTAGTGAAGTAGTCGGTGGCTACTAAGATCCATCTGTGCTGGCCATTGGAATGTGGATTAATTTCCCCTATGAAATCCAAACCCCACTGCTGGAAAGGACCTCTGGCATGAATTGGCTTCAAGGGAAAAGACTTCAACTGCTTTTTTCCTTCAAACCTTTGGCACCTGTCACAAGATTTTACAAATAAAAAGACATCAGAAAATAAAGTGGGCCAATAATACCCAGCTCTGAGAACTTTGTGGGTTGTGGTTTCCCAATAGTGATGTCCTCCACAGATGCTGGAATGAACCTAATGCATGACCTCCATGGATTGTTCTTTGTCCAGACATCTCAAAAGGATTCCAGATGGATCCCTCCAATAGAGAAGGTTTTCATGAATGCAATACTTTTCTGCTCTGAGCTTAATAGTGATGGCTTGGCTTGAACTTAGGCCCGGAGGTACTTCTAGCTTCAGCAAAAATTGAAGTATTGTAAAATACCATTCACAATAAGCTAGATTTTCTGCCAATGACTGGTTCTGCCCTGTTTCAACTGTTTCTTTCCCTGTCTGTCTGTCATATGAGATTGTGCCTATCCAATTCATGTCTAGTATACTCAATTTTCTTCATCCATTAGCTTGGCAAGGCCTTGACCTCTGACCAGCTTGGTGGGCTTTAATTCTATGTTGAACTCAATAAGCTTTGAAATCCATTTAGCCCTTCTTCCATCAACATCTGGTTGCATTAGGACATCCTTTACTGAATAAGAGGTCACATATGCGATTACCTTGGAGGGCAGAGTACAAATTTTAAAATCTTTCAGGGATTTCATAAGAGCATATGCCTGCTTTTCAATGATATCGTACCTTAGTTCAACATCCCTTAAGGTTTTACTGAAGAAGGCCACTGGATGCTCTAAACCTTCATCATCTTTCTGCAATAGGACTATTGCAAGGGTGTCACCTGAGGCAAAGGAGAAAATATGGAACTCCTTGTTATAATCTGGGCTGATCAAAGTGGGAGCTTCCATAATAGCTCTCTTGATGGCTTCGAAAGATCTTCTTGCTACACCAGTCCATTTGATCTCTGATCCCTTTTTCAGCATGGAGTTGATGTGTTTTACCAGTTCTGTAAAATTAGGAACAAACCTCCTTACAAAATTTATTTTTCCGAGAAAGGATTGGATGTCCTTTTTTGATCTTGGGACAGACAAGGTCTATATTTCTTTTACTTCTTCTGGGTCAATTTTGACACCTGCAGCAGAAACAATGTGTCCTAACAGCATGCCTTCTTCTAAAGTAAAATGTGGCTTCTTAGGGTTCATTGATATCCTAAACCTTCTGCACTTCACAAATACTCTCTTCAAATGCTGCAAATGATCTTGAAGGCTACTGGAATATAATGTTATATCATCTAGGTAGACAAGGACAAATTTATCCTTCTCTCCTACAAATGTTATATCCATAGCACTCTGAAAGGTGGCTCCAGCATTCATCAACCCAAAAGGCATCTTAGAGTACATGAAAGTGCCCCAAGGAGTAGTGAATGCAGTCTTTTCTTGGTCATCTGGATGTACAACAACTTGGTTATACCCTGAAAATCCATCCAGGAAAGACATGACTTTGGCTCCTGAGAATTTTTGCAACAAATGATCCATCGTGGGTAGAGGATAGTTGTATTTCTTAGAGCATTTGTTCAGGTTCCTGAAATCAACGCATATCCTGATTTCTCCACTTTTCTTCCTCACCACTACCAAGTTGGCTACCCACTTTGAATACCTCAAGGGAACTATGATTTTGGCAGCTAACAAATTCTTGATTTGCTTTTCAATCAGAGGGAGGAGCAAAGGATTTATGGGCCTCAGCTTTTGCTTGAAAGGAATGGTTTCTTTCTCCAAGGGGAACTTATGCTGGATGATATTTTTGTCATAAGTTTCGAGGTCACTGTATTCCCAGGCAAATACATCAGCAAACTGCTTCATCAAGGTGCAATATTTAGAACTCTGGGCAGCAGACAAATGGGTGGATATATTTATATACTTTGGATGATCTGGACTCCCTATGTTATGCTTGTGGACTGCAGAATGATCTTATCTCTGGGTAACCTTATGAGGCACATCATTTTGGTCAAATAGCTTCTCTAGAGGCACTAGTCCTTTAGGTATATGATTGCTAGGCAACTGAACAATGTTGTCTTGGCCAATTTTGTTCCTTAGCTGGGGTTGGGGACTTTCTTCCAAGGTTTCATTCTCTTGATCAATTTGAATTTCAGAGAATTCATCAATGACTTGCAGAAACCTATTCACTTCATCATCATCCTCAAATACTTTCCAGTGCTGGACATTATCAAGCAAGGATGGTCTATATTTTATCTAGACTGCATAAACCAATCTAGGGGGCATGGGAGGGATGAACATGCTAGCAGACACAGCAAGGGAATCAACAAGCTGATTTTTGACTCTAGGAATATATGAGATACAAAAACTATCAAAAGAATCTTTGAGTCTCCATACCTCGTCTCTGTATGCTTTCATCCTTGGGTGCCTTGCTTGGAACGTTTTGTTCACTTGTTGAATAATGAGATCAGCATCTCCATACACCTTTATGTTTCTAATCCCTCTATCTTTGGCAACGTTTAAGCCCAATATCAGAGCCTCATACTTTGCTATATTGTTGGTGATCTGAAAAGTCAGCTTAAAAGACAGATGTGTGCTTTCTTATTTTGGAGATACCAGCACAACTCCTGCTCCTGCAGTTTCCCTTAAACATGCTCCATGAAAGAACATATCCCAAACCTGTGCCCCTTCTCCTTCCAAAGCCTGGCCTACTGGTTTCTTGAGGTGCACCGAGGCCCTCTGGGATTCTTCAATTTGGAGAATACATGCCTCGAAATCAGTGTCCACAGCATAAATGGGATGATTAGTGGGATTCTTCTCATCACTGATGATGTAGGCCAGCTGGGCCTCCCTGTACAATATTCTACTTTCTCCTCCAAAAACTGGGACAGTGGCATAAGATAAGTCAGTTTGTAATTTCCCACCCAACCTCTTAATCCACCCTCTGGAAAATAGTATACCAAACTTAGGGGGGGACATCAGCTACCACAATATCCATCATCATGCTTTACATGGGCAGCTGAGTTAGGGTGATAGCCAAGTCTTTGATTAACCCCATACACTTCACCTTCCTTGAATCAAAGGAGAATAGGTCAGATAAGGTCTGGTGATGTTAAGGCCTAACTCTTCCATGATAGCTTTGGGCATCAGATTATGGCTGTCACCTGTTTCCAGCAGGCAGTTATGGATTGTTTTGTCATGAATGGTTAAGGAGACATAAAATGATGGGGAGTTGTTATCAGAGGTTTCAGTCATTGGGCTAAGCACAACTGTAGGTTTATCATCTTGCAAATTCACATAGTCATTGGATGCTTGTGAGGCTTTTAGCTCAAGGGCATCAAGGATAGGCTTTCTAAAGACCTCACTCCTTGCAAGTTCTATCAGAGGGATAGATATTTTTAACTTCTGGATTTTTTATTCAAAACTGAAAGGGGAAGGGGACTTGTCAGGCCTCTTACCTCTTGAGCTGGTGCTTTGAGGATGACTGGATTAGCTGCTAGTTTTTTCTGGTTGCTGCTCTGTTTCTCTGTGGGGACAACAGCTCTTTGGGCAGGACTGTCTTTGGAATTACTCATTCTTGACCTCAGGTTGTATCTTTGTTGGTCTTCAGTCTGTAGAACAGCTTCTCTGTCCCACTCTTGGCTAGTCTGGTCTTTGAGTAATGACTCTTCATAGGCAGTCAATGTCAAAACGATAGCACTACCCTTGTCTTCTATGTAGTGAATCTCATCCTCTTCCTCAAATTGTTCCTTCTCCATGACTACGTTTTGAAAAGGAGTCTTAACCCTTTGTTCTTCACTAGCCTCCTTGCCTCTTTGAATGATCTACAATTGCTCATTTGCTCTTCTGAATGGATTTGGATTTCTAGGAGCAAATGTGCTAGGAAGCCTTGCTTTCCCAGAACTCTTCTCAACCTTCAGCTTGGATATCTCAGCAGCCAATGACTCTATCATTTTATTAATTTTATCTAATTTAGGCTCTGAAGATGAAGAAGAGGAAGAAGCCTCACCTCTCTGCCTCCTTCTATCAGCATGACCTTTGAGTTTCTCTGCAGCCATGATATTAGATTCCACCTCTAAGGCTGCATCTTGCATTTCAACTAGAGTAACACATCTTCTTTCTCTTAACAACAGGCAGAAATCATAATCAAAGGCATTAGCATAGGTGAGTTTGGCAGAGGTGGGGGTAGGCTTCACTTCAGTGGGTATTTTGCTATACATACGGTTGAATCTTTTATTAAAATCAGACAAAGATTCCCCATTTTCCCTTTTGAGGTTGCTAAACTCTGTATGGTAGTATAGCAAGTCTTTCTTATCTCCCCAATGCTTTAAAAACACATCATCTAATGCTTCAATGTCTGCTATAGACCTAGGGGTAAACTCTTTGAACCACTTTCTAGCCTCTCCATCAAGGCTTTGGACAAACACTCTCATCCACACATCATCTTCACTAATATCTAGGTTATCAGCATAGCTATAAAAAGATTCAAGGTGTTCTTCAGCTGTTACTCCCTCTGTACCAGTGAACTTAGGCATGTATTTATGATATTCTCCTGCAGGTATGGCATTCAACGGAACAGGTAGGACCAAGGGTCCATACCTAGCAGCTATGATTCTCTGCATCTTAGTAGGTGCTTGTGGGCCTGCCATGACTGGGGTATATGGAAGGGTACTGGTAGTTTGAAAGGTAGGGAGCTGAGAAATGACTGACAAGGATAGAGGAATATGATGGACTATAGGGGAGGTTTTCTTTGGATTGAGATCCAAAGGGGAACTTATTCAATAAGGAGCTTTATGAATCTCTGAGGGTATTTCTTCACTAACAGTGCTAGGCTCTATATCTTCAAAATGAACATGCTCAGTTACAAGGCTCTCTTGCAAAGATACATAAGATTATTTAGGCTTACCTGATCCTGATGCTCCTTTCTGAATGATATTTTTCTGCTTAACAATCTTCTCAGGGTCAGGCACTGGGTCAACAGGTGATTTCTAAGGATTTCTCTGAGTATGTCTCACAAACTAAGCCAGAACTGTGATGTGGAGTCACCAAAAGATTGGTCCTCTAGTAGAGTCGCCAGATAGATGATTACAACCAGAAATGTGTCCAGACTTTGTCTATCATCAAAGCTGGATATGTGTCATTCTCCCAGGGAAGATGAGCTTCAATCTCCTCTCCTCGGAAATGATGTTAATAATGTTAGGATTCCAAGAAACTCTCCTAGAACACATACTTAATTATATTTGGAATTAAATAATGGATCTAGAATTTCAAAATAACCAAAAAGCTAAATTCTAATCATGTCCTTGTAATAAAATATTTCCAATTTTAATGAAATATGTGTTCTAGGTTGTAGCTTAGAGATGCCTGGAAACATATAAATTCAACTATTGTTGCAGGCTTAATGGAAGGACTGACGGTTTGGTTCAAGCTAGATAACCACTTCTACTTTGTTTCACTCCAGACATATGTGAACACCCCCAGACTACAAAGCTTTAGACCACCAATTGCTCACAGTTTGAGGGATAAGGTGAATATGGAGAATACTAACCACACCAATAGATGCACAAGACCATGTGATGGCCAGCTGCAACTAGTAAAGAAGTCTGAAAATCTAATCTATTAATGCAAAGACAGGATGACAGCTCTCCTGCATTAGATAGAAAGAAACCTGGACCACCTATTCAATGATGCATACAAGGTTCTAACACAGAGATAGGATGACAACTATCTAGTGCTAAACATCAAGAGATCAAGAACACAACATATCAGACACAACTTAGAACAAAGGAAAGTGGAAAGTGAGCAGTTAACATCAAAAGAAGCTTGTATTAGCTTAAAATGAAGATGAGACATTGCAAGTGACAAAATATCTACAGTCTCCAGAAGTTGAACTTTACATCAAATGCCAACCTTGATTACATCTTGCTTCTGGGTATTTATAGATTTACATTACAGGGGCACTTGGCCATTTAGGTATGGAGGGGTCATAATTGACCACCAACTGCATTTAACTGCCCAATGGAGTCTCTGAACATGCTTGCTTGCTTCAGTGGATGAATATGATCTACTCAGGTGTTGTGCTGTCCCTTTTGGCCATTAGAGTGCTCATAGTAGTGGAGTCCATAACTGATAAATTCAGTTACAGGGTCATTGTGTCCTTTTCCCTCTTGGCCATGTCTTCTATTAAATATGGTTGTTTGGAACTGACTGTGATGGGTACTGGCAAACTGGTTATCTCCTTCCTCAGGCAACAAAGTGGTCAAGGACGTGGAATGCATGGGAAACAGTTAATCGGGATGAGAGGGGAGGATGACCATCAGATCAAGGAAACAGACAACAGAGATGGCTCGACGGAGGCTACCAGCCAAGGTGGGAGCGGGGTGAATTGGGGCTGTCAAATCTTCGGCGGACAGATCGGATGGTGATCAAGCGGCAGAGCTGCGCAGTCGTTTAACAAGCACGAGTGGTTTAGATGGGCGGTAATGGTTTTTATCGCACCGCTTTCGATACCTAAGAGGTAAAATCTGGAAGTTGCATGATTCCACTGAGAGATCGATACGTAGCAGTGGATGAGAGAGAAAAACTACTCTCATCACACGCTAACGTTCGATCGGGTTGCGGGCGCGGGAGGAATGAAAATCGTCGGATCGGGCAGAGATGGATTGGACGGTGGAGAGTGGTCGGATAGGTTGCTTTATCGGGCATGATGTGGTTCGTTAGATTGGTGGTGGGTTAATCAACAGTGGGGAAGAGGTGCAATGGGTTTATGAGCGCGTGAGGTCATATGGGTGCAGTTTTATGATGGGATTGGGGTTTGCACTCGGGGTTTAGAACCAAAGGGGCTATTTTGCAGGGTTTAGGAGGCAGAATAGGGGAAACAGAGATGGAGGAGAATAAACGGGGTAAAGGAAGAAGGGAGAAGGTGTCTAATGTGAGCCCCTCTTTGAATGTAACCAATTAGATCATGATCCTTTATGACCTTAGGAAGTCAGCACTGTACGGCGGAGGCAACACTGGGAATTGATTTTGGTGATATTTTTTCTCCTGTTGCCAAGGTAACTTCTATTAGGTTGCTTTTATCTGTTGCTATTGCTTTTGATTTTGAGGTAGAACAGATGGATGTGAAGACAACATTTCTTCACGGGGATCTGGAAGAGGAGATCTACATGAAGCAACCTGAAGGCTTTGCAGTGAAGGGTAAGAAAGAGCTTATATGCAAGTTAAAGAAGTCTTTGTATGGGTTAAAATAGTCACCAAGGATGTGGTATCAGAAATTTGATACATTTATACGGGGACTTGGCTTCACCAGAAGCAAAGCAGATCACTGTGTGTATTTTAAATTAATTGGTGACCATGTTATTTATCTGGTCTTGTATGTGGATGATATGTTGCTAGTTGGAAATGACAAAGAAATTATCCAGGATTTGAAGACCTAATTTCCTCCAAATTTGACATGAAATATCTTGGTGTTGCAAACTATATCTTGGCATGGAAATTAGAAGAGATCGGGAAAAGAGGAAGCTCTGGTTAAACCAGAGGAAGTATGTTGAGACAATATTATAGAGGTTTAATATGCAGGATAGTAAACCAGTGAGGGTTCCTATTCTTGTAGGTGTGAGGTTATCTATTGAACAGTGCCCCAAGACATAAGAAGAGGAAGAGGACATGTCCCCTGTTCCATATGCAAGTGTAGTCGATAGCCTGATGTATGCAATGGTCTGTACTAGACCAGACATTGCACATGCAATGGGAGTATTGAGCAAGTTTATGTCAAAACCAAGAAAGGAGCATTGGACAGCAGTGAAGCAGGTTTTCAGGTATTTACATGGCACTAGGGATTATGGTTTGTGCTACAAGGAAGACCAGGATTGGAAAGAGTGTTGGATATTCATGCCTTTGTTGATGCAGACTAGGCTGGAGATATGGATCAAATAATATCTACAAGTGGGTATGTGTTTAATTTATTTGGAGGTGTAGTAAGTTGGATGAGTAAGAAACAATCTGTAGTGGAAATATCAACTACGGAGGCAGAATACATGGCAGCCACTCATGCAAGCAAGGAAGCAGTTTGGTTGCAGATATTGTGTTCAAGTATGGGGTTAGTACAGGGAGCTATAAGGATAAACTGTGACAGCCAAAGTGCAATTTTCTTGGTAAAGAACCCTACTTATCATTCAAAGATTAAGCACATTGATGTTCAGTATCACTTTGTGAGGGATATGATAGAAGGCAAAAGGTGTTGCTGGTAAAGGTGGACACTTTGAAGAATACTGCAAATGCATTGAAAAAATCTATGAGCTCTGAGAAATTCTCCTAGTGTAGAGAAACAATGGGATTTTCAGGGCTGGAAAAATGAGTAAGCTCTCCTATGGCCCCATATGGAAAGAAAACAACAAGTGGGAGAATGTTGGGTTGTGTTATATTCTTTCCACGACTAACCTACGGAGTGAACCGGGGGGTTAGAGAGGGGGTGGAGCACCCCCTTCGTTGCACTGATTGCGCAGAGGGGGGGTCACACGGGGGGCGGAAGTCCCCCCTATCAGGGGGGTTTGAGGGGGTGCGTAGGCCCCCTCTATGGGGTTCGGGGCAGCGCCCTGAGAAAAAAAAATTTGGACCCTATATTAGGTTGGGCAAACCTACCTATGGTTTTTTGGTCCATGCTATTGGATGCGATGGTTTTCAGTCCATGGTATTGGATGCTTCAGCATGTATAAATATGTATTATAACATTGAAAGGAACATAATGAAAAATCAAGCAGGCAGTCCCGGTTTTGGGATCCAAGGGAAAGTCTCTGTGTATATGTGTTTTATGTGTTATTCTCTCGCATTGTTTATTTTCTATGTTTTAGAATTTGTATGTAGGTAATTTTTGTACAGGGTTAAAACCTAAATTGATCCCTGAGAAATACCACAATAGTGTTGCAACTTACACATAGGTCCACAATGGCTCCTAAGGGAGTTGTTGAGGATGTAATGGTCTCTATTGATTCCTGGGAGTATCCTGCTGAATTCCTTGTTCTCCAACCCAAGAACAAATTCAATGGATATCCTGTCATCCTGGGAAGACCATGGCTAGCCACTACTGATGCTTACATAATTTTTAGAGTTGGGAACATGACCATTAAGAATGGGCATTTGTCTAAACAATTCATATTGTACTGTCCTCCTCAACCATCCCTACATCATGACTTACCCATATGGTTGGAAGAGGAGGAAGATGAAGTGTATCATACCATATCCCATCCAATCTAACCCTATATGCTATTATAGGAGGGGGGAAACCTGATGAAGATGACCTCATTGACCAAATCCTCCGGAACCAGCCCCCCAACACCATGCCTCTTGATGATCTTGTGAAGGCATCTGAGGGTAATCCTTGTATTGAATTATGCCTAGTGGACCCAAGTCCTGTACATGTCAACATGGTAGAATTTTGTCCATATAAAACATTGAAGATGAACCCATCTCTCTCAGTGAACCAAGGGGAGAAGTTGTGAAACATGCTAAGAGAGCACTTAGATGCCTTTTCTTGGAGCTATAAAGAAATTAAGGGAGTGCATCTTTCGGTGTGTAATCATCACATCTACATCAAGGAAGGATGTAAACCAATGTATCAACCTCAGAGGAGAATGAAGCTAGCCCTCAAAGACATAGTCAAGGAAGAGTTGATAATGTTTTTGGATGCATGGTTCATCTACCCCATCTCAGATAGTGAGTGGGTATCCCCTCTAGTTTTTTTCCCAAAGAATAATGGAAAGTGGAGGATCTATGTGGATTACATAGAGATGAACAAAGCCACTAAAAAAGACATTTTCCTTTTAGCTTTCATTGATCAAGTATTGGATGGTCTTGCAGGGAATAATTTCTCGTCTTTCTTGGATAGATTCAGTGGTTACAATCAAATCTATATCAGCCTAGAGGACCATGATAAGACTACATTCACTTTTCCTTGGGGTACCTTTTCTTATAGGGTCATTCCTTTTAGATTTTGTAATACCCCTACCACTTTTAAAAGGGAAGTTCTGAGCATCTTTGTTGAGCTAGCCCATGACTTTGTAGAGATCTACATGGATCATTTCTTCAAAGGGAAGTTCTGAGCATCTTTGTTGAGCTATTCCATGATTTTGTAGAGATCTACATGGATCATTTCACTCCCAATGGGTGTGACTTCCTGGGGAAAGTCCTAAATAATTGCATTGAAATGAACCTCTCACTTAATCCTGAGAAATGTTAATTCTTGATGAATGCAAGGACTATCCTTGGCCATTCAATATCTCAGGAGGGAATACAAATGGACCCAAACAAAATTGTCATCATAAAAGGGGTCCCTACTCCTAAAAAGAAGAAGGATTTTAGGAGCTTATTAGGCTTAGTTGGATATTATAGGAGGTTTATCAGAGACTTCAGCGAAGTAGCCTCACCATTGCTTGGATTCTTGGCCAAGGACTCTGAATTTTGATGGTCAGATAGTTTCCAAGAAGACCTAGATATCTTGAAGGACAAATTTACTACTCCACCCATACTTAGAAGCCCAAAATTGGACTCTTCCTTTCCACATCGATGCATCTGACAAAGATGTAGGAGAAGCTCTAGGCCTGATAGATGAAAAGTTTCCTTATATCATTTACTTCATAAGAAAAAAAAATTCTAAGGCTAAACTAAATTACACTATAATTGAGAAGGAAATCCTAGTTTTCGTCCACTATTTGAACAAGTTCAGACACAACATCCCCTGATATCAAACCTTTGTGCATACTGACCATGCAACTATCAAGTACTTGATGAACACGCGTGATGTGAATGCTAGAATTATTAGATGGTTTCTTCTATTACAATAGTTTGATTTAACTATCATTGTTAAGCCAAGTAAAGAAAATGTAGTTGTAATTTTTTTGTCTAGACTTGATTTTCCTATAGGTGAGGAAGGGATGGTTGATGATCAGTTGCCAGACGAGCACCTATTTTATATTTCAATTCTCTCTCCATCGTTTTCTAACATAGCCAACTACCTATTTGCTGCAAATTTCCCTCCAAATTTGTCATCCAGGGAGAAGAGCAGAATTGTAAGGAAGAGTTCCCCTTTCACTTGGATTGGGGGAAATCAATTCAAGCTGGGAATAGATCAAATCTTGAGGAGATGTGTCAAGGAAGAGGAATTCTTTGACATCCTCTTAGCCTGTCACAATGGGCCTTGTTGAGGTCACTTTGGTGCAAAGAGGATAGCTTTCAAGGTTCTACAAGTTGGCTACTACTGGCCCACTCTCCACCAAGATACAAGAAGGTACACCAGTCAATGTGATCAATGCGAAAGGATGGGGAGACCTACTCCCAAGGATGAAATTTCCTTGCAACTTCAGGTGTCTTTAGAGCCATTTGTCAAGTGGGGCATGTATTTCATAGGGCCAATTGATCCACCATTAGGGCATAAAAAGTACATCATTGTATGCACGGATTATTTGACAAGGTGGGCTACAAAGGCTTTAGAGGTAGAAACGAAGGAGAAAGTGGTTGAGTTCTTAAGGGATAATGTGTTGTACAAATTTGGGTACCCTAGACAACTAGTTACTAATTAGGGAGCTCAATTCACATCACATATGATCGAGGATTTGTTAGGGAAACATCATATCAAGCACAGAAAATCTACTTCCTATCATCCTCAAGCCAATGGACAAGTTGAGGCCACCAATAGGGCATTAGAAGGAATCCTCACCAAGGTTGTGGGCAACAACAAAAAGGATTGGGTAGATAGATTAGTGGAGGCCACTTGGGCCTATAATGCAACTTGGAAGACAACTATTGGCTTCACACCTTATGACTTGGTCTATGGAAAGAAGGCTTTTCTCTCCATTGATTTTGAGTACAATACTTTGAGAATGGTAGCACAATTGGATTTAGATGTCACAAAGGCACAACAGGAGAGGTTGCTACACACTGAAGTTATCCAATTGTAGAGGAAGGTTTGGAATGATAGGAACATCAAGGAGAAGGCTTTTCAAGATGGGAATTAGGCTCTTCTATATGACTCTAGGTTCAAGGACTTCAAAGGAAAATTAATGACAAGGTGGTCAGGCCCATACCTAATAGAGAAATTCCATGACAATGGATATATTCAAATCAGAACCATTGATGAGGAAGGGATTCCCTTGATTGTCAATGGATACAAAATGGGGGTTTACAAAAAGCTTCTGTCCAGGGAAGAGTCCATTGGCACCATCAGCCAAGAGTAATTGTGATTGGAAGTGTCCTAACTTCCAGGTCACAAAATTCCAAAATATTATTTCTGTTTGTGGAAAAAAACAATAAGAGGCCTAGATGAAAACCTTCATGAGGCATATGAGGCCAACTCTTCAGTTGAAAACCCCCTTGAGGTAGCCCAGGGGTGAAAAGAAAGAGAAAAATAAAAGATCTCTAGGTGAAAACCTCCCTTGAGGCGCCCAAGGCGGATAGACAGGTTGAAAAACTTCTTTAGGTAGCCTTGTGTCCCTCAAAGAAAAAAAGAGAAAAAACAAAGAAGAATGCTATGACCGGGATATACAACTTGTCCATTAATAATTTCTATCATTTTGCAAGTTTTGAGGACAATGGCAAGTTGCAGAGCCCCAGGGACAGCATGCTCAAGTTCCATTCCAGTTTTTTCCTCCATCCACTCCATACCACCGATGTGAAACATGTCCTTACCACTCTCACCCATACTTGGGGCTAAAAAATCCATGTTTAGGCCCTCTCTGGTTTGCTACAGGATGTCATGTAACTACTACAGGAATATCTTGTAGCACTACAAGATTTCCTGCAATTCTACAGGAAAAAGGTTTTGATTGGAAAATAATCATATATGGCCTATCCAAGAATAATTAGAGTCCTCACAGCTTCATCGAATCACTCACCCAACCTCCATGCATCTCTGGTTCAAAAGAATCACCATCACTTAAAGCCAACCCTAAGCTCTGTCTCATTAAAAAACAAAAAAGCACAAAGGACATTTCCTTTATTTCCACATCCCTTCACTATAACACCAAGGCTCTAACATCACACTTGAACCCCTACACTCCTTCTCATCACTCTTCTGAAGAAAAATCCCTTGAAAGAGAAGAAAAAAGGCTTGCTATAGGATCTCCTGTAGCAGCCTATGCCACTATTGCAATAAGCTTGAAATATACTTTTTCTTCCCATCAGAATTGAGGAGATGGTACCATCATCCTGAAGCACCTTTCCATTCCAAGAAGGACTCCACAGCAGTAGCAACATCACCTAGGATATCACCAAAGCACCAGACACATGAACAAAACGAACAGTTAAATACACGGGAGCAAAGAAAGCACACACAGGAGAAAAGAAAGTACACACAGGAGAAAAGAAAAAAGGCAACAAGGTAACTCCCTGAACAGCAGCACAAAGGTCCAACACTCCAAGTTGCATCGATCGAGCATAAGGTGGGCACAGTTATGGTAACCTCTAAGCTCCTCCCTAGGTGTAAAATAATGAAAAATGTATGAATGTCGAGGAAAGGTATTTTTTATAAGCTGGAGGTAGCCACTTAACCTTGCCACCCTCAGCTGAATGAAAAGTGATCTATCAGTCATCATGCAACGTAGGAGTGTCACATCAGTCAAATAAGTTAGGAGGGAAGTCAAAATTAGTTAAGAGGGAGTGGGTTTTAATTATGGGGGACAAGAGAATGATCACTCCAGGTGGGCCAACGGTCCAAATGAGGAAAAAATGTACTATTGATAGCCATCACAACACTCCAAGCCCTAGCCACAAATAGCATAAAGCTCAAACTTTCTCTCATTGTTGCTCATTTCAAAATTAGTTGAGGTAGGGCTGAGCTTGGGAAGCTATCGAGAGAATCAAACCCTACTATATCATTCCTACAAGAAACAACTACGGGAAGTGCGGGAGGCTACAAGAAACAACTACAGGAAGTGTGGTAAGCTACAGGAAGCTACAAGAAGCTCATAAATTGCTACAGGAAGCCTCCAAGGGTGCAAAAAAAATTCCTAGGGTCAATTTGGTCTTCAATTATCATTACACCAGGCCTTATAGGGAACATTAAGTGGCCCCTCTCATTCTTTTGTCCATGATTTACATGTTAGTGAACCTTGAAATATCTTAGTAATTACATTCTGTTAGAAAATTATATATTATGGAGCAATGGAACACATAAAATATTGCAGAAATATAAACACAGTAAACGCATAAAACAAGAGAGACACAGATATACGTGGTTCACCTAGTTTGGGCTACATCCACGGAGAAACAACCAGTCCTTCTTTTATTATATTATCCAGCAAACTGAAGAGATACAACCTACATCAGATCTGTTGTAACTCCTTCTTCGCTCTCAATCTCCTCTCTTTTCCTCACTCAGAATATAGATCTACAAATACGAAATACAATTCCCTCATATATAGTGAGGGGTTTCCTTCTAGGGCAAAAAATCCTAAATGAAACATAACTTCTACCGTCAGATCTCCACCTAATGAACGGCTCAGATTGACTAGAAATTACTATACTTTTACAAGGCAATTTTACATCTATTCTTAGCTTCGGGGGCACTGCCCCCGAAACCCCCCGCCAAGGTGGGGCTCCCCAAAGGTCGCAGCCCCCCCCCCCCCCCCCCCCCGGACACCCCTGCAGTGAATATTTTACAGGTGGCGTTGCTACCCCATTTCGAACTGGGGTCCAATGCGGCAATACCTTTGAATACAGAAGATAATCAAACTCCACACCCAACAATCTCCCACTTGGAGACTGATTATAGCAACTCCACCGCTGCTTCATTTTTTGGACAATGACTCCTCTTTGGACCTGGTTTTTTCTCATCTTCTTCATCATACTTGAAGACCAATTGAAACTGAGCAGATTCTCAGTTTCTCCCTAGTTACAACTTTTGTTAGCATATCTGCAGGATTCTGGCTAGTGTGTATCTTTTCCAGCTTCAATTGTCCATCTCCCAATGCTGACCGTATGAAATGGTACTTGAGATGTATATGTTTAGTCTTGGAATGAAATGCAGAGTTATTTGCAAGATGTATGGCACACTGGATGTCACTATATAACCTACTGAACTCTTGATTCTTACCCAATTCATCCATAAACCTTTGTAACCAAATCATTTCTTTACTAGCCTCTGTAGCAGCAACATACTCTGCTTCCGTTGTTAAAAGTGCAACAACACTTTGGATTTTTGAAACCCAACTGGCAGATGTTCCACCTATAGTAAACACATATCCTGTAGTGCTCCTCCCGTTATCTATGTCACCTGCCATATCTGCATCAACATATCCCTGTAGAGCAATGTTTGAACCACCAAAGCATAATGCTTGATTTGTGGTACCTCTCAAATACCTGAGAATCCACTTCACTGCCATCCAATGTTCTTTTCCTGGATTGTTCATGTACCTTCTTACAACTCCCATTGCATGTGCAATATCAGGCCTTGTGCAAACCATTGCATACATTAAGCTTCCAACCGTTGATGCACATGGAACTTTAGACATATGAGCCATTTCTTCCTGAGTCTTGTGACACGCCTCCTTACTTAATTTGAAATGGCTATCCAAAGGTATACTAATTGGTTTTGCATTCTGCATATTAAACCTTTTCAACACCTTTTCTATGTACTCACTTTAAGACAATGTTAATTTGCGATTCTTCCTGTCTCTAGTTATTCTCATACCAAGGATTTGTTTTGCAGCACCCAAACCCTTCATTGCAAATGAGTTTGCCAATTTCCTTTTGAGCACATTTATTTCATGCATGTTAGAACCTGCAACAAGCATGTCATCTACATACAATAACAATATAATATAGCAGCCATCATTTTGCCTTTTGAGATAAACACAATGATCAGAGTGACACCTAGTATAACCTTGTTCAGACATAAACTTGTCAAATTTAGATACCACTGCCTTGGAGCCTGTTTTAAGCCATACAAGCTCTTCTTCAACCTGCACACTAATTTCTCCTTCCTTTTTACCTCATATCCTTGTGGCTGCTACATATATATCTCTTCCTCCAAATCCCCATGGATAAAGGTTGTCTTTACATCTAACTACTCAAGATGCAAATATTCAGCTGCTACTAGACTTAGAATAGTTCTGATTGAAGTCATTTTAACAACAGGAGAAAATTTCATCAAAATCAATACCTTTCTTCTGTGCAAACCCCTTCACCACAAGTCTAGCTTTGTACCTCTATTTTCCTCCATCTTCTTCCTTTAGCCTATAAACCCATTTATTCTGCAATGCTACTTTACCTGCAGGCAACCTGACTAAGTCCCAAGTCTGGTTATGTGCTAAGGAGTCCATCTCTTCTTTCATGGCTTGCTCCCACTTCTTCCTGGTTTCTACCTGCACTGCTTCTTCATAACATTTTGGTTCACCAGAATCAGTCAACAATACATAATATAATGAAGGAGAGTATCGTTCAGGGGGTCTACTTATCCTGGTAGATCTTCTAACACCACTTTCAGTTGTTTGAAGTACTTTTTGTTGTTGTGGTTGTTGTTTTGGCTGTTGATCATTATGATTTTCAGGCACTATCACTTTTTCTGTGATCTCTTCAAGCACTGAGTATTCTATGTTTTCTTTTTCTTGTTTCTTTTCCTGCAGTTGATCCTTATACAAAACCTTTTCATTGAATATGACATCTCTGCTCCTAATGATTTTATGTTTTTCATAATCATAAAAGTGATAACCAAAATCATTAACACCATATCCAATAAAGGTACATTTCTTTTATTTTGCCTAAATCTTTGTTCTATTTTCTTTGTTAATATGGAAAAAGGCTTCACAACCAAAAGTCTTTAAAAAAGAGTAGTTTACCTTTTTACCTGTCCATGTCTCCTCTAGAATACCACCATCCAAGGAACTTGAAGGCCCTCTTTTCATTAGATAAACAACAGTATCTACAGCATCTTCCCAAAATTGTAAAGGCAATCCTGCATGCAATTTCATGCACCTTGCATGCTCCATGATTGTCCTATTCATCCTTTCTGACACACCATTTTCTTGCGGTGTTCCTGGAACTGTCTTCTCTCTTCGTATTCCATTCTCTAAACAGTACCTATCAAACTCTTTGTTGCAATATTAACCTCCATTATCTGATCTGAGACACTTCAACGTTTTTCCTGTCTCATTTTCAACCAAAGCTTTCTATTTCTTGAAAGTATGAAATACATCAGATTTATTTTGAATACAATAAATCCAGGTTTTTCTGGTTGCATCATCAATAAAAGTAACATAATAACGAGAGACACCAAGAGATGATACCTAAGCAGGTCCCCAGACATCTGTATGCACAAGCTCTAATTTTTCACTCTTCTTTTCTTTCCCAACTCTAAGGAATCTGACTCTCTTCTGTTTTCCATAAACGAAATTCTCACAGAATTTTAAATCAACATGCTTCAAACTTGGCAAAAAATTTCTTGAGTGAAGAATCTGCGTCCCCTTCTCACTCAAGTGCCCAAGCCTATGATGCCACAATGTCGTATCTTCTCCTATAGAAGTTAAAGCATTAATAGAATTAGAAATACCATTGCATAAATACAATGTACCAATATTTCCTCCTTTCGCTATTACCAGGGATCCTTTAGTGACCTTCCAGGTTTTATCTTTCAAAGTAGTTGTGCAACCTTCACCTCCCAACTGCCCTATTGAAATCAGTTTTTTCTTCAGATCTGGAACATGCCTTACCACCTTCAATAGCCATTGATTTCCATTTTGTTGTTTTATGAAAACTGTACCCATTCCAACGATTTTACAGGGTTCATCATCACCCAATCGAACCTGTCCAAAATCTCCTTGAACATAGTCATGAAAATGTTTCTTATCAGGTGTGGCATGGAATGAGGCCCCTGAATCTACCACCCAGGCATCAATAATATTTTCTAATGAAAGAAACAAAGCATCTTGCAACACATCACCTGTTACATTCGCTTCATGATTAGTTTCTTGCTACGTGTCTCCTTCTTTTCCCTTTCGAGACTTGCAGTCTTTCTTTAGGTGTCCTTTCTTCCTGCATTTCCAGCACACTATCCCCGATTTGGACTTGGATCTGTCTTTTCTTGACTTACTGTGTTATCCTGGGCTCTTTCCTCTCTCCATTTTTCTTCCGCTAGTCTCTACAGTCAAAGCATTACCTGATGTCTCACTGGAGCTTTTTCGTCGCATTTCCTCGCTAAGGATTGCACCGACGACATCAAAAAAATTTAAAGTACTAGATCAAGAGATAGAGTTACTAATGGCCATAACTAAACTATTCCAACTTTCTGGAAATGAGCACAGAAATAACAGAGCCCTAACTCCATCATCAAATTTTACCCCTGCAGAACTTAACTAACTTGTAACTGTATTAAAATCATTTAAGTGATCAGCAACAGATCCACCTTCTAACATCTTCATATTAAATAAATCCTTCATAAGAAATACCTTATTTGAGGCTGAGGGTTTTCACATAGTTTGGCCAATGTCGACATTAAACCCTATGTTTTCGTTTCCTTTGAAATATTAATCACTACCGATGCCGCTAGGCACAGCCATATTGTTCCAAGTGCCTTTCTGTCGAGAATATTCCATTCTGTGTCTGTCATACTCGTCGACTTCTTTGTCTTTCTGCTCAATGGTAGGTACAGATCTCTCTGATACAGATAATCTTCCATCTGCATCTTCCACAGCTGATAGTTTTGGCCGTTGAATTTTTCGACCCTAAACCTACCATCAGCCGCCATTGCTCCCACTCGAACCAGGAACCCTTCTCTCCTACGAGTTTATCAGCCAAATAGACCTTTGGCTCTGATACCAGTTGTTAGAAAATTATATATTATGGAGCAATGGAACACATAAAATATTGCAGAAATATAAACATGGAAAATGCATAAAACAAGAGAGACACAGATATACGTGGTTCACCTAGTTTGGGCTACATCCACGGAGAAACAGCCAGTCCTTCTTTTATTATATTATCCAGCAAACTGAAGAGATACAACCTACAGCAGATCCGCTATAACTCCCTCTTCGCTCTCAATCTCCTCTCTCTTCATCACTCAGAATACAGATCTACATAAACGCAATACAATTCCCTCATATATAGTGAGGGGTTGCCTTCTAAGGCGAAAAACCCTAAATTAAACATAACTTCTACTGTCAGATCTCTGCCTAATGAGTGACCCAGATTGACTAGAAATTACTATACTTTTACAAGGCAATTTTACATCTATTCTTAGCTTCGGGAGCACTGCCCCTGAAACCCCCCGCTAGGGGGGGGCTCCCCAAAGGTCACAGTCACCCCCCCCCCCTTGGACCCCCCCTGTAGCGAATATTTTATGAGTGGCGTTGCTGCCCCATTTCGAATTGGGGTCCAATGCGGCGATACCTTTGAATACAAAAGATAATCAGGCTCCACACCCAACACATTCATCTTTTGGATTAAAAGAGTTTTTTTTTTATATAAAATACAAGGGATAGACATAATTTTCATCAACTAGAGGTTTTCCCCCTATGTCCCCTTTGAATTCATATTGGAACTATCATAGAAAAAAACCCTCCTACACCTAATCAAAAACAAAAAAGAAGATGGCAGGGGGATTCAATAGGAGAGACCCTACAGATACTAAGAGAATTTACTGTCATCCCCTTGTAGTAAACATTTTCAAGAGGCATCAATGGTTAGGTTTCTTTGAGCTACTAAAATGATATGATGCTGATATCACTTATGATTTTTCCATGGTCCTAAACCATCAAGCAAGAACCAACGCTACCATTGTGGTGAGGGGATTATCCATTACCATCAATCCTGAGTTGATTAGTAGGGTGACAACACTTCCCCTAGGAGTTCAGTGGAGAAAATAAGACAAGTCCAGTAGTTCCCTTGCAAATAAAATAAAGGAAGAACCACATAAAAAGGAAGAGGTGGAGGAAGAAAAAAAGGAAGAAGAAGAGGAGGAGCATTAAAAATAAACAATTGCTGAAAAACCACTACAACTAAAGAAGAGGAGATATCCCCAGAGAAGAAAAGGCTGTCTCCTGGACCCACTAAAAATAAGGAAGTTACTGTCGTGGCTTCCTTGAGCACACCAATCAAACCTGACAAGAAAAGGCAGAGGAAAACTCCCCTCTACTTGAAAACAAGGAAAATTGCGAGGATTAAATAGGGGAAGCCTCAAATTCCCACAAGGACCCCTATCATAATTGAAGAATCACCAAGTAAAAGAGAGGAGCTTGAACCCCTCAAAATGGAATTTGAGAAAGTTACATCTCTTGGAGCCATCTCAAAGACTCCTATAACCTATGTAATAAAGACTCTCACTAGGTCAGCCTCTTGTAAGCAACCCAAGGCACCTATCACTCTCCAACAAAAAGGAAAAGGCCTACTACATGAAACCCATAACCTGCTACGTGAAACACAAGTAGTGCTACAGGAAGAGCATAAGATTCTACAGGAAGAGAAGGAGGGGAAAAAGGAAGGAAAAGAGGAAACACAACATTTACAGGAGGGGGAAGATTCTCCAAGAACATTTGATAAATATTTTCTAGAGGTGCAGGAGTGTAGTCCATGACCCAATTTGAGCTCCTATTACAAGTGCATCGAAGGAGGCAGAGTGATCCCACATAAATTTATAGTTCCTCTCTTCTTTGAACTTGAAGCAGAGAGAGAAAGGACACATAGGTGGATGCATATTTCCAAATCTAAGAAAGTGGAACATGTGGGCCTTATGGAAGAAAAGCTCCTAGAAATGGGAAAAGAGTTGAGTGAGTTAAGGGATAGAGAGTACACAATGATAACACAATTGTAAGCAGAAAATACATGGTTGAGAAAGAAATTGCAAGAGAAAGAGAACCAATTTTCCACAATTGCAAGCCTCTCCATGGAGGCACTTCAATGAATACTGTCATCCAAATCCTATGCACTTTTCCTAAAATACCAATGGATGTAGTTCCAGATCAATACATTGGCACAACATGGATCCATGCCATTCCAGGAGTACAAGAAGTTCATTGAGTTGTGTGATAAGAGTGGTATTGCTGAAAAGTCCAAATTAGTTGAGTTCCACTAGCACAACCTCACCTTAACTGACATGAATGTTTGGGATCCCAATGCAAAGTTGGGAGACTTGCAGCAAATGGCCCTTGCATCTTGGATGAGGCATGATGAGGCTAGGGCTAAGGAGGTGAAGAGAGTATTAGTAAAAGAATAAAAATAACCCCTCTGCATCAAGGTAGAGAAGATGAGTTCCATGGTAGTAATCAGTAATCACAACATCATTTCCAATGATTCTAAGCTTGCAACTACATACCCTGCCACCTAAGAACAAGTAATCTCCCACTTTAAGGACACTCTCAGGTTGTTGGGGATAGAGAGCCAATAAGCATGTCAAAGAAGATGGAATTACCTGCCACAAAGTCTCGAGATCAGGGAGAATCACTCTCTTGAGAGATTGAGGAATGCATTGGATAGAACACCTTTGTACAAAAAGGCCTTGCAGAGATTGAAGATAAACTGGATTGAACTTAAACTCAGTCCACCTTTGTTTTGGTGTTTACAGGAAGGAAGGAAGGAAGAAGAGGAAAGGAAGCATTGGCAAGACATAGATAGAAATGCAGGTTTCTATCCTCAGGAAGTGACACCATCTACAGAAGCTTGGGATGTCAAAGAGGCCACCAGGGCCATGAAGGACATGGACATAAATGACTAGGTTGTTGAGAGGATGAGCAACAGTTTTAGTAGGGGGGTGATGACGAGGCTTATCAATAGGTATCCTATATGGGTCATAATTCCATCACCCATCCTATTAAATTATCTTTTGCTCACATTTATCTATAAATGTTTCTATATTATGCTTAGAGTTAGAAGTAAGATGTGTTACTATGTCATGTGGCCAAATGTGTGATAAATGCATGAATTGGAAAAATTTGAGTTGATTTGAGTGCAGGAACTTGGAGTAGACAAACAAGAGAGATTCTAGGAGGTGGTCCCCCCGCTTAACTCCTCCAATCAGTCGAATATCCCCCACTCTATCTCATCAACTTGGTGTCATTGACAACCAAATAGGTCGAGTTCATTGGTAGTCGATCCAATGCAATTCAAGGAAGAGTAGATCCACCTATTCTCCATTTAGGGAGCAAAGTATCCCTATTTTCTAGGGAGCTATTGGTAGCTCCATTTTTGTATAAATAAGAAAGCTAAGGGACTCATTAGGATTCAAAGTTTTATTGTAGCCAAGAGGCCATTAAGATGAAGCACATTTGACTATTATTTTTACAATGTATTTGACATTTTTTTAATGATAATGAGAAATTATGTTTTTATCTAGCACTGAGTTGACTTAGAGGGGTGAAGCTCTTAGGTTACAACTTGTAGAAGTTCCTCTCTTGTATCTATATTTTTTTTTTATAATGTTGATTATTTTATCACTCAGAATTTCCTTAGAAGTTATTGGAAAGAAGGAAAGGATCTGAGGTAACCACAAACCAATCTTTTAGACTTAGGTTCTAGCCCACCTAGGTCTAGAGAGGGCTCTCTCTTTATGATTTAGCTATGTTTAAAAAGATTTTAGGCTAGTATTAATGTTCAGCGAGGTTTTTTTGTTTAGGAGTGGTGGGGTTCTGGAAAAAATGGGCAAACTAGGCTTTTAGGCCATTGGGCTATGGAGTCAAGCAAGGATAATTCACTGGATTAGGTCAAATCGCTAAGGTAGGGTTTCAACAGGCAAGATAACAGAGTAAAAACAAACTTTGAAGATTGAATGGGTGGTAGTTCTTATCGAAACTAGATGGCAATCAAGAATCCTCGAGTCAGGATCAGAAGGAGGAAGGGAAGATAGGTCAACTAGCAGAGGGAAGTTAAGAATCTTATACCAGGGACCTATTAGGGAAAGACTACAGGGATAGAGGAGAAGTTAAGAATTCCTTTATCAATATAGTTTAGAAGAAAACATGGAAATGGTAAACTGTTGATAGCAAAGAGCAATAAAGCTAGTTCTGATATACTTTGACTATTTTACCATTTAGATTTAAGATGCATGAAACATTGAAACATATAGAAAACACATTAAATCACAAGGATAGAATACTTATTTGTAATTATACTTCACGAGAATCTGATGAATTGTCCTCAACTTTGATTCCTTTTCCACAAAAAAATCAAATTTGAGTACAAAAGCTTTCTCAGCTTGGTAGCATAAATTTACTGAGATGTCATAGAATCCACCCTCAATACTTCGAGTGGAGAAGTATTTATACAAAAATTACATCAAAAATGTCTCATAACCATATAGATTTATTCTAGGGAATACAAAATATCTTTACAAAAAGATAGAGACATATGGAAAACAGAATGTTGTCCCTTTGTTTGTGAATGAGTTGGAGGTTGAAACTCAGATTTGCCTCTTGTTGTTGCTTTAGTAATTGTGTGTTGGACCTTTCACCCTTTCCTTTTACCTACTGATACTCTTTACCTGTTTACCAAACTTTACCTCAGTAAACATTTTCTCTTTATCTCAGAGTTACCATAGTAAATCATAGGATATCGGTCATATTGGTCCACCAGTCATTATTTGGTATATTCATTCTGATCAGTTTCCTGTACACTTCATCAGCTTCAGTGTACTTGGAAAAATTGGGCTAAGTAGTGAATAGGTGTTTTATTTCATGCTAAATATAAAAAAGATCCTCTAGGCCATCGTAAAGCACCTTTCCTGTAGGTAGTGCTTTTGTTGTAGAAGAACTGGCTTGACTTTTGGCTTGTTTATGTAGTCTGTCCACGTAGTCATCATGGGCCATCAATTTGTCGTGTATGACCATTGGGCTTGGAAGGCCTTTATCCCTTAGTATGCCATATCTCAACATGAACTCATCAATGTCCTCTTGAATACTTTGACACCTTTTTTCCAAGTTAAGCATTAGGTTATTTTTGGTTAGAACTTCTTTAATTTCAAGGATTGTAGTAGTTCGATCCTCAATTTCCAATTGTTCCAGCTGTTGCTTGCTTTTTATATTAATGAAGTTGATCAATTGGGTTGCCTCTTCAGGTTTATCCTCTTATTCTTCCTTGGTCTTTTGTATGGCCTGTGTAGCTAGTTTAACCAGTTCAGACTATTCAAAAATGATTTGAATAGAAGACCAAATATCATTGATGGAATCAATGATATTGGTCCACAAAATGTCTCTAATATCTCTCCAGGGCTTCTCAAACGTTAAGTCCTTTTCCAAGGTCTTGATTCTTTCAGCCATCCTTTTATTTTTTCTCTCTTCTTCAGTGTAATTAATCTGAGATAGCTCATAATTGGTTTCCAAGCTAGTAACCTTTTCTTTTAATTTATGTAGCTCAGTTGCTTGGATTTTCATTTCCTCCATGGACTTTATTAAGTCCTCTGTTTGCTTTGTTGTTGCTGCTGCTGCTTCTGATGTACCTGTTGTTGTTGTTATTGGTAGAGCTGTTGCTGGGGGAATATTAGGTGCCAAAGATGTTGCAATAGTAGATGGTACTGCTATAGAAACCATGGGAATGACAGTCTAAGAGGCGATGGTGATTGGCTCACCCCATTTGGACTGCAAAGACTTTTCTAATTCTTGCTCCGTTTCTTTCAACTGATCATTCAACTTAAGGACCAAGTCCATAAGTTCTTCCTCCTTCTATTTCTCAATTACTTCTGCAGTTTGTGGATGTATGAGGGGAGGGAGTTTCAGTTGTTTCCTGAGTGCAACAATGTCCTCATTCTTTTTCTTTATCAAACTTTCAGCTGCTTTGACATATTTGGGATCATGTCCCAACTCAATCACTAGGTCTTCCAATGTCTTTATCCTGGTGTCCTTAGCCTGAGAAGAGGCTTTCTCCAATTGTAATTGTGCTGTGGTATTTTTCAAAGAATTCTGCAACTGATGTGCAGTGATGGCTTTACTAGTCAGTGTGGAATAGACCATCTCACCCATTTGCTTATGGAGCTCAATCTGATCAATTGGGTGGATGTCTTTGGCCAGAACCTCAAAATCTGTTTTAAAATAGTCAGCCATGGATTTTGGTTGTTGTACTGTTGGCTTTAAAAAACTCATTTGCATCCTTCCTTCTTTGATGTCAAAAGCTGACATCAACCTTGTTTGATTTGTAGGAGCCAATTTGAGGTAATGAGCATAGGTTTGAGCTTTGAGCTTCTCATTCCTTGCTTTTATTTCCTTGTATCTTCCCTTGATATCCATGCTTTGCTCAGAGGAAGCTTTGAAAGAAGACACCTCTGTACTTTGTTTTCTACTTAGTGCCTGTGTTTGGGAGGTAGATGGTGTTTCTCCTACTAATGTTTTTTGCACTGTGTCGCTTCCTCCTAATGTTGTGTCACTCCTTGTTTCTTCATATTCCTGTTCAGACAAAGGATTCAATCTCTTACTCTTTACATATACTTGGTTCAAAGGCACTGTAGAAGGGCTAGCCTCATCCCGAATTCTTTTCTAACTTCGTTCCTCATTAAGAGGGGTCTGCAATACTAGAGGGTTGCCCATGTTTGTATCAGTTTGGGTCAGTTCTTCAGAAATGCTCTATGACCCTAAATCTTTTCCCTGTCCTGAAGTTTCTCGTTGTCCTGATGTCTATGCACTATGCTCTTGTGTTGGCCTTTGTGAAGAGTCTCTAGGCACCTGTACAAAGGAATCCAGATCAAGTCTCCTTTCCAAATATTTCATAACATTTTCTATTTCGACTTTTTCACTATCTTGGTCTACAAGTATTCCTTCCGCCCACTCATTTTGATTGGAAAACTGTTCTATCTCTGGAATTCTATGATGGATGTAGGGGGAAAGCTTATGCTTTTGCCTTCTGTCATAGATGAAGCGATGAGGATCATAAGGCCAGGTGAAACTCTTTTTCAAATGCATTCTCTCAAGGATTACCTCTGCCATTTCCCCTGCTTTTCTGTTGTTGCAAAAAAATGGGCCTAGGTGATCCTTTATCCTCAGTTGAGCTTTCTTTTTAGCTTTCATAAAGTGGATTTGATTAGAGTTGATCATTTGCCTATAGTACTCCAGGGAAAATAATCTCATGGGAAGGTATTTGGGCAATTTAAAGGGAGGTAGCTCACATCCATAAATCCTGATTTATGTATGGTTCTGGTACAAGTACCAGTCTCCCACCTTATATTGCTTGGATAACTAAAGAATTCTCTTAATATCATCACTGATTCTAGAAGGAGGACTTCCTATCAACATGGTAGTTACTCGATGCACAAATTGATCAATAAAATGTGTATAAGGATGAGAAGAAGAGGATGAATAGTGAAAAATGGAAGTCTAGAAGATAACTGACCTAGGGTTCCCTCTAGTGTCAGGGTTTTGTACAGAGAAAGGGAATTTATCAGTTTGGTAGCAAAGGAAGAGATGATACAGGACTGCAGAATATTTAAACACCCTCTCATTCTCTAATCTCATGAATTGGTCATGCATCTTATCAGAAATGAATGCAGCATAGTCATATTTGGCTGCAGGAGGTTGGCCAGGGGTAAAAATAGTCATGTAGGCAAAGGTCAATTCATCTACATACTCACTAGTGTTAAAACCCATAATGCAAGCAAACATAGTGACTATATCCTTGCGTAGACCAGTAAAGGCACATGTCATGTAAGGAGGGGGGTCTTTTGTTCTATATCTTTCTTCAATGAAAGTTTCACCGACTTGAGTGATTTCTGAACTGGACAGTTTTGAGGATTTTTCAAGTAAATCGACAATGGACAGGGGAATGAGGTCCTGACTAGGTTGTAATTGCAACATTTCATTTATAGACTCTGCCATAATGGTAAAAAGGATTTGCTGGTCAGTGGACATTACAACTCTCATATTGGGATTGTAATTTGCATGGCATTGGTGGACAATATCTGGAAAAATATGGACAGAGGGGAATTGATATTTGGGTAGGTTGGATTCCCAAAGACCTATTTTATCAGCATTGTTCAGATAAATGTCCCTATACTTGCAGTACAACTTCAATGGGGTTTCATCAAAAGTAAGGTCCTTAATTTGAAAATCTTTATCGGCCAAGGGAAGGTAGTCCAAATTCTTATGGGGAGTAGTGATTGGTGCGAAATTTAGGGACACAGGAGCTTTCATCCTTGGTTCTTGTGTATTCAAGGACATCGGGAGGGAAATTCAGGGATTTTATGAAGAACCAGGTTGTTTTAGGGAGTGTTCGGAGTATTGGACCGCTCAAATTCTGATAAAAACTCAATTCCTAAAGAAATTTAGTGTTGGTTTGCTATAAACATAGGGTTTTCCAGTAGAAATGGGTAAATACCTGGTTATGATAGATTGAGGGGGAAAATGGCTATGGTGGTCACTTTGCTAGGCACGCATAGTAGTCTGTAGTGGTTTGGAATTCAGCAGTTGATGGAGGTTGAAAGTTGGGAGTAAATTGCTGGTCTGAACATACTCTGTGCGTGCATGGAATGTAGAACTTTCTTTTCTCAGTAAAAAGGGAAAAAAATGAGTATTTTTGTTTTTATGTGTGAAGTCAATATTTTTTGGTGGGTGAATGAAAACGACAGTTGGCATCAACTAACCGATGGGATGCTTTTTCTTTTAGTGGAGGCAGTAAGCAATAATGGTAATGGTTTTTATCGCATAGCTTTTGGGAGGTGGATGGTTTTGGCAGAGGCTCACGCAATGCCACAAATTGGATGACACGTAGCATCGACGAAAAGTCAGAAAAGCTTATATCGTGTGGTTAACGTTCGACCAAAAGGCCCGCGCGATATGGGCAAGATCCGTCGAATGAGGGAAGGCCGATCGGATGGTAGTCGATAGTGGAAAGTGTTAGGGAGTTAATGGAGGGGCCCGATCATAATTTAAAATGATTTTAATTATATCGTGGATGATATGATTGGCGGGGAGGCTATTAATTAATCAAGGTGATTAATTAATCCCTTTTTAACACAACTGGGGGTTTTGGTTCTTAATTAATCGTGGTTCGATTAATTAATCCATCTTTAATTAACTTTGTTATGGTTTATATTCCAAACCATTGGGAAGGGATATTTATTTATTTTTGGGATTTTTATTAATAATAAGGGAAAGGGCAATTTGTTTTGGGATTTAAATAAATAATAAGAGTTAAAAGTTAATATGACCGTCAGAAAGAAAATGCGCTAAGTAAATGTTTCCGACAATACATTCATCATACAACATTATGACTTAGGCTAAAATGCATTTAGGGGTTTTATAAAGAACCATTTATTTTTCCTAAGTAAAAGAGTGATTTTACCTTAGGAAAGGGATTTGAAGGGAATGAATGAATTATGAAGGAGGTGAATTTTGATGAAGGGGATTTAGCACTTAGGCCTTACAAGTTATTGGGTCAAGGATCCAGTCCCTCTAGAAGTCAAAGAAATGCACTGAGCCCCTTTAACTTTCAGGTTGTTGGTGCCTTTAGTACTTAAAGGAAATTAGTAAAATTTAGGGAAAAATGAGTGAGGAGGTTAATTAGTTTGACTTTTGTCTATGATGTAAATGTCTTCATTGTCATCCATATCTTTAAGTTCTTTTGATGATGAAAGTATATGACTTGATATCTGGATAAATTTTCATCATACACAATTCTGCAACCATTCATCTACTTACTCTACCTACTCATCCTACCATTTTTTCTTCTTTTTATTAGGGTGCACTTAAACTGGCAAACCCTTATCAAACTTTCTTTTCTTTTACATATAGCAATCTATCTAAGTCTACACTTATTACATCCAAGGGCTCAGATTAAACTGTTGAGCTCATTTTATTCACTCTACCTATCTACTTATCTGCCAAGATTAAACAGTGTGGTCAGATTTTTATTCTCTATCTCTAAGCATGAAATTCAAAACATGGAATAGCCAAGATTAAACTATTTGGTTACCATGGATTGTGGCATAAGTAACAAGTTGCACACAATAATTATTATACAAAAGGTAAAATAGCAGTGGCATTTGGACTTGCACACTTTCATGGTCTTTTCTTTTCTTTTTTGGGGTCCATTTTCTTTCATTTTTTGACCTTTTTATTCTTTTTTCCCTTTGATTTTTCTTTTAGGGCATACCCTCTTTACATTTTTTTTATTTTTTTACAAATATGGAAAACATTTGCAACAAGCAAAGGTATGTACATATCAAAGATAAACCAAGTCAATCATGATATATGACACCTATTAGTATAGGAACATAACAAATTAATTGTTGCAATTTATTCATGTTTCTTTTGGGTTAGAAGATTGATTAAGTTGTTGATATTCACGCCTCCATTAAATTAGAGGGTAAATTAGTTGTTGCATTTCAGTAGAGTATAATACATTAAAAATCTTGTGACAATGACCCCTATCCCATCTCCCTAATGGGGTCATGATTATAGGACCCCACTCCCACAACCAAAAAACAGAGTGTGATTTCATATTCACTACATTAGATTTAGAATTAGTAGATAGTTGTTTATGATTTCTTGGAAATATTTGCAGTTGTTATTTTTATTCTCATGGTTTTTGTATCTTAGAAGGTAGTTGAGTTCAGAGATCAAGTTCTTATCAATAGTTATATAATCTCTTCCAAATTCAATTCATCTTTTCCACATTGACATGTAATAATTTGCAAATGAAAAAAACAAGTTCAAGTGTTATAATAGGGTTGTTGATCTACAAGCAAAGACCCTTTTCACCAACTCCATTTAGGCCTTCTCCACCTTCTATTGATGCATGCCAACCCATGCTTTTCAAGTCACCGCGATCAAGCCATCTTAGCCCAACTCCGGCCTTCTTGAAGTACTGGTTTAGCTAAGGGTTATGATCACCTTCCATACACTTTCCACAACTTTCATACACCCTTCCAACATTTCATCTCACCATTCTTATCATCCAAACCCTCTCAACCCACTTCTTGGACTCCATGACCAGAACTTCCACCTATACTAGTCCTTTCACTCCTTTTCCTTCCTGCAAGATTATATAGCATTAGTTCTTTTGTTTCTGAATTTAGCAATTATAACTTTATGTACTCTACAAATGTGAATTAAATAGTCAATGCATGCATTTTTGAATTATGAAATGGTAGAATAATCTTATGTTTTCAACAAACCCTGATAGCTAGAGGATTGAGCGCAAGTTAGCATAGTTTCCTTTCTGCAACCTAGCATAAGATTGTGTCCTTTCATAGAATTTACAAGTTGGAAACTTTCATTTTCTTAGCTGAAAACCATTTACTTTCTCTGCACTAGAACTAGTCTTTAAATTTTGCTTTCAGTAGTTAGACTCCTTTCAGTTTCAATAGAGGAATGATCTGGAACCCTAATGATCAGGTAACCCAGTTGAGGGTGGCATGAGTAGGATGATGCATCTATTATGCATATATCACTGTCACCTCTAATATTGTATGAAATCGCAGGTTGATAAAGTAAAGTTGGTAGTTTTGGGAGTTGCAGCATTCTTGTTGCAATATTGAGGCTCATCAATTACCATAAATAAAAAAACCTTAACAAAATGAAAAACCAGATGAGATAATAAACATCTTTAAAGGATATGAATAACAAGAAGAGAAATATGAGGAATAAGAAGAAATGAACCCTCAACAACACAAAACCCCTTCTAAGTATATACCAAAAATACATCTTGAAATTCAAATAATTGGATATAAAGAATTGGGAGTTTAAACTAGAAGGAAATTGATTGGCACTCCCAGAAATGAAAATATAGTATTATTGTCCAAAGTAGAACCCAACATTCTTATCAAGCTAGTGAAGATAAGCATTGGCTCTCAACAATGGATGAGGAATTGGATCAGATATAGAAAAATGACACTTGGGCATTAGTCCCTAGACCAAAAGGAGAAAATGTTATTTGCACCAAGTGGTTCTTTAAAAGAAATTTGAATGAATATGGAAAAATAGTAATAAATAAATCCGGACTTGTATGAAAAGGGTACGCATATATAGAACACAATGATTTTGAAGAAATGCTTACTTTTTTAGCCAGACTTGAAGCAGTAAGATTTTTTTTAACATTTTCAAGTCACTGAAATTGTAAGTATATTAGATGGATTTCAAGTCAAATTTTATAAATGGTGATCTAGAGTAGGAAGTGTACGATGAGCATCCATAAGGATTTTAGTTGTAAAAATATGCATATTAGGTATGTAGACTAAAGAAAGCACTATATAGGTTAAAACAAGCTCTAAGATCCAGGTACACAAGGCTGGATAGATACATATAGAAACATTGATTCAAAAGGAGGACAACATATAGTAATCTTTACATTAAATATAATAACGAGAATCTACTTATCATTAATGTGTATGTGGATGACAACATATTTGGAAGTGATGTAGATCAAATGGGTCAGCAGTTTGTATAAGGATGTGCATGTTGGAAGAATTATCATTTTTCCTTGGATTACAAGTTTTTCCATTAGAAAAAGGTATTTCCATCTCTCAAACCAATATTTAAAATAAAAATTAAACAAATTTGGCATGGAATATTGTAAACATGTTAGCACACCCATGGTCACATGCTGAAAATTGAGCAAGGATCATGAATCCCCTGATGCAAACAAGACTACACATAGGTCAATGATTGAAAGTCTTCTAGTATATTTAACAACATCAAGGCCTGGCATAATGCAAATTATAGGATTGATTGTTAGATTTCAATCTAATCCCAATGAGAACCATGTGAATGCAATGAAAAAAGAACTTCAAATATTTGAAGGGAACAATTGATTATGCTCAATGGTATCTAAGAAGAAAAAATCTCAATATAATAGCATACACAGATGTAGATTGGGCAAGCAATGTTGATGATAAAAAGAGAACAAGTGTTGCAACATTCTTCTTGGGTAATTCTTTGGTATCTTGGCTAAGAAAAGGTAGGGTTATATTTCATTGTCTACAGTTGAATCTGAGTATATAGCAGCAAATGCATGTTGTATTCAGATCCTATGGATGAAACAAACCCTCAAGGATATCAAAATTGAACATGTTGATCCTATTTCCATTATGTGTGATAATACTAGTGCTATTAATATTTCAAGGAATATTGTAATGCATTGAAAAGTAAAGCATATTCCTATTAAATATCATTTATTGAGAGACTAATTTGATGATCAAATTGTTAGGCTTGAATATGTTTCCACTAATGAACATATTGCAGATATATTCACAAAATTGCTTCTTATAGAACCCTTTGAGCCTCTAAGATAATGGTTAGGATTGATCTATTTTCTTTCTTATTAGTTTTGTATGTATGGGTCAGGGTAAATCTTAACAAACATTAATTTTTTTAGAGTGATCTACAAGAGAATAATGAGGAAATGGAAAGTACATCCATGACTCGTATCATGCTCACGGGGAGATTTTGTCTCTTGGAACATTACTGTTCATTATGTTAGCTGAGAAATAGTAAATTCATCTAGTACAAAAGGGAAGACTCAACTATAGCAACTAGATTCATTTAGCATTGATGTAAAATGGGGAGAGTAAGAAAACATTGAAGATGATGGAGAGTGAGTAAGAGGGGGGTGATCACTTCAAAATAAAAGGGGAAGAGTGAGAAAACCATAACAGTATCTTCAACCTATTAGGGGTAGTGTTTCACAATGGTGAAGAGTGTGCAAATAGTAGTAGTCTCTTTAACCTGATCTTGAGCGTGTTTCGAAGTGGCGGTGGTATCATCAATGACAACCACTAGTACCATAGGGAAGACTCAACTATAGCAACTAGAACCTTTTACCACTGTTTTCAAAGGGGGAGAGTAAGAAAACATTGAAGGTGATGGAGAATGAGCCAAAGGAAGAGTGAACACTTCAAAATAAAAGGGGGATAGTGAAAAAATGTAGCAGTCTCTTTAGCATAGCAGGGGGGGTGATTTCCAATGGTGGAGAGTGAGAAAACCATAACAATCTCTTTAGCCTGACAGGGGGAGCTTTTCCAAGTGGTGGTGTTTCCATTAATGACCAACAATGTTTGGTGGTGTCTCCATCAATGCAAAAGGGGGATATTGTTGAGAAAGTTGGAAATGGTTATCCAATGGTTGTCATTGATGTCAAATACAGTCATTGATGTCAATTTTGGGAGAAGATTCAAAAGCACATAGAAAGTGCTTTGTTGGATATCGCTCTTCATGACCTTTCCAACGATATATGGAACTTAGACTAAATCCCACGAAATGAGGAGAAATTAGAGTTTGAAGTCTTCAAAGTCAACATGGTTCTTAAAGTGCCTCACCTTATTAGATTGATTAACTCACAGTGGAAGGGAAAAAAACTTAGGAGGAATAATTTGATGACCTATGAGTAGTGGAGTGGTAAGTTCTTCTCAAAATTCCCAATCCAGTGTGTCCACAAAATAGACTGAGTGGTGGCGAATAAGGCTCTTGGTTTAGCCCCTAGTCAAAGGGTGCTTGGCCTAGGAACCAAAGTGCTTATCACGCCGCCAAGACCAAACAATGTACACACAAAGAATGAGCATGAGATGCAGGTGACAAGCCTTAGCACGCTTGTCAAGGTGCCAGGTGGAAAAGAGGTGGAAGGATAATGACATCTCCCAATGAGGTGATGAAACATGGTGGTGATGTCGAATGGATGACACATGGCACTCTGCTTATGTGACACATGGAAAGTGGATTTGGCCATTTTGGGTGGCCATGTGGTTGTTTCTTGGGTGACACATGGCAGTGACGTGGCACTATAGGTGGCCAAGAGATGACATGCAGTACTGTGAGAGAGGCATATAATAAGTGGATTCAACATTTTTGGATGGTTAAATGGACTATTGGAAAGTGACACATCATAGTACACATGGTAAGTACACGTCAACAAAGGACATATGGTGGGATGTAATTGGTTTTACAACATGATGTGGATGACATGAGGCACATGATGATTGGCACACATCGATTTGCATGGCACAAGCTTCGAAGACTTCGTCTAGTGACAGAGAAGTAAGTGGTGAGGCGACGGATGGAGATTTGGGCATTAAGTGCGATATCTTCAAGTTATGGTCATGTCTATCACACAACTTAGTTGGTAAGGTGTTGAACACAACAGCAAGAAATTTGAAGTAGGTGGTGAGCGGTGGTCGATGAAGGATGAGCCCTCAGTTACAAATCTCGGCCATAGTGGGCTAGTAGTAAGTGCCCAAGGACCTATCAACTATCAACCACCAGGCTACAATAATGAATGGAGAGAAGCCAGTTAGTCTAACAGTCTGATACATGCCTTAAGGATTATGCTCTCGGTTTTGGCCTAGGGTTTGATGTGGTCAAGGGCTAAATGTCTAGGAATGAAAGACTCAAATTTGGCATTTAGGCGCAAAATTTCACTAAAGAATTACATTTTTCGAAGGGATGAAAAATAAAGCGGTGATGTTTCTAAATAAAAGAAGGGGAGGGGATGACAACTTTAAGTGAAATGGTTCCTTTTCAGATGAAACATTTGTAGATGTTGGGACACACAAAAGCACAACCATCATGAATTGATTGAGGAGAGAATAGGAAAACTCAATAGTATATTGATGTGAAGTAGAACTGAGAAAAAGTTGATGATAAATGTTCTTTAAAGGCTAACTATGTAAACAATTGAGATATGGAATTATTGCAAACTTGAGAATTGTTGATACAAAGCGTCAAAAATTAACAATTTTTCATGTCCAATATTTTAATTAAAAATTGTCATGGAGTTTGAACATGAATGAAAAATGGATCTAATTGGCTGCTAGATGTTTGAGCTTGCATATTACGGAATTGGAGTCCCCTTCAAATTGGTGCCTATACATATCAGGGGATTGGTGCTGCATGTAGGTCGATGCTTACAAAATCTTATGTAGATTGAAGTTGTGACTTGTGTTTATACTATAATTAAAAGATTCTTAAGGATGGAAATTTAGCCCTACTTTATCATGGAGATCCTTAATTTCTAAATAAATTTTGTAATAATATCATGGACCAATACCATGGCTTGTCAATAACAAATATTCAAAAAATCATGGTTCACTTCATATGAGATTTGTTTATATGATATTTTTTTAGTTAATAATAAAAAAAAACAAAACAAAACAAAAACAAAAAAACATAATTAATTTAGAGAAAAATCTCAAATTTAATGTGCATATATTATTATGAATATTTAAAACATTTCATTGAAATCATCCACCTAATAATTATTAATAATCATCTACAATAAACACACCTAATATGTACACAACTAATCAACTTATAACTAGCATTTGCGCCAGATGTTGCAAAGGAAACGATGTAAGTAGATAGCACATATGGAAGAAGAGAATATATGAAGAAAGAAGTGATATGTTATGTAATCTAACTATAGCCCAATTTGAGTGAAAAATCATTATTAATGTTAAATGTAATACAATCAAGTATCCCACCTTGTCTATCTTTTATAAGACAAACAATTTAAATTTTTTAAATTTGAGGAAAAATATCTAAGATGACAACAACCGTGATATTGGCGATGACGATAACAATGGAAACGAGCATGAAGGGAATGGTGGCGACAATTGAAATGATTATAATAATAACACTTTTCGAGCATATCACTTTATATTTTAAGAAATCTCAATCCCACTAAATAAATATTGTATTACTTGACATTAGGAAAAAAGAAAAGAAAAGAAAGGAAGACTACACCTTTTATAAATTATCACAATTTTAATAAATTAAAATCATAAAATTATATATTAAAAAAATATAATGATGCAATGTGGCTATGGAGATTTTGAGTGGTGTGTGAGATTTGGTTTGCTTTATCATGAGTTCTAGATAAGCATTGTCCTATAAATAGAACGATTGATTTAAATGTTATCAAGGAGAGATGCTACAACTCTAAAGGCTCCCAAGGCATGACTGTTATACCACGTAGAAGATATTCTTGCATGTCCAGGTGGGATTCTTACGGTTGACTATCCTATAGAGAAGGTCCTGTTGCAACTCTAAACTCTCAAGACGTGACTGTCATACCATATAGAAGATATTTTCGCATGTCCAAGTGGGATTCTTGCATTTGACTATCCTATAGAGAAGGTCCCTTGCTACTTATCTAATGAAAGAAAACTCCTTGGCCTGAAATTCCACTTACTCTACTCAAATATTCTACATGTAAATATTAATTTAGAAACTTTAAAGAGGCACTTTGTAAATATTAATTCAGAAATTTTAAAGAGGCACTTTCAATTCGAGTGTACTCTAACTATCATCCCCTAAAAATATATAAAAAATTGAACTGTGACCAGTGTTTCATTGCCAAAATGCTATCCAAACCTAGGACGGTCCTAGATTTATGCCTCTTTTAATAATAACTATTGTTCATTCAAAACGAGTTTATTAATTGATTTATCATAAATGTTGTTGGTACAATTTATAAAATTGCAACATTACTCTTTATTCAAAACTTGTTTATTTATTTTCTTTATCATAAACGTTGTTTGTATAATTTATAGAATTGCAACATTATTAGATGTAATAGGTACAAAGTTGATCTAGATTTTTTAGCTTTTAAATATTGTATTTAAAAACTTATTAACTAACACTTCACTATTTATACCTGTCATATATATATGGGCATTTATTATTGATCTTTAATAGGGGTAATTTTTTAACAAATTTTCAAATATTATAAAAAATTTACACATTTAAAAATATGTTTTAAACGCCATAAAATAAAATAGAAATTGCAGAATAATAGTAATTGTAGAATAACAATACTGTTGAAATTCCAATCCAACCATCAATATGTGTCATTATTTCAAATTCCTCCGCAGTGTCATTCATATTGGTATCGAAGAATATATGCCTCTATCGAGCCTTTGCCTTTAGCACTGAGTAATTTTGTGTCTTCATCATTGCTCTTATAACTCTAGCTGCAGTAAAGATTACAGATTTCCACTTAGACCTTCATTGCTACGTTAATTATATCTACCACTTAATCGGGAGCTACAGACTCAAACAATAGATCTGTAGAAAGCTATGGGTTTTTTAAGTAATAGTATTTGACTCGAACAAAAATAATAAATGTATATTTTTTTAATTGAAGAAATCACATTTGAAGCAACTTTCATATATATGTAGTTTTGTATATAATTTTTTTAAAGTTTAGACCACAAAAATTTTAAACCAAACCTCCACGCCATTAAACCACAATTTCAAAATACATGTAACTAAAATATTTTGAAAATTATTTATTATATTATACGTAACTATAACAATAGGCAATCTATTGACCAATTGATAAAATGGGTCATTTTATGATAATTCATTCTCACCCCCACCGTGCATTAGAATAACATGAAAGAAAATGAGAATTTCAAGGAGCAATTACGTTTAACAATAGTTGCATCATTTGCGAAAACATTCGAAATTCAGGCAATTATCGCAGCAATGTGGAAGATTACAACTATGCTAGTAGCAATTACTACATGCATCACTAAGACCGTAATGCTTGCCTAACCAATCATCACGTACCTTTACAGGCTCCAACATTGAATGAAATTTAGCTTCACCTACAGTTCAAAAAATGTTAAATTAATCTTTCAGAAATTTGTGAACTACCAAAGTATGATGTAAATATACAACAATGTGAAACAATATCTTGTGGATTATTTTGGGCATCTGCTGCTCCAGAGAGAACTGCCACAAGTGCAAAACATATTAAAGAGATCAATATAATCGCACAGGAGGAATCCATATTTAATCTTATAAAAGGTCAACAATTAATTTTCCATTTTTGACATACCATAGAGTTCCAATGTTTATGATTTGACGTAGCCATTAACCTTCTATGTATAACACCTACCAATGGAGGCTTCTAGGTTTCTTTCCACCATCGGACACTTGGCATTGACTTCAGGATTGGCACTGCATCGACGGTTTGGAGCGATGATGCTCATCTGACGGTGGAAAAGCTTCGCTCTCTTTTCATGGTAACTGCCTACCCTAACCCTCTATCCAGAACTCCATTCTCTCCAATTGTTTAGAGCTCGTTGTTGCTCTCTGCCGAAGTCATGACAGAGGAACTATTAGCACTCCAAGAAACTCTCCTAGGTTGTAGCTCAAAGATGCCTGGAAACATATAAATCTTCAATATCATTCTCTGAAATATTGGAATGGATTTAGGTTTGGATCAAGTCAGACGATTGTTTAAACTTTATTTTCACTCAAAACATGCATGAACACCCTCAGCTTGACAAGGCTTTCAACCACTAACCCTCAATAGTTTATAGATTCAATGAGTAGATGGAGAAACCTGACTGTACCAGCAAATACATACATAAACACATATGAATGGCCATCTACAAAAAGTAAATGAAGCTTACAAATCTAATTAATAAACGTAGAGATAAGATGACAGTTATCTGGCATTTGACAGAGAAGAAAACATGAATAACTCATTCAAGTGTAAGCTTAGAAAAGAGGAAAAGATGGTGAGTGAACATATAACAGCAAAAGAAGCTTGTATTACTGGAATGAATATGAGATGCTGAGAGGAGCAGAGTCTCCACAGTCTCCAAAAGTTGAACCATTGATACTTCTAACTTTCAGCCATTTATAGGCTTTTTACAATGCCTCCGAGCTCTCTAAGGCTCGAGGTGTCTTAATCTATCCCCTTTGTGTTTTTAACTACTTGATGCCATAACTCGACATATATGATCTCAGAGGTCTCTTTTTCTAACAACGTATTAACCAAATTCTGGTAAATTCACCTCGCTGTCAGGTGGCTTGCTTGTGTCAGCGATGTTCCATGATCACTTATGTTGGTTCGGCTGCATCGTGCTATGGCTTTTTCCCCTTCTAGCCATCTATCTCCCGACCTCTGAAATCCCTCAAATGGTCACTTTCTGTTAACACAGAGAAATGCATTTAAACTATGAAAATCCACCACAACCACTATTCATCCAAACTTCAAAAGTCCTTAAATCTAGTTTATTCTACTATCGGGTTCGTCCTCAATCGCTGTCGCAAGTCACTTCGGCCTTGTTCTAAGGCTTCCCTTTGTATTTTGGAAATATGTTGAAAACATTGAAAATAATGTAAAAAATGGCTTCCTCCGGACTTGAAACAATATACATTTTCATTCCCAAATCTCTTCGGGTTTGGTTAGTCGCATCGCATATATATATATATATATATATGTATGTATGTATGTATGTATGTATGTATGTATGTATATATGTATATCCCACTCCTCTGTGAAGCTTTGATGCAATATCGCAATGCGATTAATCACAATCGCATATCGTGATAACCCCAGGCCATTTGGTGAGTGCTCTACTGTGTTGGCTGATTGTGATTTTGCCGATCAGATCTGGACCGTTGATCGGCCAAATCTGACGGTTGTTGTGCATTCATTGTTCAAGCCTCCATTGCTCTGTTTTTCTTGTTTTTACGTGTTTTTGGCCTCCCAATAGTGTTTCTCCGCCATTATAAGGGCTCTTCTCATGCGATTGTTTTGATCTTTGGCATGATTTTACGAGATTTTGAAGACTTAGAGGGCATATTTGGATTCATTTGGATTAGCACTCGATTTAATTATAGATGCGAGAGTAATATTTTTGAATTCTGGCTTATGGCTAAAGCGGAGAAAGCGGAGGAATGTCCATCGGAACTAAAACAGGGGACATTTTTGCTAAAAATAGTAGCACTGCACCTCAAGGGCTAACACTGGCTCCTTTTGGGGATGAAAGCCTCCCTGTGAGGTTCCAAGAACTGCAGACTACTACCTTTCCAGTAACAACGAAAACAAACTTATTTCCTAGTGTTCCATTGGACATGGAGTTTATATTCATAGAAAACCAAAACTGAAAAAACCTATTACAATATTAAGGCCTTAAAGCCTCATATGAAGTAAAGTTTCAAAAATCGCCCATTGACTAGGCCATCAAAAACACCTCCCCCGTTGTGCAGAATGAAAGTATTGTTTGTCTGAACTTAACAATGACAAACGGTCCCATCCATAAGGCATCAAATTTACCATGGTTGCCCTTCTTTTCCTTCAATGCATCCCATTTGAGAACCCAGTCACCAACCTGAAAATTGTCCATTTTTGCCTTTCTATCAAAGGTTTCTTTGATCTTCTTCTGATCAATTCTTGAATTCTCAACCAGTTGTTCTCTGATCTGTTGTAATTCAACCAAGTTACTCATTCTCCTCGCTATATCATTCTCTTCATCATGTTCTTCTTTCAAGAATTTGGCCACATGGAGAATCAGCTGGACAGGGAAAACAGCATAAGCCAGCTTAAATGGAGAATTTCCTATGCAGTTCTTGTTGGTAACTTTGTCAGCCCATAGTGCAAACTTCAACTTGGAATCCCAGTTCTTTTTGTTGTCCTCCAACAGTTTTTTCTTATCCTTACAAGACTCTTGTTAGATGATTCTGTCAGGCCATTTCCTTGAGGATAATGAGGTAGAATGCACCAATTGAATGCCCATGGATTCACACATGTCCACCAATTATTCTGCCCTGAAAGTTGTTGCATTATTAGTGACTAGTTTGGTTGGGCAACCAAATCTAGTGAAAATATTCTCATTAAAGAACTTTATGATAACCTGATGATTAGCATTTTTAGTGGGTACGACCTCAATCCATTTGGTGAAATAATCAGTGGCTACCAAGATCCATTTGTGATGGCCACTGGAATGCAGATTGATCTCACCTATGAAGTCCAAGCCCCATTGCAAGAAGGGACCGTTGATGTGTATTTGCTTCAAGGGCAGAGATTTTAGTTGTTGTCTTCCCGTAAACCTCTGACATTTGTCACAAGACTTCACAAAAGAAAACACATTAGAGAACAGAGTAGGCCAATAATACCCAACTCTCAGGATCTTGTGGGTCGTGGTTTTCCAATAATGATGCCCTCTGCAGATGCTAGAATGGAACTGGTGCGTGACTTCCACAGATTGTCCTTTGTCTAGACATCTCAAGAGGATCCCTAATGGGTCTTTCCAATAGAGCAGGTTTTCATTAATGCAGAATTTGGTTGATCTGAGCTTAATGGCCCAAGCTTGACTCGAGCTAAGCCCTGGAGGGACTTCTAGCTTTTGCAAAAAGTGAACTACACTGGAATACCATTCATAGGTGGCTAGATTTTCAGCCAAAGACTGATTCTGCTCTTGCTCTTCTACTGCTTCCTCTATCTGCTCACCACCTGAATTTGAACCCACGCAATTGATGTCTAACAAACTACAATTTTCCTCAGCCATAAGCTTAGCCAAGCCCTGGCCTTTGACAAGCTTGGTGGGCTTCACCTCTATGTTGAACTCTATGAATTTTGCAATCCATTTAGCTCTCTTTCCATCAATCTGGCTGAGTTGGGACGTCTTTTACTAAGGCTGAAGGTACATATGCAACCACTTTGGAATGTAGAATATAAATTCTAAATGTCTTTAAAGATTTTATGAGAGAATAAGTTTTTCAATAAGGTCATACCTTAGTTCAACGTCCCTCAAATTTTTGCTGAAAAAGGCCACCAAGTGTTCTACGCCTTCATCGTTTTCCTACAATACAACTGCTGCAAGTGTATCATAAGAGGCAAAATAGAATATATAAAACTCCCTAGTATAATCTGGGTTGATTAGAGTGGGAGATTCCATGATAGCTTGTTTGATGGCTTCAAAAGAGCTTCTTGCACCATCTGTCCATTTTATTTTTGATCCTTTCTTCAGCATGGAAGTGATGTCCTTCACTAGCTTTGTAAAGTTTGGAATAAAACTCCTAACAAAGTTAATCTTATCTAGGAAAGATTGAAGGTCCCTTTTTGACCTTGGGATGGACAATGTCTGAATTTCTTGAACTCTTGCTGGATCGATCTTCACACCTTCAACATAAACAATATGTCCCAGCATTTTTCCTTCTTCTAGAGAAAACTGTGACTTCTTTGGGTTTATAGAAATTCTAAAATGTCTGCACTTTAGAAACACCTTCTTCAAATGTTGCAAATGGTCCTTGTGACTGCTGGAAAAGACTGTTATGTCATCAAGGTAAATAAGGACAAACTTTTCCTTCTCTCCCACAAAGGCTATGTCCATGGCCCTCTGAAAAGTAGCCCCAACATTCATCAGTCCAAAAGGCATCTTGGAGTACATGAAAGTTCCCCAAGGAGTAGTGAAGGAAATATTTTCCTGATCTTCTGGATGTACAACAATCTGATTGATAACCTAAAAATCCATCTAGGAAAGACGTGACTCTAGCCCTTGAAACTTTTTGCAGCAAGTGTTCCATCTTAGGCAGGGGGTAGTTGTCTTTTTTAGAGCATTTGTTCAAATTCCTGAATTCAATACAAAGCCTGATTTCTCCATTCTTCTTTCTTACTACCACAAGGTTAGCTATCCACTTTGAATACCTTAGGGGAACTGTGATCTTGGCGTCCAACAGCTTCTTGATTTCCTTTTCAATCAAAGGCAATAAGAGAGGGCTGATAGGTCTTAATTTCTACTTAAAATGGATAGTGCTCTTCTCCAGTGGGATTTTATGCTGAATGATGTTGGTGTCATAGGTCTTAAGCTCACTGCATTCCCAAGCAAAAATATCAGCAAATTGTTTCATCAGGGTGCAATACTCGGTCCTTTGGGTAGAAGACAAGTGAGTGGATAGATTTATGTACTTTGGATGGGTTGCACTCCCTACATTATGTTTATGAACAGCAGACTCATTTTCTATTTTGGAAGGCTTATAAGGTACATCATTATGATCAAACAGCTTCTCTAGGGGCACCAATCCTTTGGGTATGTGGTTACTAGGTAGCTGAACAATGTTGTCCTAACCAATCTCGTCCTTTAGCTTGGACTAGTTGCATTCTTTCATGGTTTCGTTTTCTTGGTCGATGTGCATTTCAGAAAATTCATCAATGACTTGTAAAAACCTATTAATTTCATCATCATCTTCAAAAACTTTCTAGTATTTGACATTGTCAGGCAGAGATGGTCTATATTTCACTTGAACTTCATATGTCAATTTAGGAGGCAAAGGAAGAATAAACATGCTAGCACGCACAGCAAGGGAATCAGCAAGCTGGTTCTTCATTCTCGGGATGTAAGAAATGTTGAAAATATTAAAAGTGTCCTTGAGCTTCCATACCTCATCTCTGTATGCTTTCAACCTTGGATGCTTTGCCTGGAAAGTTTTTTTGACCTGTTGAATGATAAGGTCTGCATCTCCAAACACCTTTAGACCTTTGATGCCCATTTCTTTAGCAGCGTTTAAGCCCAATATCAAGGCTTCGTATTCTGCTATGTTATTTGTGACCTAAAAAGTTAACTTGAAAGGTAAGTGAATGTATTCTTGTGTGGGGGACATAATGACTACACCTGCACCTACAACTTCCTTGGAGCAAGCTCCATCAAAGAACATGTCCCAAATCTGTCGGCCTTCTTCCTCTGTGATCTGGCAAACCGATTTCTTGAGTTGCATGGGGGCCAACTGGGATTCTTCAATCTGAAGAATACAGGATCCAAAATCGGTGTCAATAGCATAGATGGGATGATTAGTGGGATTCCTTTCATCACTAATTATATAAGTCAACTGAGCTTCTCTATATAATCACCTACTCTCACCTACAAAAACTGGGACAGTAGCATAGGACAGATCATTTTGCAATGTTCCACCTAATCTCTTGATCCAACCTTTAGAAAGCAACATGCCAAACTTGGGGGGTACATCTGCTACCACAATATCCATCACCATGCTCTTCATGGGTAGTTGAGACAAGGTGATGGCTAGGTCTTTGATCAATCCCAAAAATTTCACTTTCCTAGAGTCAAAAGAAAATAGGTCATGATAAGACTTGGTAATGTCAAGACCCAACTCATCCATGACAACCTTGGGCATTAGATTATGGTTGGCTCCTGTGTCCAGAAGACAGTTGTGAATGATTTTGTCATGAATAGTCAAAGATACATAGAATGATGGGGAGATGTCATCACAATTTTCAATCATTGGGTTGAGAACAACAGCTGGTTTGTCGTCTTGCAGATTTACATAGTCAGTGGAGTCTTGGATGACTTTAGGCTTAAGGGCCTCGAGGATAGATCTCTTGAAGGACTCATTCTTCACTAGTTCAATCAGAGGTATAGGTGTACTTAGCTTTTGAGTTTTTGATTCAAAATTGAAAGGATAAGGAGACTTGTCAATACCTCTTATCTCGTGAGCTGGAGCTTTGAGGATGATGGGATCAACTGTCGGTCATTTCTGCTTTTTAGCTTGTTGTATTGCAGGGACAACAGTTTTCTGAATAGGAGTTTCCTTGGCATTATTCATCTTCGACCTCAAATTATATCTGTGCTGCTCAGCAGTTTGCAGAATAGCTTCACCATCCCACTCTGATCTGGTCATTGAATAATGACTTTTCATAGGAAGCTGAGGTCAAAAAGGAGGCATTACCTTTGTCTTCTAGAAAATGGATCTCATCATCTTCTTCAAACTACTCTTCTTCCATGACTACATTCTGGAAAGGGATCTTCGCCCTTTGGTATTCATTGGCATCTTTGCTTCTTTGCAAAATTTGCAACTGCTCATTAGCTCTTCTATATGGTTTTGGATTTCTAGGAGCAAAGGTATTAGGAACTTTTCCTTTCCGAGGGTGTTGCTCAACCTTTAATTTGGAGATTTCAGAGGCTAATGACTCTATCATCTTGGTCATTTTATCTATCTTTGGATCTGAAGATGATGAAGATTCGCCCCTCTGTCTCCTTCTATCAACATTCCCCTTGAGCTTCTCTACAGCCATGATGTTTGATTCTACTTCCAAGGCTGCATCCTGCATATCAGCCAAGGTAGCACATCGTCTCTCCCTCAACAGTAGACAGAAGTCAGAATCAAAGGCACTGGCATAGGTGAGTTTAGCAGAGGTAGTGGTGGATTTTGATTCAGCTGGTATCTTGTTGTACATACGGTTAAACCTCTTATTAAAATCAGATAACAACTCACCATTTTCCCTCTTTAAGTTCCCAAACTCGGTGTGGTAGTAGAGTAGATCCTTCTTATCCCCCCAATGCTTTAGGAATGCATCATCTAAAGCCTCAATATCTGCTATAGAACTTTGGGTCAGTTCTTTGAACCTTTTTCTAGCCTCTTCATCTAGACTTTGGACAAAGACTCTCATCCATACATCATCTTCACTAATCTCCAGGTTATCAGCATAGCTATAGAATGATTCAAGATGTTCCTTAGCTAAAACACCTTCAGTCCCAATGAACTTAGGCCTATAATTCTAATATTCTCCAGTAGGCATGGCATTCAAAGGAGTGGGAAGTACTGGAGGTCCATACCTAGCAGCTATGATTATTTCCATTTTGGTAGGTGCTTGTGGTCCTGCCATAGCTATGGCGGCTATAAGGATACTGGAAGTCTGAATGACAGAGGGCTGAGGAGTGACTGATAGGACTAAAGGAGTATGATGGATAGGAGGAGACGCTTCCTTCGGGCTTAGAACGGAAGGAGAAACTAAAGAATGAGGATCTCTATGAATCTCTCAGATTTTTTCTTCACTGCTAGTATTAGATGCTATACTCTCAATATGTATTTGTTCTATTACAGGATTTTCTTGAACAGAATATTGTTTAGAGCTACCTAAACCTGATGCTCCTTTCTGCAATGCCTTTCTTTCTTTGATGATTATTTTCAGGGTCAGATACTGGGTCAGCTTGTGGCTTCTAAGGATTTCTCCGAGTATGCCTCACAAACTGAGCCAGGACTATGAAGTGGAGTCGCCAAGAGGTTCGTCCTCCAGTAGAGTCACCAGATAGATGATTACAACTGAAAAAGTGTCCAGACTTTATGTATCATCAAAGCTGGATCTATGTCGTCTCTCAGGGAAGCTAGGCTTCAGTCTCCTGTCCCTGACAATGATGCCAATTATGTTAGCACTCTAGGAAGCTCTCTTAGGTTGTAACTCGGAGATGCCTGGAAACATATAAATCTTCAATATCGTTCTCTGAACTATTGGAATGGATTAGGGTTTGGATCAAGTCACATGACTGTTTAAACTCTATTTTCACTCAAAACATGCATGAACACCCTCAGCTTGACAAGGCTTTCAACCACTAATGCTCAATAGTTTATAGATTCAATGAGTAGATGGAGAAACCTAACTGTACCAGCAGATTAATACATAAACACATATGAATGGCCAGCTACAGAAAGTAAAAGAAGCTTACAAATCTAATTTATCAATGTAGAGATTGTAGGAATTTACAGGGTAAGTTCCACAGAAGAATACCAAAAGGACACCGCTCACAACCAGATCTCAAATCAATACACCAGTATTTTTGACGTGGTTAAAACCCTCAGAGTGCAAGGAGGGAAACAGTCCACGGCCTGTCCCAACGTGGGTACAGACAATTTATTAATCAAAGAATGAAAATTTACATAAGCTTCTCTCATGCACGGATTACCCGAACAATGACCCTCCATGCGCTTTAAATAGAACTCATGGACCAATCGGGTGTCAAGCCACGGATCAAGTGTCGGTAATACCGAGGTGAGAGTGAACCGTCGGATCACTACATATCGTGACCGTCGGATTGTAAGTTACAAAATGTACAACGGTAAAGAAACACACTTTACCTAACTCTAACCTAACTCTATACTAGACCAAGTTGAACTTAACTATATCCTATGTGTCGGAATATCCTAACATCCCCCCTTAAGAACAACTTGGGATAGGATTGAAGGATTTACAAATATGACACAATAGGAGAAGGAAGGAGGCACTAGAGCCTATCCCCCCTTAGTGACAACTTCCTGAACTCCAAGCATATATCGAAGTTTAGTGAACTTCGCCTCTGTGAGAGCCTTTGTGAAGATGTCTGCAACCTGATCATCCGTTGGACAATATTGCACTTCAAGAACATGGTCAAGAATGAGCTTTCTGATGAAGTGCATGTGTAGTTCAATGTGTTTGCTGCGCTGATGCTGGACTGGATCTTTGCATAGCTGAATGGCACTTTGATTATCACACCAAAGTGTGGTTGGATGCTGCTGCTCAAAGCCAAACTCTGATAGGATCTGACGAAGCCACAAGGCTTCCTTACTAGCTTCCACGGCACCACGATACTCTGCTTCTGCTGACGAAAGAGAAATGGCAGCCTGTTTCTTACAAGCCCATGTAATAGGTCCTGAACCAAGAGTGAAGACATAACCGGCAGTAGACTTCCGATCATCAAGGTCACCAGCCCAATCAGAATCAGTGAAACCAACTAACAGAGGAGCTGCTTTGGCACTGTAATGAATCCCAAACTGTATTGTACCTCGAACATAACGAAGTATTCTTTTAGCTGCTTTCCAATGACTTTCACGGGGGTTTTGCATAAAACGAGCAACAAGGCCAACAACAAAGGAAAGATCAGGACGAGTATGGGTTAAATACAAGAGTTTTCCGACAAGTTGACGGTATAAGGTAGCATCAACTTCAGGAGAAGTACAAGAGACTGAAAGTTTGACTCCAGACTGAAAGGGAGAAGGGGCTGGCTTACAGTCTTCCATGTGAAAATGACGAAGAATATCACAAGCATACTTGGACTGGGAAAGGAAAATACCCTCTTGGGATTGCAAGACTTGAAGACCGAGAAAATAGTGTAAGTGTCCTAAGTCTGTCATTTCAAATTTCTTTTTAAGGCTGGACTTCACATGGTTTATAAGGTTGGGATCACTACCAGTAAGAATAAGATCATCAACATAAAGAACAAGGATGATGAGAGAGTTGCCCACTTTCTTGGTGTAGACAGTATTGTCAGAATGACACCTAGAAAAGCCAGATTCTAAAAGAAAGCTATCCATTTTGGCATACCAAGCTCGAGGAGCTTGCTTGAGGCCATAAAGGGATTTCTTAAGTCGACAAACGAGGCTGGAGTCTGTTTGTATGAAGCCAATGGGTTGTTCCATATAGATTTCTTCCTGCAAGTCCCCATGCAAGAAGGCAGATTTAACATCCATTTGATGTACTTCCCATTTTAAAGAGGCAGCAAGGGAAAGAACAAGGCGGATAGAGTTCATTTTGGCAACTGGAGAGAAGGTTTCAGTGTAGTCAATGCCTTCAACCTGTGAAAAGCCCTTAGCAACTAGACGAGCTTTATGTTTGTTAACTTTCCCATCTGGTCCATACTTGGTTCTGTAAACCCATTTGCATCTAACAAGTTTGCGTCCCTTTGGTAGAGGAACAAGATCCCATGTATCATTTGTCATCAATGAATGATATTCTTCATTCATAGCTGTTTCCCAATGTGGATGGCCTGAAGCTTCTGCAAAAGTGTCAGGATCATGATTTACTGGAGCTTGAGCCAGTAAAGAAGAGGCTCTTTCAAACTGAGAACGTGTACGTCGCTGATCTGTAGGATCACCGGCAAGATCACCTGCTGCATCCCGAGTAGCACGGACCCATCTTGGAAGTTGAGGATCCTGAGAAGGTGGGGAAGGATTATCATCCTCGCTTTCATCATCAGAAGAAGAAATGTTTTCAAAGATAGAAGAGATAGGAAGAGGTGGCACATCCGCCGGACTAGGCTCGCAGGCCGATTTATTTTCATCAAATTTTACATCTCTTCTAATGATAACATTTTTGGACTTAAATGGAATAAGTCTATAGCCTTTTACATCTTCAGAATATCCAACAAAAGTACATTTCTCACTCTTAGGTTCTAAGGCTTTATGCTTTTCATCTGGAATATGGGCCCATGCTTCACTTCCAAACACACGAAAGTGACTTACATCTGGTTTAATGGAACTCCAAGCTTCTTCTGGAGTGATATTCTCTAGAACCTTAGTAGGAGTGCGATTGATTATATAATTTGCACAATTAATTGCTTCGGCCCAAAAACTAAGACTGAGTCCTTTAGATTGCAGCATACAATTAGCCATTTCCTTTAAAGTGCGATTTTTCCTTTCAGCTACACCATTTTGTTGTGGAGTGTATGGAACAGTATGTTGCATTTGAATGCCATTTTCGGTGCAAAAGGTGATGAATGCATTTTTAACATATTCTCCACCATTATCAGTTCTTAGCTTAAGAATTTGATGTCCAGATTGTTTTTCAACGAATGCTTTGAAGGCCAAAAAGGTGGTAAATACTTCGCTCTTGAGTTTTAAGAAGTATACCCAAGTGCGTCTAGAGAAATCATCAATGAAAGTTAAGAAGTACTTGCAGCCAGAGAATGAAGCAACAGGAAGAGGACCACATAAATCACTGTGCACAAGCTGTAAAGGGGCTGAGGCGTGCCAAGAGGCACGTTTGTCAAAACTGTCCCGATGATGTTTTCCGAGTACACATCCGGAACAAACACCATCTTTGCAAGATACCATAGGAAGACCTGTCACCATGTTTTCTTTACATAGATGCTGAAGGGAGCGATAGTTTAAGTGACCATACCGCTCATGCCAAAGTTTGCTCACTTCATCATTATGAGCAACAAATACTGAGGGAAGATGGGATGACCCAAAGTTGTGAAACTTATACAACCTTTTGGAATCATCAGCAAGACCAGTAGCTAGAATCTGTTTAGGATCTTTTAGATCCTTGATTACAACATCATGAGGTGAAAATTCAACAATTTTACCTTCACCTGAATGAGTTATCTGATAGACAGATAGAAGGTTGCAGGATAAGTTTGGAACACATAATACATCATTGAACTGACCATTGTCTAGATGAACAGTTCCAGTCCCTACAACATTAAGAGATCTATCATCACCAACATATATATTTTTGGTGTTACAATCATTTAAAGAAGAAAACATGGCTTGGTTTTTGGCCATGTGACAAGAGGCTCCAGAATCAATGAGCCACTCATGAGAATGAGAAGAAGAAGAAGATACATTTAATGCATAACCAGACTGAGATGATTGACGATGACATGCAGAAAATGCCGTTCCGGAAGTTGAAGTTGAAGTAGGCTCCAGATGGATGTTATGTTTCTTCATTGCGGCTTCCAAGGCTTCCATCTTCTTAAAGCATTTAGATTCTAAGTGGCCATCTCGATTACAAAAGTTACAATGTCTTTCAGTCTTCTTCCATTTGTTTTTATTGGCTTATCATATTGCTGAAATGATCTTTCATCTTGAGGCTGAGTTGGTTTAGGACCATTCCTTTGAGGATAAGACTTCTTAGGATTCTTTGAATTTGGTTACTGCTGGGCGGCTAACGCTTTTGTGGAAGAGTTTCCAAGATTAAGAAGACCAAGGTGTAAGAGTTTTTCTTGTTCTCTTATTAAGGAATCACAAAAGGAGTCAAAGGAAGGGGGCTTGTAGTCTTTGCCTTGACAAATGAAAGCTTCCCTGGTAGAATGGAAAGTGGAAACAAATACAGAGTAGGCTGGCCCAACTTAGTGAGGATGGAATAAATAAGGTTACCATCATCTTTCTTAACTTTAACACCTTCCAAGAGATATCTAAGGTTCTTGAATTTTGACAAGAAATCTTCAATGCAAGAAAAATTATTAGGATCCAAAGTAAGCAGCTCATTTTCAAGTTGATGGGATCTAATTTCATTTTTAATCCCAAAAACTTTAGCAAGTTTTTCTAATGCTTCATGAGGAGTTTCAATTTCTGCAATGTGGAATCTAAGATCAGGAGAAACAGACATTCCTATCAAGCCACGTGCTTGATCTTGTCGATTTTCCCATTTTTCGGCCTTGTCTTCATCTTTGGGTTTCTTCTCTTGGTCTGTGGCTATTCTGAAGAGACCTTTACTTCTAAGTAAATCTCCCATGTAGGCGACCCATTGGAAGTAGTTAGTGCTGTCAAGAATGACTTGGCATGGACTTTCCATTTTTGAAAAACAACTGAAGCTGAAGATGCTGAAAGTGAGTGGTCCAATGGATAGATCTCGAAAAAATAGGCGGTTTTAAAAAAAACGGCTCTGAAAAAGGCTTCCGGATGAAGAAGTTATGGTTTTTTAAAAAAAATTGTTGACGTTGCCGGCAAAGTGCGCGAATGTGCGGGAATGAAAAAATCCGCCCCCACAAAATGGAGACTTGAACCCAAGACCTCTACTCTCTTAAAAGGTCTTTGAACCAATTGATCTATACAAAAGATTTGAGAGAGAGAGAGAGAGAGAGAGAGAGAGAGAGAGAGAGAGGGGGGGGGGGGCCTCGATTTGCGTGCTTGCCTTGGGAAGACTCTTTTCCCCTACAAAACACAAAACACAAAACCCAACACGAATATCCAAAGAAAAACGAACCTTACGGCTCGAAGTTAGCTTTAGCCAAAAAACTAGAAATTTTAAAAAAAATCTCAAAGTTAGCTTTTAGCCGAAAAACTAAATATTTTCCTCAATGTTTCTGATTTTCCGAGATCACACTAAGGTGCAGGGAAAAGAGCATACGCATGAGAAAAATCCTTTCTTTCTGTTTCTGATTTGCCCAGATCGCACAGAGTCGCAGGGCAAAGAGCATACGCAGAAATGAAAGGTATAGATCCGGGAAAAAAAAAGGCTAAATAAACCGAAACCGAAATAAGCAGAGAGAAAATGACAGTAAACTGCAAAAAAAAACTGTATACCTCCCGATCTGAAAAATGACGCAGCTAGGGCTACCGGAAACCTTTTCGCGTGAAACGAAAGGGGTTCCTCACTGAAACAGATGCTCCGAATGCAACAGAGCAGTCCTCTCGGCCCGAAAGCAGTCAGAAACAGCAGATCTAGGAAACGACAGCCGCATGCAGTTCTACCGGCTTCAGATTTGGATCACCAACGGACGCGGCCCTCAAATAGCTCTGATACCATGTAGGAATTTACAGGGTAAGTTCCACAGAAGAATACCAAAAGGACACCGCTCACAACCAGATCTCAAATCAATACACCAGTATTTTTGACGTGGTTAAAACCCTCAGAGTGCAAGGAGGGAAACAGTCCACGGCCTGTCCCAACGTGGGTACAGACAATTTATTAATCAAAGAATGAAAATTTACATAAGCTTCTCTCATGCACGGATTACCCGAACAATGACCCTCCATGCGCTTTAAATAGAACTCATGGACCAATCGGGTGTCAAGCCACGGATCAAGTGTCGGTAATACCGAGGTGAGAGTGAACCGTCGGATCACTACATATCGTGACCGTCGGATTGTAAGTTACAAAATGTACAACGGTAAAGAAACACACTTTACCTAACTCTAACCTAACTCTATACTAGACCAAGTTGAACTTAACTATATCCTATGTGTCGGAATATCCTAACAGAGATAAGATGATAGTTATCTGGCATTTGACAGAGAAGAAGACATGAATAACCCATTCAAGTGTAAGCTTAGAAAAGAGGAAAATATGGTGATTGAACATATAACAGCAAAAGAAGGTTGTATTATTGGAATGAAGATGAGACGTTGAGAGGAGCAGAGTCTCCATAGTCTCCAAAAGTTGAACCATTGATACTTCTAAGTTTCAACCATTTATAGGCATTTTACAATGCTCCCGAGCTCTCTGAGGCTCGAGGTGTCTTAATCTATCCCCTCTATCTTTTTAACTACTTGATGCCATAACTCGACATACATGAGCTCAGAGGTCTCTTTTTCTAACAACATATTAACCAATTTCTGGTAAATTCGCCTCGCTATCAGGTGGCTCGCTCGTGCCAGCGATGCTCCATGATCACTTTTGTTGGTTTGGCTGCATTGTGTTGTGGCTTTTTCCCCTTCTGGCCATCTATCTCCCAGCCTCTGTCTCCCGGCCTTTGAAATCCCTGAAACGGATGCTTTTTGTTAACACAGAGAAATGCATTTAAACTGTGAAAATCTGCCACAACCACTGTTCATCTGGACTTCAAAAGTCCTTAAATCTGGTCTATTCTCCTATCGGGTCCGTCCTCAATCACTTGCAAGTCGCTTCAGCCTTGTTCCAAGGCTTCCCTTTGTATTTTGGAAATATGTTGAAAACATTGAAAATAATGTAAAAAATGGCTTCCTCCGGACTTGAAACAATATACATTTTCATTCCCAAACCTCTTTGGGTCTGGTTAATTGCATCGCATATAATCGCATATATATATATATATATATATATATATATATATATATATATCCTGCTCCTCTGTGAAGCTCTGATGCAATTAATCGCAATCGCATATCACGATAACCCTGGGCCATTTGGTGAGCGCTCTGCTGTGTTGGCCAATTGCGATTTGCCAATCAAATCTGGACCGTTGATCGGCCAGATCTAACAGCTAATGTGCATTCATTTTTCAAGCCTCCGTTGCTCTATTTTTCACTCTTTTTACGTGTTTTTGGCCTCCCGATATTGTTTCTCCATCATTCTAAGGGCTCTTCTCATGCGATTGTTTTGATCGTTGGCATGATTTTACGAGATTTTGAAGACTTAGAGAGCATATTTGGGTCCATTTGGATCAGGACCCAATGCAATTATAGATGCGACAGTAATATTTTTGAATTCCGGCTTATGGCCAAAGCGGAGCAAGAGGAGACGTGGCCGTCGGAGCTAAAACAACAGACATTTCTACTAAAAATAGCAGCACTACACCTCAGGGGCTACAGGAACCACTAGTTCTCGCTCGGATTCAGATCGATGTTTTTCCCACCGGAACCCCAGAACTGACTTCCAGCACGCAGAACCAAGGTATTCATGGTTGTCCTCTTAACCATACCCGACTTATGCACTCTCAGTTTTGGGCGGGGGTTTTTCTGATTAACTTCTAACTCAACCTTCACTGCATAGGTGCTCTCATCTGTCACCGGAGGGTTGCACCATCGGGTGGCTGCCTTTAGCAGTCTATCGCTTCTTTTGTAACAAGTACCTCTCTTTCCCTTAGCTACAACAATGAGGAAAAGGGGTAAAGCTATTAGACACTTTGATAGGCTTTCAGGTGAGGTTGCATTGTTGGGAATGATTGAAAATTGGTGCTTGTGATTGTTCATAATTTAATGCCTAGGGTTGAAAAAATAGTTCAGGAATCCTAATTCAAGTTTTATTTAGCAGAGCAGGTGAGTTGGTGAACCATTAAACTGGATGAACTAGCTTTCGAAGATCAACATAAAGTTAGACTGCTCAAGACCAGATGGAAGAAAGTGATGGTAAGGATGAATGTAAGAATTTAGCCTTCATGGTGTTAAGTTTTCTACTATATTTGGAATTTCTTAGCCTAAGGTAATGGATTTAGGCATTAATGGTTGTTTTTTATGTCTATGTTGAATGATCAAGTAAGTCCTATGACCATTCAGGTGCCCATGTGCAATGCAGGGGACATAGAGCCTCCATGGTTGAGACCCCTTCTAGAGACAAACTTCTTTATTCCCTGTAAAATCCATGGAGTCTCTAGTAAGAGTGAGTGCAATATTTATTGTCTGGATTGTATGGGTGGTGCATTGTTCTCCTACTGCCTTGTCCATCATAGAGACCATTATATAGTCCAGGTACTGGAAATTCAAATAATTTCATCATGATTGGTTTTGGTTTTGAAGTTCTTGATTGGGAAACTAAGGGGTTGCTCATGTGTCTGCAGATAATGTTTTTCCCACCGGAACCCCATAACTGACTTCCAGCATCGAGAACCAAGGTATGAGTGGTTCTCCTCTTGACCATACCTGACTTACTCGCTCTCAATTTTGGGTTGGGGTTTTCCTGTTTAACTTCTAACTCAGCCTTCTCTGCATAGGTGCTCTCATCTCTCACCAGAGGGTCACACCATCAGATGGCTGCCTTTAGCAGTCTATCACTTTTTTTGTAACAGGTACCTCTCTTTCCCTTGGATACAACAATGAGGAAAAGGGGTAAAGCGATTGGATGCTTTGATAGGTTTACAGGTGAGGTTGCATTGCTAGGAATGATTGAAAATTGGTGCTTATGATTGTTCATAATTCAATGCCCGGATTGAAAAAATGGTCCAGGAATTCTAATTCAAGTTTTATTTGGTAGAGTAGGTGAGTTGGTGAACCATTAAACTGGACGAACTGGCTTTAGAGGATCGGCATAAAGTTATTCTGCTCAAGACCAGACGAAAGAAAGTGATGGTAAGGATGAATGTAAGAATTTAGCCTTCATGGTGTTAAGTCTTATGCTATATTTGGAATTGCTCAACCTAAGGGAATGGATTTAGGCATTAATGGTTGTTTTTTGTGTCTGTGTAATGATCAGGTAAGTCCTAGGCCCATTCAGGTGCCCATGTGCAATGCATGGGACATAGGGCCTCCATGGTTGAGACCCCTTCTAGAGACCAGCTTCTCTGTGCCCTATAAAATCCATGGAGTCTCCAGTGAGAGCAAGTGAAATATGTGTTGTCTAGATTGTATGGGTGGTGCATTGCGCTCATACTACCTTGTCCATCATAGAGGCCATTATATATTCCAGGTACTGGAAAATCAAATAATTTCATCATGCCTGGTTTTACTTTCCAAGTTCTTTATCAGGAAACTAGACCATTACATAGTCCAGGTACTAGAAAAATCAAATAAATTTATCATGCCTTATTTTGGTTTTGAAGTTCTTGATTGGGAAACTAAGGGGCTGCTAATGCGTCTGCAGATAAGACGACCTTTGTACCATAAAGTTGTTCGTGTTTTTGAGATTCAGAAAGTGCTCGACATTAGTAGTGTGCAAACTTACATTATAAATAGCGCCAGGATTGTTTTTCTCAATGAAAATCCTTAGCCGAGGCCAGGTAAGGGCATCACAAATACCTGCGAAATATGTGACATGAGCCTCCTAGACACATTACACTTCTGTTCTCTCATTTTCAAGGTATGACATCCATGACTCTTGGTATTGTGGAATTCTTTTTGCTTCTGTTATTTTTATTCTTTGCATCAAGCCATTTTCACTGAGAACAATTCCAATTCCCCACACAAACTAAAACAATGAACTCATATGTCTATGTTTCAAAAAAATAACATGACAAATTTAACCAAGAATGTTATTCGATAATTTATAAAGGAATAACATTATGCCTTTGCAGTTCATTGTGCTGACCAAAATGAGTCCTACCACATACTCTTTGCAGTAGACACCTTCATAATTGCATATGTTACAACTTTGAGGTACATAGTCTTCAGAAAGATAAGGTGAAGGGGATTTAATCTAGGTTAGTGTGTAGAAAATAATTAATTATGAAGTCTGGCCACTTCTGAGATGGAAAGTTTAAACTTTATGACTAGGTATTGGTGGATAGTTTTATGATTCACAATAGAAAAAATTTCATCAGTAGAGTATATGTATATCAGCCTGTTTAACTCCATTTACATTACTGTAAATACATATCAATGAGAGTTAGACTCGCAGTGAACGAGCAGGACTGGACTGGATACTTATCAAATAATCGCCAATATGTCAAAAAATTTCTCAGTATTGATAATATATGTTGAGATGGCCGAGTTGGTCTAAGGTGCCAGATTAAGGTTCTGGTCTGAAAGGTGTCAGTTCAAATACCACTCTCAACAGCCGAGGGGCGTGAGTTCAAATCCCACTCCCAATAGGGAAAGTTTTCACAAAATTTTAGCATGTTAGGATGAAAATAAATTTCAAACAAATTAAGTAGTTGTTAGGATGGTCGAGTGGTCTAAGGCGCCGGATTTAAGTTTTGATCTTCGAAAGAGGGCGTGGGATTTGGCCGAGTGGTCTAAGGTGCCAGATTTAAGTTCTGGTCTTCGAAAGAGGGTGTGGGTTCAAACCCCACTTCTGACAAAACAATTAGGAATGTCCTATTAACAAATCTTTGTATTTATCGAATGTGATTCATCATGTTTTCTTCAAATTAACCATTTTTCGTATGTTTTAGTCCTATTACTTACAAGGCCACATGATATGCAGGTCAGGACACATCAAAGATAGCGTGCGAGAGGTTTCGGGTGCAATTCTCGGAATTCCTCGTAATATGGTAACGTCTGCTCTTTTTCTTTCGTCATGTTTTCTGGTGTGATTCTTGCTGAGGGTGCGACAGGTCCCGAGTTCAACCCTTGGAATGCCTTGTAATATGGTAATGTTTGCTCTTTTTCTTTCGTATGTTTTCTTCAAATCAACTATCGTTACTATGTTTATGTACTGTTACTTACAGCGAATGCGATGTATGCCACAACAAAGGCCACATGATATGGAGAGCTGGAGATCAAAGATTGAAAAGCGTGTTAAACAAGGATGAAGGTCCGTTGTTCCCCAAGGAAATACATAAGAACTACATAAAAGCAAAAATGATGTCAGTAAATTATATTTAGCACTCCTAAATGCTTATAAATTTTTTGCAAAGTTTGAGAATCTATCATTATCTCAACTACCACTTGCATTTAACTGAATTTGATAAGTATAAGTCATTTGGATCTCTTAATACTTGTAACACTTTTCGAGAATTTTTCATGATGTTAACTACCAATGCATTTAAGAGAGCGAGATAAGTGATGATGCTCATAGGTTTTCATGGATATCAATTTCCATCCACAGTAGCAACTAACTTACCCGAAAATATGATGCAAATGCAGTGCACCTAGTAGTACTTAACACATGCAAACCTATCTCTTAGGTCTGATAGTTTGGTTGGATGTAAATTGAAATAACAGTTGGTGGATGTCCGACCCCTGCAACTTCACCTTACCATCCTTCGACATCTTGAAACTTAATCGGGAAAGACTTGAAATCTCCTCTATCTTTGACATTATGCTGGACGCTGGCTGAGCTCATCCTACTTCACCACATCATCCTGGTACAGGCCTAAGAGATTGAACCCCAACGAGAAGGAAATTATGTCGAAGGTGGAGTTCGCATATAGGTCTTTACTTATGCGAATCAAATACCTGCAACGAATTCATAACTACCTGCAACTAATTTGTAACTATTTTCTAGTGATCGAATGGTTCAACCTTTCTCAATCGTCTAACATACGATCTTAGGGTGCATAAGGATGGCAGGTGGGCAAGAAGGGGAGTGATTTCAAAGAGGAACGTCGGCGTAATAAACAAGTGCTACATAGTAGCTAGTCCTTCGATTAGTTTAAATATAGCTTAAAATATATTATTTTATTATTAATTTGTAAAAGTATATGGTAAGATTTGTTTAGCGATGTAATAAGGATTTGAATAAATTTAATAAGATATTTATGGTGACCATTTTATATGATGTTCATGTGATTCACTATAATGATTTATTAAATATTTAATAAATTAAAATTAAAACAATCAAAATTAACATGGATAAAATTGATATCATCTCGTATGAACCTAAATAGTCCACTTAATACTCATTATCAATTAATTCAACCTCTTTTTTAAGAAATAATAAAATGTTATTCAAAAAATTACCTAAATAGTCCACTTAATACTCATTATCAATTAATTCAACCTCTTTTTTAAGAAATAATGAAACGTTATTCAAAAAATTACATCTTATATATATAAAAACTCATAGAAGTTGTATGTCTAATTGCATGCTGAATTAAAATACCAAAAATTGTAAATATATGAAATTCTCTCTAGATAATATAGGACTCTTATCTCTAAAGAATTTTCAAATAATTTTTCTACATTACTGTTATTCATAAATAACATTCAAAATTTAATATATCACAATAATATTTTAAAATTTTAATATTGAATATTAAAATAAAATAAGTAAAAATTGACAATCATTATATTAATCTTCATCTTTTTCTAATAAAAAGTAATTGACAACTAAATTAAAATAAATAAAAAATAAGATGGCCAAAAGATTTTCTTTATTAAAATCATTCAAATATCATTATTCTAATAACTGAAACTATGATAAGTTTTAAGTGCTCCATTTTTGGATGGAGTAATATAGTGATTACTTTATATATTTTTTAAGTTTTCAACTTTTTTATTTGAATTATTAATTTGAATTTTATTGTATTTATATGGTGGTAAAGTCCATGTGGGTATATTAATTAAGGAAATAATGTCCCTACTACTATGTATAAAAATAACCTCATTGATAATTATGATGCATTTAGACTTTCTTTTAAGTTTTGCAGTTAAAAAAAGAAGTAAATATCTAGGAATTTGATCCCTCTAGTTCTATGATAAATATAATATTAAAAGGTATTTACAATTTTAAAAAAAAATTACACCTTAAGGAATTTTTCTTTCTCATTCTATGATAAATATATTATAAAAATTTTATTCTAATATAATTTTTTTATAGATTTTATAGCTATAATCTATAAATTTTAGTAAATGTTAGTGTCTCATTAATTTATATAAAAACAATATAGTCATAAGTAATGAACATCACTCAATTTTATTTAGGATAAAATATACTTCAACAAAATAAGATATATAAGATAATCTTATATCATATAGTAATGGGTATAGCTAAGACCCTTATTTTTTGTATACACTTTATATAACAAAGTTCATGATATATGAATCTACATTGCAAAGTAAACTAAATAAGTTTTTACCTTACATCAATAAATAAATAAAATGAACATATTATTTGATTCTTATATTGATTAATGAAATCTATACCCCCTCTCTATATATAATTAATAATAATAATAAAAATTATAAAAATTTAATGATTAAAAATGAACAAAAACATTTAAGTTGTTCAAAGAAAACAGAGTCAAAACAAACTTTCCCATTGAAATATCCCAAAAACTTGAATTTATTTACATATAAAATAAAATAATTTAAATTTTTTAATAAAATTATTATCATATATTGTAAAATAAAATTTTCAAACTTTAAAATATTTCAATATAGAGCTGAATTTCTGTACATGTAAATTGTCTATATCACCCGCAAGTTTGAACCAATATTGAAGTTCGTTAAATCGATGTGAGCCCTAAGGATGGAAAATGACCTTTATTCTCTAAATTGATTTTGTCAATACAAATTCTTTATTAAATAGTGTGTGGTTGAACTATAGTAAATGTAATTTGTCCATCATATTTTTTAATTACAAAGTTTTTATTAAATTTTGTGTACTAAAATTGTTTTATATTTTTAGAATATCGATATGCTTTTTTTTTTTCATCAAATTATTGATTTCAATACTATAGATATTTTTTAGCAGGCCAACTTCATGAAATATATTAATTTTTAATTTTATTAAATTATTATTATACATGTCAAATTGAAACATATATTATTAGTTGAATTCACATTATTTTGAAGTGTCATTATGTTAAATTTTCAAGTAAATGGGCTACAAGTGTTAGATGGATGAGGAGACATATATTGATTATGTATGGTTGGTATCGTTATTATTGAGAATTTTGCTCATGTCTTTCAAGATAAAAATTATAAAAATTATGAAAAATCTAAAAATAAAAAAAATTTAAATAACTATACAAAACATTTAAATAATGTAGCCTTATAAAAATATTTAGAAATGAAGAAAATAGATTCTTCTTCACTCATGTTAGATGAGTATTTAAGATGAATCTATGTTGGTAATAATATATAGAGAAAAAAATATAATTATGCCAAACGCGTTAAGTTACTCCAAGCCCTTATCATGTGTCTATAGGCCATACCAAATGTCCAATACCTCAAATCATCCACTAATCGTTTCAGTGCAAATACATTTTATTGGAGAAACTAAAAACCTCAAGATAAAAGCCCAAAATAACAACAAAAAAAATATATAATTATTATAAAAAATTAACATATAAATAAACATGTATTATGTTTTAAAAGTTCATTTATAATATTTTGAACAATTCGGTAGCACATTTTTTTCATTCATCAGATTATTTAAACGATATAAAAACATCACAGATTAAGATGCATTCTGCAATAACATTAGCAAACTCTCAACCGATAACCGCAAAAATAAATATTAACTAAAAAATTGTAAAAAATAAAAACGGCAGATAATAAGTAAGTATACACCACAATTATAGGTGGAAGATCATACTCCTCGGTGGCGATTAGGGTTTTGGAAAATCTACGACAGCGCAGACGGCACAGCACTGGATCCATTCACAGACTGAACCAAATCACCTGTTGCGCAACAGCGTTGCAGGGTACTAGAGCAGCACCATGGAATCTCCTCAGGGGAGGGCATCAGAGCCCTCCCCAGCGCAGCATGGTCCTGAGCAAGCATTTGTCTTCGGATCAGTCGACAAGGAGCTACTAAACAAAGAGAATAGGCATCAGCATGGAAACAAGGAGACAGGAAGTCGGAAGGACAAAGCCAGCGTTGCACAAGACAGAGAGGAGAAACCAGAAGAAGTTCTGAAGGTTTCCTCAACAACATGTAAGCCTATAGCTAAAGAACGGCCACGAATAGAGTTACCTGGACACGAGATCGACAAGAGAATCGAATTCATGAGGGATCATGCCCTTATTGGGAAGTTTATAGGGTTCTGGCCGACAAAAAAAGCCTTATACGGATGGATTGCGGCGAAGTGGAATCCCAAAGGAGATGTTACTCTGCAGCTAGGGCCGAAGGGCTTTTTCACTGAAATTTTCTTCTGTCTTGAGGACAAATACAGAATTTTGGGAGCAGGGCCCTACTTCTTCAACTCAGCGGGTCTGTATTTGAGGGAGTGGTTACCAAGATTCAACCCGGATAAGGAAGATCTCACTTGGGCGCCAGTTTGGATCAGAATGTACTCCCTTCCAGATGAATATTGGGACGAGGACATTCTCAAAGAGATAGGAAATGGACTGGGGGAGTACATCAGAGCTGCAGAAGAAACAAAAATGCGTAGATACACTTCTTATGCTCGCATCTGCATCTTCATGCGCCTGAACGAAGCGTTGCCAGAATCGGTAAGTCTCTCTCACCGTGATGAAGAATGGACTCAACCTCTGGACTATGAGCATGTACCCTTTCATTGCAAGAAATGCCATGCTCTGGGGCATTTATTCCAGGACTGTCCTCTGAATACCAAAGCCACTTCTCCTGACCCCCCTGAATCCCTAACGCAGGACGGCTTCACCAAAGACCCTAGTCGAAGGCGCGCGCATAAGAAACCCTAAAATGGGAATAAACCCCAGCAAAATAACACCCATGGCCCAGCTACTAAGAACACCTTCAATATCCTTGCTCAAACCTCCGATGAGCATCCCCCGATCTCCGAGTCTAACCCTGCCCCTCCTTCCTCCTCCTCCCATCCCCCCCCCCCCCACAGCCTCCCCCACCAAACGCCAATCCCCCATCATCATCACAGATAACCCCACAGGAGACCTGAAAGAGTCGGCAGGGAAATACAAGGATATGGAAGTCGATGGAAAGCTAGACCCCCCTCCAAGCTCAGAGATTAATATGGAAGGAAGCAGTCAAGTGCAACAGATGGAAGAAGAACCAGAAAGCATAGATCTGAACGGCCTAGATATTCTAGAACTAGAACTAGCGTGCAAAAAGAAAGCATATGACAGTATACCTGAAACCCAACTCAGCAAGCTGGAAGTGGTTATCTCAAGAGCCTATCAACGGCATCAACTAGGTATACAGCCAAGAAGCCATTGGGATGGCAGCCTCCCCCCAAAAGAGACCAAAAAGAGAGGAAGAAGAACGGATCTACAAAGAACGATCGAGATTGGGAAAATCCTGGTAGACTCAGGCAGGTACGCTAAATTGACAAAGTACTATAAACCCACCGCTAATAGTTGAACCATGAAGCTAGTATCATGGAACCTAAGAGGGCTCAATAGCCCTGGGAAACTCAGAATGTTAAAAAACATGATTAAAATGGAAAAGCCGCAACTATTCTTTTTCCAGGAAACCAAATGTAATAGCTCTACTTTAGGGAGCATTCTCTCCAAAGCCTGGTCAGGTTGTCGATCGGTAGTGGTAGATGCCTCTGGAGCGTCAGGAGGGCTTGCTATTGCATGGAACACACAAGCGTTAAATCTCTCAGATTTTCACACTTATCACCACCTCATCCAGGCGGCCTTCCACATTCTAGGCACGAACATCCATGGAAACCTATCAAATGTATATTTCCCGCAGGATACAGGAAGTAAAATTGCGCTTCTGGACACCATAGAAGCTTTGAACAACAACAGGAGGTTCCCGCTCTGGATCATTGGAGGGGATTTTAACATGATTACCAAGCTAGAGGAGAAGATCGGGGGGAGAAATAGAATGGAACAAGAAAATGCCCATTTCAAGGACTTCATTCAGAACACCTCCCTCATAGATATGACTTTTTGTAATGGCACTTTTAAATGGAGCAATCACAGAGCAGGTAAGAATCAAATTGCATCCAAACTGGATCGCTTCCTTATATCAGACAACGCAGTTCACCTTGGAGGAGACATTTCATCTGCAATTCTTCCGCATACCGGCTCGGATCATTGGTCGATTGCCCTTCAATGGCAAAGACCAGGTGACTTGACAAGGAGACCCTTCCGCCTCGAAGAGTTCTATTTCTCGCATCTCACGTTTAAAGAATTTGTCAAAACTACATGGACTTCCTTTATCCCACCAGAAGGGTCCAAGATGTATCAGTTCCAACAGAAGCTTAGGTTTCTAAAAAATCACCTAAAGCGCTGGAATAGGGAGACCTTTGGAGACATCTTCGAAGCGCAACAAGATCTAAACCGGGAATTGATGGACCTCCATCAAAAGATAACCATAGAGGGGCACACTTAGGTGACTCTGGAACAGGAACGACGCATCCACAAACAACTTGAGGAAAGGCGGAAGCAGGAGGAAGTATATTGGAAGCAAAAATCCAGAATCAGATGGTTAAAGGAAGGCGAGCGAAACACTAAATTCTTCCACAGAACCACTATTCAAAGAAGAATGCACAACAACATACCTTTCATTCAAAAGCAAGGGGGGGTAAAAGTAGAAAAGCATGAGGAAATTGAGGAGGAATTCCTTAATCACTTCAATCATGTCCTTCAAGAGCCTGAAGGAGACAGGCGACAGGCAATTGAAAGAATAACCAACAATGTGCCAAAGCTCATTACGGAGGAACATAATGAGCTTCTCCTTAGCCCAATTCTGCCTCAGGAGGTGGATGAGGCAATGTCCCAGCTTAAGGAGGGAAAAGCCCCTGGACCGGATGGATTCACCACTACGTTCTTTCATACCTTCTGGGAGATGATAAAACTGGAAGTCTGGCAAATTGTAGAAGAGTTGAGAGCTCTCCATTGGCTGCTACCCTCTCTCAACTCCACCTTCATAGCCCTCATCCCCAAAGAGGAGGATTCAATCACACCTAACAAATACAGGTCGATTGCTCTTTGTAACGTCATTTACAAAGTCATATCCAAAGTTATCGCAAACCGGTTGAAGCCCCTGTTGCCTCTGCTCATATCTCTGGAACAGTTGGGATACGTGGAAGGGAGACAGATCATGGATGGCATTCTCCTCTTCACTCCCTCAAGCAATCAAAGTAGGCAGGTATGCTTCTTAAGCTGGATCTCTCTAAGGCTTTTGATGAACTCAGCTGGACTTACATTCAGCAAATGCTAAAAGCCTTTGGTTTTTGTTCTATGTGGATTCGCTGGGTCATGAATCTAATAACCTCCACTCAATTCTCCATCCTTGTAAATGGAATCCCCTCTCGCCCCTTCAAACCATCTAGAGGAATCAGGCAATGGGACCCCCTATCCCCCTTCCTCTTTGTTCTAATGGCTGAAGGACTGGGCCGCCATATCAAACACGCCCTCCACTCTCATCAGCTCAAAGGCCTCTCAATTCACAACACCCCTGTTACCTCTCATCATCAGTTTGTTGATGACACCATGTTATTTGGTTACCCCTCTGTCCAGGAAGCCTCCTGCTTCAAATCCCTGCTCAATGATTTCTCCGAAGCTTCAGGCACCAGTGTCAATTGTTCCAAATCGCAGGTTTTTTTCTTTCACACGCCTCCATCTGTCAAGACAGCGGTTGCTCGTATCCTTGGATTTCCCACTGCTTCACTCCCCTCCAAGTAACTCAGAGCCCCCCTCACTGCCTCTGCCATAAAGCATTCCTCCTGGCGAACTCTCATTAAGAAGCTTGAATCCCGCCTTAACCTTTGGATGCACAGAACTTTGAATCTGGCCAGTCGGGTAGTGCTTATTAAGTCTGTCCTTCAGGAAATGCCCCTTTATCTATTCTCAATCCTAGCATCGCCGAAATGGGTATTAAAAAGAATCAGGAATCTTCAACGTAGCTTTCTATGGGGCGGCTCGACAACTAATCGTAAATGGGCTCTAGTTAAATGGACCACAGTCTGCTTGCCCAAAGACAAAGGGGGCATTGGGCTGAGAGACCCAGAGCATAGCAACTCAATTATGAGTGCCAAAATATGGTGGCAGTGGATCACTAACCCAGAAAAACCTTGGGTAAAAATATGGACAGCCAAATATGCCAATAACAGACCTCAGGAAGAGCTCATTAGGTTCACCCCCAATGAAAAAGGTTCACTAATATGGAATGCGGCCAAACAACACTTCCAGTTAATTCAACAGCACAGTTTCTGGGAAGTAAGGGATGGCAGAACGGCGAGATTCAGGACAGATGCATGGAGCCAGATGCCAAAGCTCACCCACGTTCTTCATCTACCTCCGGAATTCAATAGGCAGGAGCAGCAGCAAGAAAAGATCCGACATTTTTGGATGCAGAAACGGAGCACAAATGGAAACAGGGTATTCAGTTAATCAATAACACAAACCTTCGGGAAACTGAGGAATTGGAGAAGGAGCTACGGAAAAGAAGCATTAGACACAACGAAGGTAATGACATCCTAAGATGGGGATACCTACCAAAGGGTGCCTTTACCACTTCAAAGGCCTACAAGATCGTATGTAATATCACCACCCCTTCTGATCCAATCTGGAGTAAAATATGGGGTCTTGGATCCTGGCCCAAAGTCTCTTATTTCCTATGGTTGGTAGGCCACAAAAGAATCCTCACCTGGGACAAACTAAGGAGAAGAAACTTTCATGGTCCATCTATTTGTCCTAACTGCAATCAAAATGAGGAAAATCTCCAACACCTCCTGGACACCTGCCCCCTAGCCAATCATCTATGGGAAAAGGCGAGCTTTAGATGTCAAAAAAGATGCAGAATAGAGAACAACATAACCAACTCCTTAAGACACTGGCCACAGAATCCTTATAAAAGCGAGCTTCTCAACTGTCTGTGGAACATGATCCCAGGGCTCATCCTATGGAGCATCTGGAAGGAAAGGAACAAATGCATATTCAAAAACCAGGGCTCATCGATCGAAGACATATGGAATAGGCTCTGTGGGAACCTTAAAGAAACGTTGCTGCTCCGAACCTAGACACAGGAGGACCTACCTTCTCTAAACAACGAGAAAGGCATTCTAGACAACTGGCAACTGCATCTACCTCAGGAACAACACAAGATCAGCACCTCCAAAGATAGCATCAGAAACAAAGGCACATGGATCGCTCCCCCAACACATTCTTACAAGCTCAATTTCGATGGTGCCTCCAAAGGCAACCCTGGAATGGCTGGCTTTGGAGGAATTATGAGGAACCATGAAGGCACTCCCTTGCAGATATACTTTAGAAACATAGGGTGGGACACCAACAACTCTGCTGAGCTAGAAGGACTCTGGCAAGGGCTCCTTCTCGCTTGGAATCTCAACCTTCAACCCCTGATCGTGGAAGGAGACTCCCAGATCCTCATAAACATGGCCAAACGCCTCCATAATGGCTCTCAGGCAAGGAAAATAGCCACCAGCTGGAGGCTCGAAGCAAGACTAGAGGCCATCGAACAAGCTCTCCGCAGTAACAAGGCCATTTCCTTCAATCACACAAAAAGGGAAGGGAACAAGGTCGCAGACCTTCTGGCCAACATAGGAGTAGAAAATGAGAATACCCTCCTCACAGGAAACATGACTATTATACCAAATAATGTCCAGGTTCAGGATTACGCCAGACTGGTCAAAAGCGATGCTGCTTCCCTGAATGCGGGTGACACGACGGCTGGAAGGGAGGAGCCACATAAAAGCCATGTGCTGCCCCAAGATTAAGGCAGGCATTCAATGCGAGGATCGCCGCCAAGGAATATATGTATGGGCGATCATGGACGGCAATTCAATGCTCTGTCCGGGTTTCTGGTGTGTTTGCAGTGAGCAGTTATGGCGGACAGAACTCGAGGAGGCGATGAAGAGTTTAAGAAAGGTGGCGGGTTGGATCGTCATGTGCTGGTTCATGCTCAGTATCTGGTATTTGGGGTTCAGGCTCTCGCCTGGTCTTTGGTTTTTAGAGCAACAGCTCTTGCCATCCCTCTGTCTGTTGTGCGCTGTTACAAGCCTGAAAGGCTGGTTGGGGGGCGTTTCAAGTTCTCCTACTCCGCTCTGTTTCATACCCCCGATGCTTTTGCAAAGATGGTTCGGCCTCGACAATGCCTGCTCAGCCGTCGAGGCTCTGCCCGGGGAGGGTCTTCTCGTCCTCCAATTGAAAACCCCCAACCCCATTGTTGTAGATGCCTTTTCCATCAAATTGCTGAGGCCAACCCCCTCCAAGCAAGCCAATTTTTGGACTCCAGAAGCCCAGAATCTGACCCAGCACCTCTGCCTGCTTTCGGTTCTACAATTTTCTCATTTGGCAGCTCTCTGGAAAAACCCCGTATTAATGCTCACGTCTCGGTTCTCTTCCTTGAATAACCTCGGGATGATGGCGAGGAACGTCTCAGCAAAGGGAAGCACCCGGGTGGGAGCTCAAAGAATGTCGAGGAGGAGCCAGCGGCTGCCCCAGAGCACGCCTCCAACCTACCTCAGGCGGAGCCATCACCCTCGGGGGACAATTATGACATGGATTCCTTTCCTACTGCAGAAGAAAGGGAAAAATATGGCTGGTGCAGGGTGGTCGAGGAGAAGCTGGACGATTAGTCGTCCTTCCGCTCAACATCACACTCTCAGGCGCTGCTCAGGTCCTATTTTGATTTTCTGTGTCTGTCTTGTTGGCTTATTGTATGTTCTTGCTATGTTCGTTCAGCCCGAAAGGGATCATGTTGAAGATTTTTTGATGCCCCTGCGTGGGATGAACACTTTTTGGTCTAAAGCCCCTGCGCGGGATGTTAAGTATGATCTAGTTGCACTTCTGTGGTTTAAAGCCCCTGCGTGGGTTGTTTTGCTCAGTCGCAGTGCCCCTGCGTGGGCTTCTCTTTCTGATAATTCTCAGTCCAAAGTGCCACAACTGGCCTTTGGCAAAGTGACTCTGTGATTGTATCTGTTTTTCATGATCCTGTATATAATAGAATAGAATAGTTTGAAGGAGAAAAAAAAAAGTATACACCACAATTGTAGTTTTAAATTTTGTGAGTTAATCAGCACACAAATCTAGTGATGTAAGAATACAATGATCAAAGTTTTCCAACGACACTGAACATAAAGTATGTTTCCCTTGTTATTCATCGTCATACAATAGTCACACATATGAACAGATACATATATTGAATTTGAATGACAATCTTCAAAGCAGGAAAATTATTTCTAAATTCCAGCGCACCCGATATCAAACACCTTCCATGAATGGAACAACGATGATGACATCTTCGACTCTGCTCTTCCTGAGACGCTCGTCGTTCCTAACTTGTGTGCGGGTCGAATTTCCGGTGACGGTTATGATGTGGTAGTGGGGAAGATATGTTGGGTAATAACTTTGGGTTTGGCAATGAATGTCGAGATTGTTTTCTGGCCATGAACGGCGGAACAACATGAATGAGTGTCTCGCATGATCGCCTTGCGCGCGCCACTCATTCACCAAACACACTCACTCTGATGTAGTCGCCATTCTGCTCATCACCCTGGACTGCACTTCAGAATTTGATTAAAATATTCATATACGTTGACCTAGAGGCAGCCCGTCAACACAAATCCAGTGAAGAGGAAGTTTTAGTCAAACTACTTTTCTTTGACTATGAGCGTACTTTGGAGAACTTTGTCGAAGTGAATTTAGTGTATTAGTCGGAAAACCTAACCCACTAATAAATGGAGTATACCTGAAGGGACGACAGACTAATTTAAAGTTGCAATGTCTATGGCATATTATTAATTTACGCGACCATTAAAAACAAAAATTGCAGGCCTTAGAAGTGTCTGTTTTTTGGGATGATAGATTAGGTATGATTGGATATTATTTTTTTATTTATTTTTAAATCTCATTGACATAACATATTTTTTCTTTGTTGTAATGAGGTTCAAAGGGTAGATTTTTACTAAGTCATAAATTCTTGGTATATCTTACTTATAAGTTATTGGATATATTTTTGATGTTATAGTGGCAACAACTACATATTCCTTATATATTTAACTAATGGTTATTGGATATACTTTTGGTATTATAGTGATACTTTTGATATTATAGTGGCAAAGAGTAAGTTTGATCCTGGACCTAGCCCAAATTTTGTTGATGTTATAATGACAACAATTAAATTTGGTCTTAAACATAACCCAAATTCTTTTGGTATTATAATAGCAACAACTAAGTTTCATCTTAAACTTAATTTATTTTAACAATAAAAACAACTTACCAATTTATTTATCTAGCACAACATGTATATATATATATGACTAAGCATTTACTTTTTTTTTTTTCAGAGAGAAAATCACGATGTAAATTATATTAAGAAAATATAATAAGCTGCATACATGAGAGGATATAACAGAGCAACCCGTAGTATTGTTCCTGATAGACAAAAAGGCGTTGCCTATGAGCCTCATAATGAAAAAGAAGCTGATACCAAGATCGATCACAGATCATGAGCAAATACAGAATATCCTTCCGATATTATACCAAAAAGAAGAGATCCCCATAGCTATGTGGGGAGACCAAAATGAGGAGAAAACATATCAGCCCGAAGCCACCAGAGAAGTTATGGAGTCCGTCATGTTATAGACATTTTTGTGCCTTACAGCATTGAGCATGAAATGTCCATAATCTAAGGGATCCAAAGTCCCTAAACATGTTGTTCCTACCCCTAGAGGAACAAGGCTAATAAGCTACAGCAATTCACAAAAGTTCTCCACCAAAAAACACTCAAAACAAGCCAATTCTGGATCATGTCAACTACTCCACTGAGCATCTGTGCTGAATGTCAAGTGCTCCACTGTCTACCTGCGTTGAATGTCAACTCCAACAAAGGCTACCTGCGCTGAGCGTACTTGGACAAGTGGCAGACTCATTCCTCAAGGTGTCAATGCCCAGGAAGCTTCCAAAATGACACTTGCATCAAGGAATTCGACTGGTGATGAGTAAGAGGTTCCAAATCTCCAAGTGGAAGCAAGAACCTCCAAGTGGACTCAAGAACTGAAGTGGGAGAGGACACTAGTCAGCTTCATACCAGCCTCAAGCTTACTCATTCTCTCTCCAAAACTCCTATATATAGATCTCTCCCATGAGGTCTAGGGGGGGCTGGAATGTTGTAATTGCAAAGAATTGCTGCTAGTTTGTGATCTGAATTATTGGGTGCTTAATGCTTTGAAAGGGGGTGAAGATAGGAATTTCATTTGCTGGGAAGATGCGCTGGATTGGAGCCCTTTGGGTTGTAACTCTTCTCAAACCCTTGTTATTTACCAATAAAGCTATCTTGTTTTCTCCTATATGCTGATGTTTATTTGATGTATGTTTACATTGGTGTATTTGATTTATCTAATCCTGAATCATTTGTGAACATGAATATCTATCTTTGAGTTGCATTCTTGTAACTGTTCTCTTGTGATCTCGCAGGTATCAAGTAGCTGTTCTCTTGAAGCTGGGAAAGCGAGGAGGCAATTGGCTGCAAACACCCAAAGAGGAAGAGGAGTTAGATCGAGGGACAAACGAAAGACATCAGTAGGTCCATTGATCTCCCTCTCTTTCATTTCACAAAGGAAGAAATATCTAGATAGCTGTCTCTGTTTGTTGCTAAAGTACTATCACACTTTAGGTGGATAGGATCGTCCTACATAGGCATTTTTCCCCACAACAAAATGGCGACTCCGCTGGGGAAGAATTTGTTTTAGTCAGTTTCATTTGTGTCTCCATTATTTGTTTATTTTATAGACTCAACAGCTACAATCGAACTGCATCTGTTTCACAGATTGCAAAGTAGATAGTGTTGCCTTGATCCAGTCTTTGGATGAGTCTATGATCTGAACAATAGACTCACAAATGAGTTGATGATTCTTGTGATAGATCTTAGTACACCCCTCAAAGCATCCCTTTGAAATTACCTTGCTTGTGTTTTTTATTTGGCCTGAAACAGTCAATTTTTGAGCAAACTGTGACCCAGAACTTGAGGGAAACGAGAGTTTCTCCTCTCAGCGCAGACACAGTGAAACCAGTCTGCATTTCAACGCAGTTCCCGAAGGGAGTACCTGCGTTGAATGTCAAACTGACAGTGCTGTACCTGCGTTGATCCAGTTTGGCCTAGTGCCACTGGGGTTCTCTGCCTTCTGTTGCCCTGTTTTGCTCTCTATTTTTGCAGCCATTAACCAGCATTGGTACTGATCTGAAAACTCCTTTTCTTGCTTGCATTCCACCTCATTTTTGTGCAAAAAGAATTTGAATGTTTTTATGTGTTTTTATTTCATTCGAAGTTTTCCTTTGCAAAAGTAAAGTAATCATCCTGTAGCCCTTGATTCAGATCTGATTGTGATCTTAGGAGAGAGTTCATTGGCTATTTGCAGATTGATTATCCATATTTGCTTTTGTTTATGGTTTGAATTTGTCTCTTTTGAATGTCAAAACAAGTATTCATTTCAAGAAATCGTTAAGTGATTGTAATCTCTTCTACCCTTGCTGATTTCGGGAAAAAGTAATCTTGTTTGTATTGATCATTTAAAAGAAAATTCAAAGTTGTGCAAAAAGCTTTCTTTGTAGGCATCAATACTAAGAAATCGGAAAAGAAACACCTGCATTGTGCATTTTGCATTTGATAAGTTTGCATGTATGATTTAGGAAAAGTGCATTAGAGTGTGCTGATTACTCATTGTGAAAAGATGATGTCTTTCTTTTCCCTTGTAGTTAGGATTTTCATCTGTTGAAAAGATTATAAAGCTTGCTTATCATCTTTAGACTGCATTTAGGAAGTTGTACAATACATCTCGTGGTGATCCATAAAGGAAAACTACTAAACAAGATCAACCTTAAAATAAACTGAATGAACTTAACAACGCATTGGAACATAACGCAAACATAGAGGTCTAGGCTAGAGATGTGTTCTGGCGTCGTAAAACTTGGTATCTTACCGTTGAGTGGTTAGGTGATTCCTCCACGGTGAAGCGATAAGTATCAATACGGACTTGTGCTCCCACATACCGTCACGTATATATTGGGAGACCCCTATAGGAATAAAGCCTTTATCCATAGGAAGCCGTGTCGGCCGCCCTACGATTCGCAATGCAGTGAACACAGCATTCACGAAGATCGACCACCCGTACCGTAAAAAGTATTCTGTGGTTTTGCGAAAAGTTTGGCACACCCTCTGCCTAGAACTCCAGAGCAGTTCCTTTTGGCCTTTTTCAGACTCTATAACGGAAAAAGTCCATCCGAGCATTTGTCACTTCGGGCTCGTTAAAACATCGAAGGAGACTAGAGTCATCTTTAGCTTTTTCTCGACTCTTTAAAACTGAAAAAGCAAGTTGTGTCTAAAAAGCGTCTAATAAAATTCATTCAAATCGGAAACACATTTTCCCCTTTATATTTTGGTTGATCGAGTAATCCGCAATCGTGGAAGAAATTCAATTGAAACCCCGTCGTTCGCGGAGGCTTACGAGTCAACCGTCTTTGTCTCCGAAATCGAAAACAGTACGGACAAAGCGAACTCGTTTAACCAGTTCAAAATCTCCTTTAAAAATTAGAACAAGTGTTCCGACAACATCTGAGATTCTGGTTACTCCAAACATTTCTGGAAACCCTGCCTCTATAGAAGAAGTTCAACAGCCACAGAGGTACAGTGATATTGATCCTAGTCTGAGAGCAAACACTTGTGTCACTGAACCAGTTCCATCTGTAACCGGTCCAGAGAGTCTTGCTCCTCAAACATCTGTCGCTATCGATACAACCCCTTCTTTGGCACCAGAAATATTTTACGGACCTGACGGTCTTCCTCTTCCACCTGGTCTGATTGCGATAGAGGAAATTGTAGAAGATCCGCAAGCAAGTACTCCAACTCATTTTGGAGTAGGGGTCACTCTATTTCCTGCTACAGCAGAAGTTTGTCTATCACCAGTGGAAGTTCCTGTAGAATCACTAGGCAATCAATTGGATAGACTCAAAATGTCTGAACAACCGTCAACATCTAGGACTGTGTCAAATGATACAGCGACAGCAGAATTACCTGCCGTCATTCCGACAATGTTTGCCGGCATACCATCTGTCCCAACTAGCTCTCAACCGCTAGAAGGAGTCCACCCAGGGACTATTTCGACAGTGTGGTCTGTTCCTGTTTGTTCCTCCGGAGTAATATCTGGCAACTCTTATGTTGAGACTCGACAAATTGATCCCTTTGGAGGTCAATTTGGGCCATCCAGTCCACAAGGGCAATCAATTCCCTTGAGTTCCGGATTACCACCGTATGGGGGGCAGTATGCCCTTTCATTACCCCCTCCGGGAGGGTACCCATACGGGAGTTCTCAACCATATTCAGGTTATACTGGAATTGCAACAAGTAGTTGGGTACCTATGCTACCCCAACAACCAAGAGTTGTATATTCTATGCAACAATGTGTACCTGTGACGAACATCCCAACTACACCGGCTATTGTAACCGTGTCGCAAGTTCAAACGATGCCTGTTGTATGTCAACCTCAGATTTCTCAGGTTGTAATGCAACAGCCCCTTGACCCTGCGACTCAACCACAATCGCCTACTGGTGGGGCGACACAAGTACAAACGGGTACAATTACCCCACATCTTGGTCCAACGGTTAGTATAGCACAACAGCCCATGGCCTCACAACCGTGGCTGGTGCAGTACCAACAACCACAATTCCAACAAGTGTACCAAGGCTCTGAACAGCAAATCTTTGCGAACAGTGGGCAGCCGTATATCCAAAACGGTCAAAATCAACCGCTTTACAGTGGTCAAGTCCACCAGCCGTATCAGTCATACCAGCATCAACTCCATTATGCTGGTATGCAAAGACCAACTGTTCAGGCGATTCCATCGTATCCTGGTTACGCTTCGCCTAACCTGAATCAACAGTTACCATTCGTGGCAACTTTAGAGTTACCTGATCTACATCGGTTAACAAACGATCCAATTGCTTACGCCCCATGGTGGCCGGCGATTCCACATAAACTTCCATCCGACATTCCTAAATTTAATGGAAATCCGGGTGAAGATCCGTCGAATCATGTGATGACATTTCATCTATGGTGTTCATCGAATACCTTAAATGACGATTCGATAAGACTTCGCCTCTTTCAAAGGACGTTAACGAGTCCAGCAGAGAAATGGTATATTGAATTACCTAGAGCTTCTTTTGACAATTTTAGCTCCCTCGTCACGACATTCTTAACCCATTTTCAGTTACCAATAAGGTATGAAACGGGAACGGAGATATTGACCAACTTCAAACAGACAACAGCTACTCATATATCTGATCATATACATGAGTGGCGACGTCGACGAAGAATGGTTAAAACATATGTTCCTGATCAGCTGTTAGCTGAATGGTTTATCAAGTCATTACTTCCGGACATAACGGAAGATGTGGCGAAGGGGGGGGTCATAACAGAAGAGCAGGTTATTGCTCGTGCACAATATCTGGACTTAGTCTATACTCAGTCCGGCACGCTCTATGACAAGATACCAGATGCCCCTAGACCGGAATTTTCAATTCCTCCTCCTCCTAAATCGAACAGTGACTCTCATGCCGGCGATGGCGTGATTGGCACGACAAACGCGAATTCGACAAAGGCCAACCCCAAGAAGGCCCGTAAGAATTCGAATCAAGATGCAAAAGAAGAAATTCTTGCTTCGGAAGTAAATGTCGTATCAGCAGATAAAGGCAAAGAAACCAATCAACCAGGAAGCAAGAAGAAGCAAAACAAAGGGAAGAAGAAGAAACAAGGAGAATCATCCCCTCAAAAAACTTCTTCAAACCCTCCTGGAAATAAGAAACCACCTTTTGGGTGTCAGATATGTGATGAGGATCACCAGACAAAGAATTGTCCATACAAAGCTGAGCTAAAAAGATTCTTTAAGAGTTCGCAAACCTCAGCTATGTTAACTGATCCGTTTCCAAATCCAGGTCAAAATATGGTTGATAGTGGAAATGCTTCCCCGTCGCAAGTGCTTATGTTGTCGATCTCTAAGCAACAAAATGATGCTTTGATTTCGACAAGGAACAAAGATTATGGGAATCCGTAGCTGTCGAACGGCAAGGAAAAAGATCAACCAAGCAGTTCGACGACAACTTCGTCAGAAGTTGTACCACCCATCATTCTTGAATTAACGATAAAACCGCCAAAGGGAGTAGTACACAAGTCGACATTTAATCCTCGTGCCAGAGCGGCGCAGCATTATAACATAGTGGAAGATTTGGCCCAATCGCCATCTGCCATGTCGACTCTTGAAGTGCTACAAAATTGTCCATCCCAAAGGCAGGCTTTGTTATCGGCCATTGGTGGGGTTGATCCCAAGGATTCCAATCTTGTATCTTTTGATCACAAAGGATATGATCCTCAGTTACCAGCTCAACTAGCTTTCCTTATCCAAGTGAAAGCCCTCAATAAAACTGTTCACGGAACAATTATTGATGAGGGGGCATCGACATGTATTATGTCGATGAGTTGCTGGAAAACTTTAGGATCTCCAACCTTGTCGCGATCCTCGACAACATTGAAAGCATTCGACGGAAGGACATATACCCCATATGGTATCCTTAGTAACTTGAAGGTTGAACTAGGGGGCAAAACAGTAGAAATAGATGTTGAAGTCATCGATGGGAACCTTGATTACAACATCCTACTGGGAAGACCATGGATTTATGCCATGGCAGCTGTTGTGTCGACCTATTTTAGGAAAATCGCATTCCCCTTTCAAGGAGGGATTACGATCGTTGACCAACAAAATTTCCTCCCTAATGGTTCACAAGTTACAGGAAGCGTTCCTATGATCCATGGCAGCGACCATTCGTTTCAAGATATTGGAGTAGGCTTACTGAAAGACCCCACCTTAATGGGAACTTTCGCACTTCCACCTCCGATCTATACAGGGGAAGTAGCAATGGTAAGAACCTGCAATATGATATCTTCTACAAAGATATCAAAAGACGATATCAACATGGATCATACAATGGTTTTGCAACCAAGCCCTATAGAAATATTGTAGCAATCAATGTTTCGGGCATGGGAGGCGAACCCCAGTCAACGCTCATCGAGCGTTTGGGTAGATAGATCTAGAGAATATGGTACACCTTCGGATCCTTGGTCGAGAGTGCATGAAACCGACGAAGGAATTATCGAATCAATGATGATTGAAGGAAAACCATGGAATGATTACCACCATCGTTCCCTTCTTACGGATTGTGAAGAAGATACTCAAAAAGATCTATATCACCCTTCAGTCTTTGAATTCCTTTCAAATACTGTAAATACGGTGGACTCCGAGCGAAATCTATCCAATATTGAAGAGACTATAGCCATAAATATCTCGACCAAAACAAATGTTGTAGAGAATATTCATGTTGGCAAAGGTTGTTCTCCTTCAGAACTGGAAATATATAACGCTCTTTTTCGCGAATTCAGAGATGTCTTTGCTTGGTCATATGATGAAATGCCAGGCATTGACTCGAGTATTGTTGAACATGAAATTAAAATGTATCCTGATGTCAAACCAGTAAGACAGCAGCTTAAGCAGGTGCACCCCAAGAAAGCCGCTGCCATTAAAGCAGAAGTTGAAAAACTCCTACATGTTGGTTTCATCTACCCGGTTCCTCTAACCGATTGGGTATCGAATATTGTCCCTGTTATGAAGAAACAAGGAACAATACGAGTGTGTGTCGATTATAGGGATGTAAACCAAGCTTGTCCAAAGGACAACTACCCTACACCCTTCATCGACCAAATAATTGATGAATGCGCCGGATGTGAAATATTTTCCTTTATGGACGGATTCTCCGAGTATAATCAAATTAATATCCGCCCACAGGACCAGTCAAAGACTGCATTCATCTGTCCGTGGGGCACATTCGCTTATCGAAAATTACCCTTTGGTTTAAAGAACGCAGGGGCGACGTTTCAGAGGGCAATGAATTATGCCTTCCATGACATCAAGAGCATCGTTCAACCATATCTCGACGATCTTCCGGCTCATTCGTGAAAGCGGACTGATCATCCGCAGCATTTAAGAGCGATATTTCTACGTTGCCGACACTACAAAATAAGACTCAATCCACACAAATGTGTGTTTTGCGTCGGTTCTGGTCGTTTACTTGGTTTTGTAGTCTCTAAGGATGGAATTCGTCTCGACCCTTGTAAGGTTCAGGCAATCATTAATTTGCCTCCACCTTCGAATTTGCTTCAGATTCAGAAACTCCAAGGGAAAGCAAACTTTCTGAGGAGGTTCATTCCAAATTACGCAGAACTTGCTAAAGGTTATACACGTCTTTTGAAAAAGGATGTACCCTTCGACTGGGACCAGGTTGCGCAAGCTTCCTTTGATGCTTTGAAAGAGTCTCTAGTAAAAGCATCATTAATGTACGCCCTGATTATCTTAGGGACTTTAACCTGTATCTGGCTACAGCGGATACGACCATTGCGATGGTTTTAGTTCAAGAAGTCGATGGAGTTGAACATCCTGTATATTATTTAAGTAGAAACTTAAATGATACAGAAAGTAAATATTCTTACGTTGAAAAGCTAGCACTTGCTGCTGTTCAAGCGGTACAGAGATTTCGACATTATATCCTCTTTCGGAAAACTACCATTCTGTCATATTGCAACCCCATGACTTATATACTGTCGCGACAGTTGCTGGGGGGCAAATATTCCAAATGGATAGCAATTCTTCAAGAGTTTGATCTGGAATTTGTGAAATCCAAATCAAAGAAAGCTCTGGTATTCGCAGAATTATTATGCGATCTCCCATCGTCGTCCAACGATGAAACCTCTGAGGAATCAATCGTGGATGAGACTTTGTTTCTGATATCTGCAAGCGATGAGTGGTATGGAGATATAATCATTTATCTCCACACCCAAAAATTTCGGCCAAACACCTCACACTCTGAACAGAAACGTATCTGATACCAAGCAAAAGACTACATGATCATCGGTGATACACTTTACCGTCGTGGTATCGATACAGTTCTGAGGAGGTGCCTCACCCATGAAGAAGCCGTAAAAGCCCTGAATGAGTGTCATTCAGGTGCGTGTGGGGGGCATCAATCTTGTTTCACTACAGAACAGAAGATCTTACGAGCAGGATACTTCTGGCCAACCATGTTCAAAGATTGCATAACCGCAGTCAGAAGTTGCCATGCTTGTCAAATCTTTGATAGCAAAAACCAAAAGACCACCCGCACCTCTGCAGCCGATAGTTGCAGTTGGGCCTTTCGCCAAATGGGGCATCGATTTCATGCAATGTAACCCCACCTCGACCGGGGGGCATGGGTATATTATAGTCGCAGTCGACTATTTTACCAAATGGGCCGAGGCGATGCCTACATTGGACAATACTGGTGAAACAGCTGCCCTTTTCTTTTTCAATCATGTAGTCGCCAGGTTCGGCGTACCACAGGCTATAGTTACAGATCATGGATCGCATTTCCGCAATCACATGATGGTTGAATTAGCTGCCAAACTAGGGCTATCTCACGACAGCTCTACTCCGTATTATCCGCAAGCCAACGGACAAGTTGAAGCAATCAACAAGGTCCTGAAGCGTATGTTGCAAAGGATGATCGGGGTTCACAAAAGAAGATGGCATCTAATCCTGTATGCAGCCTTGTGGGCTTACCGAACATCAATAAGAAATGCAACCGGATTCACACCTTTCCAATTGGTGTATGGTCTGGAGGCAGTCTTACCAGTCCAGTGCGAAATCTCGTCTCTTAAACTCGCGATTGATCTTCTCCCCGGAACTTCAGAAGAAGAGGCTCGTTTCTTGGAATTAATCCAATTGGATGAAACCCGTCGTGATGCCGCTTTGGCTAACGAAGCCCATAAGAAACGAGTCAAGGCGCAGTTCGACAAAAATTTCAAACCCCGTGTCTTCTCGGAAGGTGATTTGGTCTTGCTTTATGACCAAGAATCCGATAAATTGGGAGCAGGTAAATTTAATTCTTTATGGATGGGTCCCTATATTGTTAAGCGAGTGTTAGAAAAAGGAGCCTATGAGTTAATGGATTATGACGGAATTCCACTGGCGCAACCCCGTAACGGGTTGTACCTCAAGCGTTACTATGCTTAAATAGTAACCAACATGCTTTTGTTGTATTTTGTTTTCGCTAAAGTGGTTGTTTTTGGTCAAGTAATCCACCTTTTATATTCATTGCAGATGTCGAACCTTTTGGAGACATGTGTTGGGTATGCCGACGGAGCGAGTCGTAGTTCGCGGAACCTATCCTCCGCAGCCTGGGCCATTTTTGATCCAAGCGGCGAGTTAGTAAGTTTCAGAGGGGTATGTATTGGTCAATCAACGAATAACATCGCTGAATATAGCGCGTTGATAGAACTACTCTCTGATGCCATCACCCATGGTATACGCCGACTAGTTGTCAGGCTAGACTCACAGCTCGTAATACTACAACTCAATGGCATATATTCCGTCCACAACCCAGCTATTTATCGCATGTTCCTAAGGGTTAATATTTTGGAAAGACAATTTGATTCAATTCAATACCAACATATTTCCAGGAACTTAAACACATTAACCGACTCATTAGCAAAATATGTGTTAGATAGACATTTGCAACACTTATAAAAGGAAAAACATCATCAATGTTGTACATATGGATCATAAAACTCAACCAGAATAAAACACCGAAAATCAAAATATATATATATAAGTTGTTTATGGTTTACATATAATGTTTTGTAACCAAGACAAAATCGGTCATATGACCCCGAAAATTCAAAATGCTAGGGGGCACCCTAGTCTAGTGATGCTCATGATAGCACGTCATGGCCTGTGCAATCATACGCAAGAGACGAGTCCATCGTCTAGGCATGCCAGTGGTATGCCGCTGCAACTATAAAGGTAACTCATTGATCCTCACATCGGGAATGTCGAGAGTAAGGCTCTCAACCTGCTCCTGCACAGCTATGAGGATCTCAGCTACATCAAGGTCGCGGAGAATAACCCTCCCAGCAGTCTCCCCTGCTGGGGCAGCAACTGGCGCTCTCGGGCGAGCTGCTGGACGAACAGGACCGACATCTGCAAGCACACATGAGTTTGATTAAAGTCTTGATAGAATAAAGCACAGGAACATCATGAATGAAAACAATAAACAGTGATATGGTCGAAATTCTTACCAGAAGCATCCCACTGCTCGCCGTCTGGCAGTACCAAATTCGGATCACCCCGGAAATCCATACCAACATATGGATACTCGGAATAGACCATCTCCTGACGCTCGAACCACCTGAAGAAGGTCGCAGTGAAAGAAATCTGGGATTGACCAGCATGCCTAGACATGTGATCAACCCATCGCTGCATGCGGGGTTCGGTGGGAGAAGGCAAGCCGAGATCAATGTACTGTGGTTGTATCAGTGGTATTTTCTCCAAGGCAAAGGCAGTCAGGATAGAACCAAATCCAAAGTTCTTCAGCTTCCCGTCCTTTACCTTGTTCAATTGACTTTTCATCTGAGTAAGCACTGCATCACACCAGTTGAATACTTTCGGTTGGAGACACTCCAAGGCGTGCTGCACATAAGATCTGTTGGCAACATGAAGAGATGCGCTGCCGGCCATCCTACCAATAGTATACAGAATGGACCTGAGAGGCCTGCTAGTAATCTCACGGATAACAACCTTGCCGTCTCTACTCGGCTGGGACCCTTCCCTGCAATACTGGCGAACATAATCTCTCACGGAATCATTCCCTTGGGCCGAACCAGACAAAGAAATAGGGGCACCCCGCCTCGACAAACCAGTCAAGAAGTAAATGTCTACCACGGTCAAAGGGATGGGTTTGTTCCTGATCTGAAATACTTGGTTAATAGGATCCCAAGCATCAAGCATGTACTGAAGTAAGGAGATCTGTGCTCTCATGCTAGAGATACGGAAAAACTTCAGCAGGCCACAGTTTCTCAGCGCGTTCACCGTAGCAGGGTCATGAAGGGCAATCATATCCTCTTCTTCATGTTCTCGTTCTCGCCATGTAAGGGACATCTTGCTCAAAGATCCCTGCAAAAAAAACAAGAGAAGGAGTAAGATCCTGGATTTGATGAAAAACTGGCGAAATTTTCATCAAAAACTGTGCAAAAGTATTGTTTTTATGCCCCAACGCAGCTGCCTAGAGTCCTACCTGCGTTGAAGGTCAAGCTGCCTTCATGCAGCTTGACATTCAACGCAGGTTTCGAATGGACTGCCTGCGTTGATGGGAAAACGCTCTGGCAAAACCCCAGGAGCTCAGAAGAACAGGAAAATAGGCACAGAATCGAAAAAGGAAACCATGAAAAGGAAGAGCTAGGGTTTAGCTCCTACCTGGTCCAGACGGCGCCGAAAATCGTCCGCAGAATCTCCCGGAATCAGCTGATGAAAATCAAGGGGAAAGAGGCTCCTCCAAAGCTCCAACAAACAAAGTTCAAATGAAATGGTAAAATGAGAGGTAAAAACACTTTTTATTTGCTTTTTACGTAGTTCAAGGTAAAAATTAATGTGTTAATCTCATTTTCAAGTAAATGTTACTCATTTCTAACTAAGTTTGATGCAGCAATTTGAAAATGCAGTACTATCAGTGAAAAGAGAAAAAGCTAGTTATGGTAAAAAATCAAAAGTAGACCATGTAATCGAGCAGTTTTAGCACATAGTTCATGCTCGTTAAAAAATAAACGCAAGATCGAGCAGTTTTAACGCGGGCTCGTTAAAAAATATAAAAGCGAGATCCGAGCAGTTTTAGCGCATAGTTCATGCTCGTTAAAAAATAAACATAAGTTTGAGCAGTGTTTTGGCGCATTCAAGCTCATTAAAAAATGAACCCATCCCGGTAAATAACCTTTGTGAACGTAACCTCATCAGCCATAAAAGCCTTGGTCGTGTTTGCACCGTCACCTCCACTTTCCATTTGGCCGATCGTTCACCTCCATATGATTGTTTACCCATTTTGAGGAACAGCTGCGAAGAGTGATTTCACTAAGCCATCCTTGTGACACTGCCGTGATTGGAATATTCCAAACTGTACCTGGAATCTGTTGCTACCCTGTTCATCACTCGTTCCTAAAAAGACGAGTCTTCTTTAAGCTCTTTTCAACTGACTCGTAAAATATGAAAAGATTGCCGAGTTTTGGCCTACCAACTCGTTAAACGACCGGAAGAGCTATCCCTCCTCTAGATTTTAATCTTTTTGGACCTGAGGGATTATTGCACAAAAAGATCGAGCGCTTGTCTAGTTCGGCTCGTTAAAACTATCGAAAATTCATCCCTTCTGTATTGTTTTATACTTTTTCGGACTTAAGGGATTAGATGACGAAAAAGGAACTTTGGAGTTAACTTTATGTACCTTTTCAGACTCTCTAAAATTGAAAAGGACCGAGTTATCCTTGTCGTTAGACTCGTTAAATGCATTAAATAGCGACAAACTTGTCTTTAGACGAGAACGAGTTTCCCTATCGCTAGGCTCGTTAAAATATAGTGATGGGCTTGCCCGAAGGGCAGGTTATAGAACAAGCATATGTTATCCTCCTCAAGCTTGACAAAAATAAAGAGGTACTAGTCAGAAATGACTGGGGAAAAATTGGGAGAAATAAGAAAACTTTGATGGTAGCAAGTCGCTCTTGAACATGACACTTTTCCTCCGTACATCGGGTTGGGTTGTCTCATTCACCGGTCACATCACCATGGTCTCGCCATACCATCCACATTTGGGGTAATGCTACCGATCCATCGCATCAGTGTCGTTATATGTTCAAGAGAAGTCGTTTGAAAAGAGTCAACCGTGTCCCATCCACTGCCATACATTATCCTTCATCCGTTCATGACCGCCACCCTGAATCATATTTCACAGATCGTTTTCACCTCATCAAAATCATTAGCTCTGTTCCGTGTCATTGATGTGGGATTCATTAAGGCCCTCCTTTGATGGATCGCTTCTTGTCGACATCAGCTCATTATCCAGGAAGTTGATCTAGGAACAACCCCTTCAGTACTTTGAAGCTTGCATGCCTCAATGGCAAGTTTCTCACTTCCAGCGACAGGTATACATCAATGACCTTTGACCGAAAGATTTCGCGTGGTGTTCGACGCCAAGTCCTTTATTCACACCACGTGAACTGTACTGCAGTACCTTGAGGGTCATCATCCTTATCGGTGATTCCTCTCGCGCTTTTTAATAATTTACATCATTGACCGGTAATCAAGCGATGTCTTTCCATGTTCGACTTCAGGAAATTCTCACATGGATCGACTTGTACATCGAGTGAAGAGCGGACGAGATTGAAGAACCCGGATCTAGTTTCATCCATCCGGGCTGCGATATATATTCAGGAAATAAAGACATTAACATGTACAGCATTGCAGCAAATAATCATCCTACAGAAAAGGATGATGATTTCATCAAATCATCAATCTACCATCAGACGATTGTCTGTTCTATGTACAAAAAAATGAATTTATAAAGCTGAGCATGGGAAATGCCCGACTCATCTAGATCATGAAAGCAGAATGAAAAATAATGTATTGTATTGTATTGTATTACAGGTCTCCTACCAGCAATGAATGAACTTCGGATCCCCCTGATAAAGCATTTCGCCCGATAAACAGCCTCATACTTTAGGGGGCAACTGTTATAGACATTTTTGTGCCTTATAGCATTGAGCATGAAATGTCCATAATCTAAGGGATCCAAAGTCCCTAAACATGTTGTTCCTACCCCTAGAGGAACAAGGCTAACAAGCTACAGCAATTCACAAAAGTTCTCCACCAGAAAACACTCAAAACAAGCCAATTCTGGATCATGTCAACTACTCCACTGAGCATCTGCGCTGAATGTCAAGTGCTCCACTGTCTACCTGCGTTGAATGTCAACTCCAACAAAGGCTACCTACGCTGAGCGTACTTGGACAAGTGGCAGACTCATTCCTCAAGGTGTCAATGCCCAGGAAGCTTCCAAAATGACACTTGCATCAAGGAATTCGACTGGTGATGAGTAAGAGGTTCCAAATCTCCAAGTGGAAGCAAGAACCTCCAAGTGGACTCAAGAACTGAAGTGGGAGAGGACACTAGTCAGCTTCATACCAGCCTCAAGCTGACTCATCCTCTCTCCAAAACTCCTATATATAGATCTCTCCCATGAGGTCTAGGGAGGCTGGAATGTTGTAATTGCAAAGAATTGCTGCTAGTTTGTGATCTGAATTATTGGGTGCTTAATGCTTTGAAAGGGGGTGAAGATAGGAATTTCATTTGCTGGGAAGAGGCGCTGGATTGGAGCCCTTTGGGTTGTAACTCTTCTCAAACCCTTTTTATTTATCAATAAAGCTATCTTGTTTTCTCCTATATGCTGATGTTTATTTGACGTATGTTTACATTGGTGTATTTGATTTATCTAATCCTGAATCATTTGTGAACATGAATATCTATCTTTGAGCTGTGTTCTTGTAGCTGTTCTCTTGTGATCTCACAGGTATCAAGTAGTTGTTCTCTTGAAGCTGGGCAAGCGAGGAGGCAATTGGCTGCAAACACCCAAAGAGGAAGAGGAGTTAGATCGAGGGACAAACGAAAGACATCGGTAGGTCCATTGATCTCCCTCTCTTTCATTTCACAAAGGAAGAAATATCTAGATAGTTGTCTCTGTTTGTTGCTAAAGTACTATCACACTTGAGGTGGATAGGATCGTCCTACATAGGCATTTTTCCCCACAACACGTCACCGAATCAATAGGAGCATTTGAATCCTGGAAAATACGAGCATTTCTCCACTTCCAGAGAAACCAACATGTGAGGATAAAAATCGATCGCCAAGATGGTTTCTGTTCACTCCACCACCTGAAAGCATCCTGTACAGAGGAGAAAAATTGATGAGGAAAACCATGTGATAAAGAAATATTATACCATATTTTGGCCGATGCCGAGCATTGAAAAAACATATGGATGTTTGATTCCAGTGCTTGGCAGCACATGACGCATCTGCCAGGACCCATACAACCTTTTTTTTGCAAAACATCCCATGTAAGGTTCCTATTGGAGAAAACCAACCAGGAAAATAATGTAGCTTTGAGCGAGCACGATGATTTCCAGAACTTCATGGGGAACAAGGGCAAATGGAGCGGCTGTAGAGACAACGATGCAGCGGCATAAAGGTCTTTGACAGTGACTGGCATAGTAGATTTCGACTTCGACCAAACCAATATATCATTGAACCCAGATTGTTTAATTCCTTTCCCATCGAGACTCATAACCGCCGATGCCCATAGCTGACAAAGAGAAGAAGGCAGATGAAGATCATCAGCAGACATCCAAATAGGAGTCGATGAGGACCAATGAAGAATGAGCTTGTTCCATGTAAATAGACCCTGTGAGTGCAAGAAAGAAATGAGAACAGGGGAGAGGGATTCTTCCAGTCCAAGAACAGTCGGTTCCAGGCCAATAAGTATATTAGAGCCAGTGTTAAAACGCCATCGAAGGAAATCAAAGAAGAGCAGTTGAATCTTTCTGAATCCACGCCATATAGCTGAACCCCCTGTAGAGCCGAGAGACTTTCTCTGATACCAGTATACCAGAGGCTTTCCTTTCAGGTATTTTTGGTGGATGATGGAGCTCCATTTTCCCTTACCGAAGATACCACGCTGCAAAGAATTACACAGAAGAGCTTTACCAAAAGATCTCATATGAAGCATTTACTTTAATCTTATTACTTTTCACATATTTTAACTTGCATAATATTAGTCTCATCATTCTCATCGTTGCAAGGGTTATGACTCACTGGTTCACAATTTTACCTTAGATTTTGTATGTAAACTAAGTTACTTAAATTAAACGTTTTGGCTTGTATGTGAGTGAATTATTTTTCTTTGTCAATCAAGTATCTATCTATATAGTCAATCAAATATATATAAATAAAATATTTACAATGTTTTAGTTCAAATAATAATTAATAATAAATTATGATAATGTTTTGTTTAATATTATTTTGAGATAATTGTTTTTAAAATAAAATTTTATATTCATTTATAATTTATTAAAAGCATTTTATATATCTATTTTACAATTTTTTCATACCAAAAGCTACATCTTTTATTTTATTTTTACAAGACACCTTTATGAGAATTTGTTAATTAAAATCCAAACGCTTATTCTAAAATTATGAGAGAGGGCCATGGAGACACAACACATGGACCACCTTAACGATAAATGCTATTGCAAAATTTGTATTTTCTATGGATGATAAAGTATTCAATATTTTTTATTTTAATTTTTTTAATATATTTTCTATAAAGATTATTTTTATTTTTATTAAAAAGCAAATTTTTTTCTTCTTCTTCTGTTTTTACAATTTTTTTCGAGGTTATTTTTTCTTCTTCTGTTTTTACATGTCATTATTTAGAGTTAAGTTTAAAGGTTTATAATCATAGCTATTCTCATGTTGTTTAGGAGGTAAAAACTTATTACTTGGTAGTATATAGGGACATTAGTTATCACATTATATGTAATGTTGTTCTAATTATCATATGAATAGAAATCATTCAATTGACCACTTTATTAGACCATTGAAAATTACTAAAACTTTAGAAATGTGGATCTTAATTAGCTCAATACTAAACAAATTAAACAAATTCTCGACCAATTTATTAGAGTTTCTTTCATTTCTATTAGTTTAGTAAAACAAGGTAGTCATCTAGCCATAAAGAATTTGGATGGAATCATAACTTAAAATAATAACTCTTCTATTTGTAGGGATGCAGAATTGTAATAGGATCACCAACAAAAGCATAATGAGACAAAATGAAATGAAAAACAGTGATTTTAAAGAATGAATATTTATCTTGTTTTCCAATTTGCATAAAAATAGACTCAAATCGTGGTGGGTAAAGGTTGTATTGTAATAATGTGCTCTTCAAACACATTCAACATAAAAACAGGTACAAATCATGATGGATAAATGTTGTATTATAATAATGTGATCTACACATACATTCAATTACAAATAATTGGTTTTATAATAAAATTATTTGGAAATTTGAGCAAAATATTAAATTCTAATGTTGATGCATTACTTTACTTTCTCGTCTATAAGGATGAAACATGCAAAAAGTTCATTAACGTATACCTTTATGGTGAATGAATCAAGCGCATAGAAGGTTAGATATCATGTTTAAAATTAAAAAACATGATAGCAACCAACAAATTATGCAAGTTTCTTTTTATTAATGTGAATTATGTTTGGTTTGTGTATTTAAAAGTATAATTTCTTATCTTTCTAAGTTATTTTAAATTTCATTCCTAATATGTTTGTTTGTGGTGGGTTTATTGGAATTAACCAGGTACCAATAGTTTTACTTTTAACTAAATTATTTGAGGGTGTTAAATTCTTTGAGGGTGGGGTGTAGTGTTATCAAATATTTGAAACTCAAGAAGTTTTTTTTTTTTTTTTTTTTTTTCTAGTTAAGACTAACCTAAGTACCCACAGGGGATTTGAACCAGTGACCTATCGCAAGGAGTGCCTTAACAGTACACCCATTCACCGTCAATCCAAAACCCAGTGGGCATTGAAACTCAAGAAGTTAACTCAATTAGTTGTTACCAATATTTTTAAGCATTTAGTTAGTTATGTGTATGAATGTGCCTAGTTTAAACTCTCATAATACAAATGTAAGAAAATATCCCTTAAATTCCTCGAAAAGATATATATATATATATATATATATATATATATATATATATATATATATATATATAACTTGCAAGGAAAGCACATCTCACAATACAAATTAGGTAAACCATTGGTTGCCTAGCGACAAGTGAATAAAAGAAAAGCAATCCAGTGATTAGTAACAATTAGCAACAATATCAAATAACTTCACTTGTGGCTCTAGACCACTTGGATATATATATATATATATAGATATATATATATATATATATATATATATATATATAGAGAGAGAGAGAGAGAGAGAGAGAGAGAGAGAGTATTTATATCTCCATAAATTCCACTAATCAAACCATCAAATCCCACCCAAAAAAGGTCTAATTTAGCCATAATCTTAAAAATATAGTATTATTGTTATATTACCAACCTTTCTTATTCTTAGAAAGTCTTTTTTTTTTTTTTTTGTAAGCAAATGTATCTACGTTATACTAACAAGCATAAATACTTTAAATCATTTTACATCCAAGAGTGCATTATCTTTTTCAAGATGGGAAGTGGTGAGATCTACGCCAAGAAGGAGAAACAAGAGCCTAAAGGTCTTATAGTTTTCAAAAGATAGTTGAAATTTAACTAAAAACATGCTCCTAAGATCTATCATTACATAGCTTTTGCATGAGAAACCAAAATTGGTGTGAAGCGAACCACAAGGCTCTCTCGCACAAGTCTATCATCCACACAAACATGAATAATAAGGGGGCATGCTAAAAGGCCACACTGGACTAGGAGAACCAACCTAAAAGTCTCCATAAAGCTAATGAGCTAGATACTTCCACCTTGAAATTGCAAGGTTTCCACACTCATGCCACATTGCACTTGGGTGCTACCTTGAGCCTGCATGTTTTCAATGCCCATCAAAAGCTCGTCAAGAATGTAGTATTCATAGGGACTTGGATAAGGAGGGGAGGAGGGAGCGTTGACCACTAAGGGGAAAAGATCATGGGATGGAGGGAAATGGTCCATATGAGCATAGGGGATGGACAGAGACGAGAGTCGAAAGGAGGGGAATGCGAAGGGGAGGAAATGGGAGAGGAGGAAGGGATGTTTGGTGGAAATTCGACGCGAAGGACACTCGCAAGCTATCTGATCGAGGATAAAGAGTGGCTTTGGTGGGCTGAGAGCTTGACTATCTAGCCAGAGGCCTGCAACCTCTCCTGGGCTCTTTCCTTGGGTTGTCAGGTAAGGAGGTTCTAGAGATCCCATAGCATTAGACGACCTTTACTAGTCTTCACCACCTCCATAGCGAGAACATCTTTACGAATGGACTCTCGTATACCAAATCAAACATTGCAACAATAGTGACATCATCAAACGTGTTGGGGAGGCGCCCTCGACCTCTCCCTCTGTCAAGGCATCGACCCCTCCCCCTATCATGGTTCATTTTCTGATGGTAGCAGAGAAGGGTTGCAACATTAGAGCGAGAGGGAGCGATGGAGGGAATGGAAGACAAAGAATGAATATTGGAGAGGGGAATGTTCATGGCTTTAGATAGTTTATTAAAGGGGCAACAAAGCACAGGAGCTTGGTTTGAAGACACCTGGAGCCAAGGAGGAGTAATGGATGAGACTGCCACTTGTTGAGGTGTGTGAGCCAAGTGGAGGCTACTGATGAGGGGTCTTATTAAATGTGTCGAAGGACTCAGGAGCACCTAGTTTCGTGGATATGCTTACAAAGAGTTCATCGCTATGAACACCTCCCAATAGATGGCTAATAAACACTGGCATCAAAACACTTACGTCCTGATACATCTCAGATTTAAAAATTAAAGTAACAAAAAAACATCATTTTTTTATTTATTTATTATTATCAATATTAATTATAAAAAATTTAATATATAATTTAAACATATATAAATTTAAAAAAAACATGTGACAAGATTTTTAACCATGGAGATTCTCCTTCACTTAACTATCGAGATTCTTAACTATAAATAGACTTTGTTACAATACCAGGGGTCAAGACCATAGCTTTCTAATACCATAACTCATATTCATATGATGTTTTTCTCTTAATTAATCAATTTAATAAAAAAATTGGGCATAACTATTTTTAAGATAATTCTCAACCCTTAATTTGTGATTATTATTTAGAATGTTCTAAAATATTTTAGAGAAGCTAAAACCCTATCATCCACCTAATAATTATTGATAATCGTGTCAAGTAGATAGAGATGTTGTAATGTAATATAATGTAAACATTTAACTGGGTCAAAATAAAATAAAAATAACCTTAAGTTAAAATAGAAAAATTTATGTTATTATTTTTATTTTTATTAACTTTTGTTGGGTAATTAAGGTAAACTTGATCTCTTCAAGTTATTGGTGGTTTTTGAGCGTCAAGTATTGAACTAATTTTGAGCTTCAGGGATTGAATCAATATGGTAATCACGTGGAATATAACCTATTTAAAGTGGTAAATTAAATCCACCTAAATCCATCTTAATTCCAAATCTACCAAAAAAAAAATCAAATCTCTTTCTATCTCAAAAAATTTAATCAAATTTGATTTTTCGAAATTAATAAACCCAAAATTAAAATAATTATAAAATAATTAAATTAAAATTATAAAAATCCTATTTTCACCATAAACACATATCCGCATCATTATACATTACGTAATCTTCATTTACATTTCTGGACCGCCTACAAACTTTTAAAAGATATGATATCCATTCAATATATATACCTGGCAATCTGTGCAGAAGTGACTACCTACTAAGAATCCTATGGCTTCGAGAGTGTGTATATACCCACACACACGTGGCAATTTACTAAGCTCTTATGGTTTTAAATCCTGATGAGTTAATAAGCACATAAATTTAATGATGTACTTATACAATGATCCAAGTTTTTCCAGGTCACTTTTATCTAAACTTGAAAATGAACGTGAAAGAATAGCATGTTTCCCTTGTTATTCATCGTCGTACAGTAGTCACGGACATGGACAGATACATATTGAATTTCAATGACAATCTCTAAAGCAGCAAATCTATTTCTAAATTATAACACACAAAATCTTAAACGAACGGAACAACGATAACGATATCTTCGGCTCCGCTCTTCGTGAGACTGTTGTGGTCTCTAACTGGCGTGCAGGTCGAATTTGCGGTGACAGTTATGAGGTGATGGTGGGGACCATAGGTTGGGTCATCACTTTGGTTTTGGCAATGGACGTGGAGATTGTTTGACGGGCATGAGCGGCGGAAGAGCATCAAGAGAGCCTTCTTTATTGGCGGGGGGAGAATTAACGGAATTTTGATAGTTTCATCAATCTCCCTGAGGAGAAGGAGCGGAGATGGGAGGCACTGGAGAAGAAATAGCAGGGGAGACGTGAGGCACCGGAGAAGGAAGAGGAGCGGACTTGGGAAGAGGAGGAGGAGCGAAGGCTAGAAGCGGCGGAGGTGGAAGAGAAGCAGAGACAGGGGGCACCATAGCAGCGAAGACCAGAGGAGGAGGAGCGGAAATGGGAGGGGCCAGAAGAGGAGTAGACGAGGCGGTAGGAGGATCGGTGGCGGGAGGCACCAGAGGAGGAGCAGCGGAGGCAGTGGGAGGAGGAGAAGCAGAGACGGGAGGCATCGGAGGAACATAGTGGTGAGGAGGAGCAAAAACGGAAACAGGGGCTAACGAGGGAGGAGAAACAGTGGAGACGGGTGGAGGAGGAGAAGGGGAGATTGTATGCACTGGAGGAGGAGGAGCAGAGACAGTGTCTGGGGGAGGAGCAGTGGAGACGGGTGGAGGAGGAGAAGATGAGACGATGTGCATCGGAGGAGGAGAAGCGGAGACAGAACGCAGGGGAGGAGGAGGAGTGGCTATAGTATGCACCGGTGGAGGAGTAGATTTAACGACGATGTGGGGAGGAGTTGCGGTGGAGACGGGTGGAGGGGGGAAAAGGGGACGGTGTGCAGTGGAGGAGGAGGAAAAGCGGAGACAGAACGCACGGGAGGAGGAGTTGGATATGATGGGTGCGGGGAAAACGTGGCCAAAGGAGGCGGTGTGTGGTGTGTTTTCGGGCAGTCGCGACTAGGAAATATGCAATTATATGGAGGGGGAGGAGGCCTCATATTGTGCTTGGGATGGGAATGGTATGGAGATGGAGGGGAGTTGGGTTGTTGATGATGAGGGGGAGGGGGTCTCATATTGTGCTTCGGATTGGGATGGTATGAGAATGGAGGGGAATTGGTGCGATGATGGTGAGGGGGAGGAGGAGTTGGAGTTCTCCTATTGTGCTTGGGATTGTGATGGTATGGGTATGGGAATGATGGGGAGTCGGTACGATGATGATGAGGGGAGGGAGGAGGTGGCGAACTCACATGGTGCTTGGGATTGGAATAATATGGGAATGGTGAGAGAGGGGAGTTGGTGCGGCGATGAGGGGAGGAGCTGCTCTGATACTATGCTTCGGACTGGAATGTTATGGTGGGGGAGGGGAGTTGGGGGTGACTATGAACATGCCATTGCCAATTAGCTACATCACTTTCTTCATATATTGATGCTGATGATCCGTCAACAACTGCGGCATAGATTATTACTAGAAGAAGAAGATAAAACAGGCGCACGCAAGAGATTTCGAAGTGCAAACCAGCCATGATGAATGTCTACAGCTCTATCTATTTCTTCAAACTAACAACAACACTAGACACATCTTTCTCTGTGTTGGTTCTTGGTGTGAGGAAGGATGTTGTAGTTGAGACGGAAGGCAACTTATATAGAAGTAGCGGACCTGATCGTCTCACCCTCCATAGTCATTCACCAACCACACTCACTCTGATAGTCATTCGCCAACCACACTCACTCTGAAGTCTTCGCCAGTCCCCTCATAACCCTGGACTACACGTCAGACTTTGATTAAAACATTCATACGTTGACGGAGCGGCGGCGCATCAACACAAATTCAGTTGAGAATGAAGCCTAGTCAAACTACTTTATATTGACTAAGAGGGTGGCGAACTTTGTGAAGTGAAATTAATGTATCAGTCAACCTAAATGTCCGTAAAACCTAACCCACTCATAAATCTAGTATCTCGGCACTGAACACAGACCAGTTTAAAGGTTAAATATTTTATAATGTATAAATGTAGTATCCCAGAACTGAACACAGACCAGTTTAATGGTTAAATAATTTATAAGGTATATTATTAATTTACACATTATTAAAAAAATACAAGTTATAGATTTTCTATTGGTTGGTATAATGGGATGTTATTTTTTATTTGATTTTAAATTTTATATAAGATATTATTGACCTCTTGAAATAAATCCCACTCTTTTGAAATCTTGGCTTTTCCTAAATCATAAAATATACTCTTAGCATCATATGGTTACAACTAAATTTGATCTTGGATCTAACCTAAATTCTCCAACTAATTATATATTCACCACAATAAAAAAACAAACGCAATAAAATAAAATCAAAATTAATTAATTTAAATTTACTCATTCACCCTTACAAACATATATTACTTTATTTAAATCATAAATAAGACTAATGGTTTAATTTAATCTTATTATTTTTCACATATTTAAAGTTGCATATTACATGTCCCCATCCTGCCTTATTAGTCACTAGCTCTTAAGTTCAAGTTTCGACTTGTATTTGAGTAAATCAATTTTTATCAATATTTACATTATTTTTTTGTTAACTAATAGTAAATTATGATGTTTTATGAAGTAAAAAAATATTTTTATGAGATAAATTAAAGGAATATATTATATTTTTTTCTAAACTATTTAAAATAAATTAACATTAAATTGTTAATCCTTAACATTTTATGTTATAACATGAATTGATTTATATAGTAATTGTTATGTGTAACTGGAACAATGTCTCATTGTTACCACTACTAGAACAACATTATCACTCCTAATCATAGGATCTCAGCCATTATTTAACTATTCACTTAAAGATTCATGATAAATTCCATAATAAGGTTAACTAAGAGATACATCATCTTGGATTTTCAAGTGGCCTTCAAATAATATGAATAATCATTACTAAGAAAACAACATCATAGTATGTACTTCACTTTTGTAAATTAAAAAATGAATGGAATCAATTTTACTTATTTTACCCTTACACATTTTTCCCTTTGAAAAATCTCTTCTATAAATAAATAACAAAAAAAAAAAAATATTTTTATTTACTTGTTTCTTTAACTTCTATTCTCAAAACTTTTAATGCATAGTTAGATTAACCGGTATTCTCAAAACTTTTAATGCATAGTTAGATTCATCTATGAAAAATAGGTTAACTTACCTCTATTTTCTTATGGTTTTTATTATTTCAGTCCTTATTTATGAAACGCAAGTCAGATGGTCACAGCTCAGTTTCTCCCTGCACATGTCTGCCAACCATCCAATATTGAATATGCCTTCCAAAACCTGCACAAAAACCTATCACATGTCCATCTCCTGCATATGTTACATATACGAGCTAGATACAACCTAATGTGATCCCTTATGACTCTGCTTTATACGCTTTATTCAAACTATAAGGCCAACACCATCAAAGTAACCAAAGTCGGATATCTGGAAAGTTGCGTGTAAAAAACAAATACAAGTCTCCGTGATTTAAGAACCGTGATCTTTCACTTTTAAGACTTTCTCCTAGCGTCCTTTGATGAGTAAAAACAATGTCTTCACGAGAAAAAAAATGTTTTAATAAGAATCGATGCACGGAGATTAATGAAAATTGTGAAGAGGCAATAACTATTATTTCATCGATAATATGTTGTTTTACAGTACCTAAGTGCTACATTAATGAAACGCTGTAACTTTCATGATCCTAACCACAAATTTGAATCTCTTTACATCTTAATTGATAGTGAAAAGTTGAATCTATTAAATATTCTGAATTATATGTATATTTATATAAATTTGAATTTAGAGTGTAACACATGGACATAGTTATATTAAATTTATATAATTCAATCAATAAAGAAGTGGAAGTGGATGGATGTAAAATGGATATCTCTTTAATAAGAATGTTTATGGAGGGATGAACATGAAAGGAGTTAGATAATTTGCTATAATGTATAATATATTATTTTAAATAATTCAAAGATAATAAATACACATTGAATACTAGATTAAAGACATTAGTCATAATATGTTTAATTTATTTCAAGTGTTGGCTAGATGCACAGGGAATACAAACAACAATATACTGCCATCCAAATAATATTCTCCAAGCTCATAGAAACACTTAGAAAATGCAAATGTTTTCTAAAAGATCTATACAGTGTTTTAATGCCTTACATTGTATAAATTTTTGAGCTAATTTTCCTTTATGAAATTTTCTCAAAATAGTCTTACTTGCATCACTACTTTGGTCACTGCCGACAACACATTGTTGTTTTAGCTTTGTAATGGAGTCTCTTTGCTCCTTCCAAAGTTTATGGTCAATTGTTATAAAACCTTATAATGTCATGTCAAAGAAAATTTTACTTTTCCACTAGGGTAAATAGGGCACCAGAATAAGGAACGTTAACCTAATTAACTACAAGTGAAGAAATAGAGAACTCCCAAAGATGAATGTAGTAACTGCCTATTATTAGTTAAATTTATCAATAGGAGATATGCAACAAGAAGGACCCAAAGCAAAGGGAAGGTGTTTTTTCGATAGTGGCACTTTTAGGTAGTGTACGCCTAAAAGTAAGAAGGCAAAATCCAACAAATAAGAAATGTAGTGAGTGGGGAAATGAGACTGCCTTATGGTGTGGTCTCTTTCGATCTCTATTTTCCTTCTTCATTTCACCAAACAAAACACGATCTCCATTTTCCTTTCTTCTTCATTTCGCCAAACAAAACAATCTACTGTAGATGATCTCTTATATTGAATTTGATACATTCACAAAAAAACATATGAAACTCTCCATTAGAATTGAACTCTTTTAGTTGTTTGTTCTACACAAGTGTAGATAAAAATGTATACCAACACTAATAAATTACATTTTAATTGTAATTTTAATTTGGATTTTGATATACTTAAATATGTGAAATACATATTAAAATAAACTTAAATTATATAATAAATACAATCATATTTAATAAAATATATTTAGATTCATAATAAAATTTTCTCACTGCAATCCTACATTAAATACGGTAAGTTATGTTATTCATACCTTGAATACTGAAAAATGATTTAGGAGTATATTGATTACATGTTTAGGTTAAAGAAAGATAGAACCGTTTGAGGCTTTTGACCTGATTTATATGATATATATTTTTGATATAATAATTATTTTATTATTACTCTCCGTAAATGCCAAAATTATATCCTATTTTGGAAAGTATGGGAAACCACATCATGCTCGATCAGCGTATATGTACATCTCAATAGAATTGAAAATCGGGAAGTCAAATGTCGTAAGTCAACGGAGGGGCATTAAGCGCAACCATGCCCGAGTTAATTTGATTCCCTTTCAACGCCTTCAAAAATATATTATTTAGAAATGCGGAGTGAATGCATCACTTTCCACCCATGTGGTAGGTTAAGTTTCAATGCTAATAAACAATTACATGGGAGCACTGAATTTATTTTTTTTATAGGGAAAATTAATATATGGCTGAGGTCAGCAGATATTTACAACATATAATCGAAGTCAGCAGATTTTTACAACATAGGCCGAAGCCAGCAGATTTTTACAATATAGGCCGAAGCCAGCAGATTTTTACAACATATGACCAAAGCCAGCAGATTTTCAGAATTTACGGCATAGCCATTACAAATTGTTCAAAGATATTTACAACATATGGCCGAAGCCAGCAGATTTTTACAACATAGGCCGAAGCCAGCAGATTTTTACAACATATGACCGAAGCCAGCAGATTTTCAGAATTTACGGCATAGCCGTTACAAATTGTTCAAAGATATGATTTTTACAACATATGACCGAAGCCAGCAGAATTTTAGAATTTACGGCATAGCCGTTACAAATTGTTTAAAGGCCAAAACCAACAGATAACGAACGCGCGGGGTCCACAACAACAGCCGCAAAAATCGATCGCGATTGAGAGGAGCGAAAGCCATCCGCCCCAGCCGTCTTGTGTGATATGCAATTTTAATTATTTGATAACGTTGTCATAGCGTCATAGTTAGTCCAGGAGTCTCACCTGTCAAAACATTTGAATAATTGTAGGATCTCAGACACGGTAGACATTCATTATTCAACTAACTGAGACACTGCTAGTTGCGAGTCTGGAGCTTGAATGAGTGCAATAGGTAAGGGTTAGAGTTATAGCCAATAATAATAAGGTCTTCCTATTCCTTAGCTTGTCCGTGATTGATCGATTGATGGGACCACACCAGCGGTGTGAACCACAAATACAGGTTAGCAAGGTTGGAATTGGCATTTCTTTTTATAACTCCAATATATGGTGGGATTCCCGAATGATCCACTTGAGTATGGGTACCAAATCTCTTATATTTGACAGGAATTGGAACACGAAAGCTTTCCACCTTATCTCACGTGCGTGTAATTCCCAACAAATAACATGTTTAGCCACGTGCGTGTAATTCCCAACAAATAACATGTTTAGCCCTAGGGACGCCATTGTGGCCAGCCCAAACCGTTTGAAATTGCTGAGTAATTTATGTGTATATCGCCAAATATATATGGTATAGATTGTTTAGTTTTCAGTCTCGCTGAGTAATTTATGTATACGTCACGCAAATAGTTATTGAATATGTTGTATTACATATCCTTTATAACGTGGAATGGTGAGTAACATTGAATTTTAGATTTTAGTATAAATTGGCGGGATTAATCAAATTAGTATTCCAAACTTTTTTAAATTTGAAAATATGCCTAACATCCAAGATAAGGTTAGTAATTTAGGTCGGAAAGTTGTTCAATTTTTATATTATCTTCATATAATTATATTGTATTTATTTTGGAATAGAGGTTTTATAATTTAAATTTAATTATCAATAATTATTAGATAGATGTCAAGGATTTAATTTTTACGGAAAGTTGGAATATTCATAATAGTATTCACAAATAAAAAATTGAGATTTATTTCCAAAGTAATTATTCATATTTTATCATTTTTAATTAAATTGATTAATTAAAAAATGTGTCATATCAACAATTGTCATTGTTTTTTAAATATATAATATTTAAAAATCATAATATTAGCTCAAAATATGATATGGTAAAATGGAGTCCGCTAGTTAGGAATTTTATTACATGCTTTTTCATATACAATTAGGAATGTCCTATTAATAAATCTAACAAAACAATTAAGAATGTCCTATTAATAAATCTATGTTTTTATCGAATGTGATTCGTAATGTTTTCTTCAAATTAACCATTTTTCATATATTTCAGTCCTATTACTTACAAGGCCACATGATATGCACGTTAGGACATCAAAGATAGAGTGCGAGAGGTTCCGAGTTCAATTCTTGGAATGCCTCGTAATATGGTAACGTCTGCTCTTTTTCTTTCGTCATGTTTTCTGGTGTGATTCTTGCTGAAGGTGCGACAGGTCTCAAGTTCAACCCTCGGAATGCCCCATAATATGGTAATGTTTGCTCTTTTGCTTTCATATGTTTTCTTCAAATCAATTATCGTTCCTATTTTTCTATACTATTACTTACGGCCAATGCGATGTACGCCACAGCAAAGGCCACATGATATGGAGAGTTCGAGATCAAAGATTGAAAAGTGTGTGTTAAACAAGGATGAAGGTCTGCTGTTCCCCAAGGAAATACATAAGAACTACATAAAAGCAAAAATGATGTCTGTAAATTATATTTAGCACTCCTAAATGCTTATAAAATTTTTGCAAAGTTTGAGAATCTGTCATTATCTCAACTACCACTTGCATTTAACTGAATTTGATAAGTATAAGTCATTTGGATCTCTTAAAAACTTGTAACACTTTTTGAGAATTTTTCATGATGTTAATTACCAATGCATTTAAGAGAGCGGGATAAGTGATCATGCTCACAGGTTTTCATGGATATCAATTTCCATCCACAGTAGCAACTAACTTACCCAAAAATATCATGCAAATGTAGTGCACCCAGTAGTACTTGACACATGCAAACATAGCTCTTAGGTCTGATAGTTTGGTTGGACGTAATGTGAAATAACATTTGGTGGATGTCTGACCCCTGCAACTTCATCTTACCATCCTTCGACATCTTGAAACTTAACCCTTCAACATATTGAAACTTAATCGGGAAAGACTTGAAATCTCCTCCAGCTTCAACATTATGCTCGATGTCGGCTGAGCTCATCCTGCTTCACCACATCATCCTGGAACAACCCTGAGAGATTGAACCCCGACGAGAGGGAAGTTATGTCGAAGGTGGAGTTCGCAGACGGGTCTTTACTTATGCGAATCAAATACCTGCAACAAATTCCCCTGAGAGATTGAACCCCGACGAGAGGGAAGTTATGTCGAAGGTGGAGTTTGCAGACGGGTACTTATGCGAATCAAATACCTGCAACAAATTCGTAACTATTTTCTGGTGATCGAACGGTTCAGCATTTCTCAATCATCTAACATATGATCTTAGGGTGCATAAGGATGACAGGGGGGTAAGAAGGGGAGTTGATTTGAAAGAGGAACGTCGGCTTGGTTGATTTCAAAGAGGAATGCCATCATAATAAACAAGTGCTACATAGTAGCTAGTCCTTCGCTTAGTTTAAATATAGCTTAAAATATATTATTTTATTATTAATTTGTAAAAGTATATGGTAAGATTTTTTAGCAATGTAATAAGGATTTGAATAAATTTAATAAGATATTTATGGTGACCATTTTATATGATGTTGATGTGATTCGCTATGATGATTTATTAAATATTTAATAAATTAAAATTAAAACAATCAAAATTAACATGGATAAAGTTGATATCATCTCTTATGAACCTAAATAGTCCACATAATACTCATTATCAATTAATTCAACCTCTTTTTTAAGAAATAATAAAATGTTATTTAAAAAATTACATCTCATATATATAAAAACTCAATAAATGAATTTGTATGTCGAATTGCATGCTCAATTAAAATACCAAAAATCGTAAATATATGAAATTTTTTCTCTCTAGATAATATAGGACTCTTACCTCGAAATAATTTTCAAATAATTTTTCTACATTAGTGTTATTCATAGATAGCATTCAAAATTTAATATATCACAATAATTTTAAAATTTTAATATTGAATATTAAAATAAAATAAGTAAAAATTGACAATCATTATATTAATCTTCATCTTTTTCTAAAATAGTGATGACTACCTGCCTCTTATGCAAAAAGTAATTGACAACTAAATTAAAATAAATAAATAAAGATGGCCAAAAGATTTTCTTTATTAAAATCATTATTCAAATATCATTATTCTAATAACTGAAACTATGTGAGGGAACTAAACTTGGATTTGAATCATGATAAGTTTTAAGTGCTCCATTTTTGGATGGAGTAATATAATGATTACTTTATATATTTTTTAAGTTTTCAACTTTTTTATTTGAATTAATTTGAATTTTATTGTATTTATATGGTGGTAAAGTGAAATAATTTTATTTATGATTTCAAAAATATTGATTGAAATATTAAATTTTGTTAAAGTCCATGTGGGTATATTAATTAAGGAAATAATGTCCCCACTACTATGTATAAAAATAACCTCATTGATATTTATGCTGCATTTAGGATTTCTTTTAAGTTTTGCAGTTAAAAAAATAAGTATATATCTAAGAATTTGATCACTCTAGTTCTATGATAAATATAGTATTAAAAGGTATTTACAACTTAAGAAAAATTTACACCTTAAGGAATTTTTCTTTCTCATTCTATGATAAATCTATTATAAAAACTTTATTCTAATATAAAAATAATACAATTTATAGCTATGATCTGTAAATTTTAGTAAATGTTAGTGTCTCATTAATTTATATAAAAATAGTATAGTAGTAATGAACATCACTCAATTCTATTTAGGATAAAATATACTTCAACAAAATAAGGTATATAAAATAATCTTATATCATATAGTAATGGGTATAGCTAAGACCCTTATTTTTTGTATACCGTTTATATAACAAAGTTCATAATATATGAATCTACATTGCAAAGTAAACTAAATAAGTTTTCGCCTTATATCAGTAAATAAATAAAATAAACATTTTTGTATTCTTATATTTATTAATGAAATTTATATTATCCTAGTTATACTCATAAAGAAATATATATATATATATATATATATATATAAAATAATAATAATAATAATAATAATAATAATAATAATTTAATTGTTAAAAATGAGCAAAAACGTTTAAGTGGTTCAAAGAAAACAAAGTTAAAACAGACTTTCCCATTGAAATGTCTCAAAAACTTGAATTTATTTACATATAAAATAAAATAATTTACATAAATTAATGATAAATTTTTTAATAAAATTATTTTTATATATTGTAAAATAAATTTTTCAAACTTTAAAATATTTCAATATAGAGTTGAATTTTTGTACATGTAAACTGTCTATATCACCGGTAAGTTTGAACCAATATTGAAGTTAGTTAAATCGATGTGGGCCTGGAAAATGACCTCTATTGTCTAAATTGATTTTGTCGATACAAAGTCTTTATTAAATAGTGTGTGGTTGAATTGTAGTATATGTAATTTGTCCATCATATTTTTTAATTACAAAGTTTTTATTAAATTTTTTTTGTACTAAAATTGTTTTATATTTTTAAAATATCAATATGCTTTCTTTTTTTGCATCAAATTATTGATTTCAATACTATAGATATTTTTTAGCAGGCCAACTTTATGAAATATATTAATTTGTAATTCTATTAAATTATTATTATACATGTCCAATTGAAACCTATATTATTAGTTGAATTCACATTATTTTGAAGTGTCATTATGTTAAATTATCAAGTAAATGAGCTACAAGTGTTAGATGGATGAGGAGATGTATATTGATTATCTATGGTTGGTATCTGAGTTATTATTGAGAATTTTGCTCATGTCTCTCAAGATAAAAATTATGAAAAATCTAAAAATTAAAAAATTTAAATAACTATACAAAATATTTAAATAATATAGGCTCATAAAAAATTTTACACGTGAAGAAAGTGGATCCTTCTCAACTCATGTTAGATGAGTATTCTCAACTCATGTTAGATGAGTATTTAAGATGGATCCATATTGATAATAATATATAGAAAAAGAAATATAATTATGCTAAAAGTGTTAAGTTACTCCAAACCCTTCATGTGTGTCTATAAGCCATGCCAAATGTCCAATACTTCAAATCATCCCCTAGTCCTTTCAGTGCAAATACATTATATTGGAGAAACTAAAAACCCTAAAGATAAAAGTCCAAAATAACAAAAATATAATTATTATAAAAAATTAAAATATTAATAAACATTTATTATATTTTAAAAGTTCATTTATAATTGTTCAATATAATTATTATAAAAAAATTAAAATATAAATAAACATGTATTATGTTTTAAAAGTTCATTTATAATAGTCTGAACAATTCGGTAACACATTTTTTTCATTCATCAGATTATCCAAGCGATATAAAAACATCACAGATTAAGATGTATTCTGCAATAACATTAGCAAACTCTCAACCGATAGCCACAAAAATAAATATTAATAAAAAAATTGTAAAAAATAAAAACGGCAGGATAATAAGTAAGTATACACCACAATTGTAGTTTTAAATTTTGTGAGTTAATCAGCACACAAATCTAGTGATGTAAGAATACAATGATCAAAGTTTTCCAACGACACTTAACATAAAAGTATGTTTCCTTTGTTATTCATCGTCGTACAATAGTGACACATATGAACAGATACATATATTGAATTTGAATGACAATCTCCAAACCAAGAAAATTATTTCTAAATTCCAGCACACCGGATCTCAAACCCCTTCCACGAACGGAAAAACGATGACGACATCTTCGACTCCGCTCTTCCTGAGAAGCTCGTCGTTCCTAACTTGTGTGCGGGTCGAATTTCCGGTGACGGTTATGATGTGGTGGTGGGGAACATATGTTGGGTAATAACTTTGGGTTTGGCGATGGATGTCGAGATTGCTTTCTGGCCATGAACGACGGAACAGCATGAATGAGTGTCTCGCGTGATCGCCTTGCGCGCGCCACTCATTCACCAAACGCACTCACTCTGATGTAGTCGCCATTCTGCTCATCACCCTGGACTGCACTTCAGAATTTGATTAAAATATTCATATACTAATGCACCTGCGACTGAGCTCAATCCACTGAATTTCAAACAACAGACTTCAGTATACATACAAATCAATATTCTTTACTTTTAAAATACCGAACTACCAAAATAGAACCTCTGTTTCTCTTAACATCAAACTGGATTCTTCCTTGTTTCGTACTGGCGCAGCCCATCACATTCTTTTCCCAACGCATAAAAGATAACACCCATTGGTTTCAAACGAAGCAGAAACATTTACGCTCCAGCTGCGTTAGTGTTGTTGCAATTAAAAAATAAACACAACCATTCGTCGGTTGAATCAACCGATACAATCTATTTACATCTGTCACAACATAAATAATATCAATCCGTTTGCATCAGCGTTAAAACGCTCTAATACTACACGTCTAGAAAACGCTTTGCACACATGTAATTTAACACCACTTGTAAAACATCTGTAGTTTTACGTTTTTTTTATCTTTGCTGGCCTGGAACACGTGGTACCAAACTTCGGCGTTCAATTAACTTGGAACCCTCGGCGCTTCCTCAATCTGCAATTAAAAACGTATTAGTACTACAAACATAAACAGGCAGGATCGATCAGATCTCCTACCCATCGAAATTAACTGTGTGTCTTTCAATCTGGCCAAAGTATATTGGCGTTTTGTTTCCGTTCTCCATTACACAATTGCTGGAATTGTTGGCCGCGTCAACGGATAAGTCTGCATTTCATTAACACGAGCCATGTACATTCCATTCATAACGCAGAGCAATCATAACACGTTGGCGCAAACACTATTTGTTTTATTCATAACAAGTGATGAAACAGAGTTTAGCTTTGGCGTCCAGTTTTATTCAACAACACAGTCTACTTATTTAATTGGAGCTTTCGCCCATACAAACTCCACACCACACCTAAGCTACCCTTTCCCCAAAATCTCTTTGCTTATTACATTTTTTTTTTTATATATCTCCTCCACTAATTGCTCTAACAAACAGCTAACATAATCTCCTACTATTAGAGAAAAATCTCAATAAAACAGTTTCATTTATCACTAAAATAACAAACTATATGAAGAATCGACCTCTACAGTAAAACTGACATTGAACAAACAGTAATAAAATTCACCCTGTCAGATCACAACATGTGGACAATTTTCCACATTGCTGGTCAGTTCCGATGCTCCTGCATCAGACTTCCGAAGAAGAAAAGATTGATTCTTAAAACTTTCAGGATTTATGCCGTATTTCTGCAATTTAGTTGCTGTCAACCAACTGGAATCTTCCATTGGCTGCTCTTTCCACTTGACAAGATACTGAAAATATGTTTGTCCTCGAGTTTTCTTGGATATCCTTTGATCTAAAATAGCTTCAACTTCTTTCTTGAATGTTTTTGGTACCAATCCACAGCTTGAACTTCATCATTTGTAGCTTCAGTCTGCAATTCTGTTTCTGGCTCTCAGAATGGATACAAGTCTGCAATATTAAAAATGGGAGATATTCCGATCCCTTCCGTCAACTCAATCTCATATGCATTGGCCGAAAATTTCCTTTTGATTTTACAGGGTCCTATCTTCTTCAGTTTCAGCTTATTGTAAGTTTTTGTAGGAAATCTCTCTTTCCTCAAATATGCCATGACCAAATCTCCTACCTGAAACTCTTTTTCTCTCCTTCTCAAATCTGCTCTCTGGTTGTATCTCTTGCTGCTCTCTTGTAGTTTACCTTTAACCTCTTCCTGTAGTTTCTGCATTTGTTCAACAAAATCTTCAGCACTTGCACTTCTAGCTTCCTGTTTCCCCAAGTCTCTTAGCTCATATACTCCTCTCGGATGCATTCCAAAGACAATCTGAAATGGACTCATTCCAGTGCTTCGGTTTGGTGTGTCATTGTAAGCAAATTCAGCTTGAGATAATGCCAAATCCCACTGTTTGGGATTCTGATATACCAAAATTCTTAATATATTCCCCAAGCTTCTATTTACAACTTCAGTTTGACCATCCGTTTGAGGATGGTAAGCTGAACTAAAACTGAGTTTAGTTCCCAGTTTCTTCCAAAGTGTCCTCCAGAAATGCCCTACAAATTTAGTGTCTCGATCTGATACAATACTTACAGGCAAACCATGCAATCTTAAAATCTCTGAAAATAATAAATTTGCTATATGTGTGGCATCATTAGTCTTCTTACAAGCAATAAAATGAGCCATTTTAGAAAATCTGTCTACAACAACATAAATAGAATCGTTTCCTCTCTGAGTTTTTGGTAAACCCAAAATAAAGTCCATACTCACTGCATCCCATGGTCGATCTGGTATGGGCGATGGCTGATATAGTCTGGTATTTTGACTCCTTCCTTTGGCATACTGACATACCCTGCATTTCTCAACAAACTTTTTAACATCAGTTTGCATTTTAGGCCAATAATAAAAGCATTCACCTGACCGAAAGTTTTGTCTTGTCCAAAATGACCAGACAATCCTCCACTGTGCTTCTCTTTAATGATGTTCTCTCTCATGGAACATTTAGGAATGCATAATTTGTTGCTTTTAAATAACAAGCCTCCTTGAACAAGGTAATCCATCCATTGACTTCTGTTATTGTTCATCGGATTCTGCACTATTGTGTAGATGTCTTTAAAATCCTCATCATCCTTGTACATTTCTATCATTTCATCAAATCCTACAACACCCACTTTAAATTCTTGCAAAAGAAAACTTACTCTGCTCAATGCATCCGCCACTTTGTTAGACTTACCACTTTTATGCTTTATTACAAAAGTGAAACTTTGCAGAAATTCCACCCATTTGGCGTGCTTCTGATTTAGCTTTGGCTGATTATTAATAAACTGCAAAGCATGGTTGTCTGAATATAAGATGAACTCCTTCGATAGCAAGTAATGCCTCCACTTTTTTAATGCCTGCACAATAGCGTAAAATTCTTTATCATAAGAAGAATATTTTTTCTTTGCATCATTTAACTTCTCGCTGAAATATGCTATCGACCTTTGCTCTTGGTTTAGCACCGCACCAACTGCTTCTCCACTTGCATCGGTTTCCACTTGAAAGACTTTCTCGAAATTTGGTAAGGCTAGAATTGGCTTTTCTGTTATCTTTCTTTTCAACAAATTAAAATTCCTATCAGCTACTTCTGTCCATCGAAATGGCTAATTGACCTCCTTGATTGTCTCAAGGATTGGTGCACAAACTTGACTAAATCCCTTTATAAATTTTCGGTAGAAACTAGCAAGTCCATGGAAACTTCTTACCTCAAAGACACTCCTGGGAGTAGGCCAGTTTTTGATTGCTTGTACCTTTTCCGGATCCATTTTCAAACCGTCTCTGGAAATCACAAATCCCAAATATACCAGCTCCTCTTTCATGAAACTACATTTCTTCAGATTGATTAGTAGTTTCTCTTTCTGCAGAGTTTTCAAAACTAACTTCAAGTGTTCCAAATGCTCCTCTTTACTTTTGCTGAAAACTAGAATATCATCAAGGTAAACAACAACAAATTTACCTGTATATTCTTTCAGAACCTCATTCATTAGTCTCATGAATGTGTTGGGCGCATTAGTGAGCCCAAAAGGCATCACTAACCACTCATACAATCCATTGTTGGTTTTGAACGCTATTTTCCACTCATCGCCTTCCCGAATTCTGATCTGATAATACCCGCTTTTCAGATCTATCTTAGTAAAGTACCTGGATCCACTTAAACAATCCATTAAATCATCCATCCTGGGCAAAGGAAATCTATACCTGACTGTTATCTTGTTGATAGCTCTCGAATCGGTGCACATGCGCCATTCTCCTCCCTTTTTCAGACTAAGCACCGTTGGCACAGCACACGGACTCAAACTTTCTCGAATCAACCCCTTGTCCATCAGTTCTTGAACCTTCTTGCAACTTCTGCATTTTCCTGAGGAGTTAATCTATATGCAGCTTTATTAGGTAGACTTGCTCCTGGTATTAAGTCGATATGGTGACTTATACTTCTAATCGGTGGTAATTCATTTGGCAATTCATCCACAATGATATCCATGTAACTATTTAACACAGATTGAATTTCTTCAGGCAAATCATTTAAATTTGTGGAGGTTAAAATTACCTTTGGCCTTCCCACGATAGCGAAATGCACCTCTTTGCTTTTATCAACCTCCTGTAGCAGTTCCTTACCACTTATCAACATAATACTATTTTCAGGCAGCTCTTTATCAGCATCATTCTTCACTGGCAGCAATGTATGTTTAACTCCATCCTTTTTTATGGTGTATGTATTTCTTCTTCCGTCATGAATCGCCTTTCTGTCAAATTGCCAAGGCCTCCCCAATAACACGTGACATACATCCATGGGCATTATGTCACATAAAATCACATCTCTGTATGTGCCAATCTGCATTTCCACATTACACTATTATGTCACAATGACTTGATAACCCTTTTGAAGCCAAGATACTTTGTAAGGTGCAGGATGCGCTTTCTTTGTTAACCCAAGCTTTTCCACCATCTCTGTAGACACAAGATTGTCAATACTCCCGCTATTAATTATAACCTTACAGCACTTACCCTTTGATTGCATGTAGTCCTGAACAAGTTCTTCCTTTGCGCAGGTTCTCCAATCTCTTTTTCCGATCTCAGCAAAGTTCTTCTGAGCAGCAATGATTCACCTTCTTCCGGTGGTTCTTCCTTCTCTACAAGTTGAGGTGGTTCCGGCTTTGCCTTAGCCACATTTGCACTCCTCTGGCTTGTTGATTTGTTATGAGGACAGTCTCGCGACATATGTCCCCATTCTCCACAGGTATAACACCTAACATCTCTTCCTCGCCCTCTTCCTCTGGGCGCGAATCTCCCCCTACTAGATTCACCCATCTGTGTTGATCTGCTGCTTGAACTTCATGCTTCAAACTGATGCTGTGTTCCTCTGGATCTGGCTGATCCTCTACCTCTTGCTGAGCTCTTTCCTCTATTTCTTTGACTCTGTTTCCGCAATATTTTCTCCTCTGCTTTCAAACTTGCTTGATAGGCATCTTCAACAGTTTTCAAACTTAACAGGCTAATCTCGTCTTGGATCTCATGCCTTAGCCCATTAACATATCTGGTTACTTTCTCCAGATCATCTTCTACATGCCCTGTTCTGATGCTTAACCTATAAAATTCTTCAGTATATTCTTTAACAGACATTCCTTTCTGCTTCAGATTTTGCATCTGCTTAAAAAGATTCAAATGATAGTCTTTAGGAAAAAACTTGGCTTTCAGTTTGCTTACCATTTTATCCCACTGCTTGATCTTAGATTTTCCCTTTCTCGTTCTTGATGTCTGTAACTCGTCCCACCAAATGGTTGCATGGCCCTTCAGTCTAGTGACTGCAAACTTCACCCTCTTATTCTCCTCAACCTCTTCATAATCGAAATACTGATCTATGGATCTGATCCAATCCACGAGCTCTTCTGCATTCAAACTCCCTTCATACATAGGAATTTCTATCTTGGGTTTGCTTCCAACTTTTGCTAGCATCTTGAGGACTTTGGCAGTTTCGTTTTCTTCTCCTGCTTCCGCTTCTTCATCAGATTCTTCGGAAGAACTCTCAGTTCCCTCATCAGGTGCTCTTCTCTGAGCTGTTTCCATTGTCTCCATTCGTTCACGCAGTCTCCACACTTCTTCTATCAGGACTGCATTTGGTTCTGGTCTTCCTCGACCAATTCCTCGCCTTGGCGGCATCTTGGCTGCAACCACCTGTATCTTTTGGCTCTGATACCAAATAATGCACCTGCAACTGAGCTCAATCCACTGAATTTCAAACAACAGACTTCAGTATACATACAAATCAATCTTCTTTACTTTTAAAATGCCGAACTACCAAAATAGAACCTCTGTTTCTCTTAACATCAAACTGGATTCTTCCTTGTTTCATACTGGCGCAGCCCATCACATTCTTTTCCCAACGCATAAAAGATAACACCCATTGGTTTCAAACGAAGCAGAAACATTTACGCTCCAGCTGCGTTAGTGTTGTTGCAATTAACAAATAAACACAACCATTCGTCGATTGAATCAACCGATACAATCTATTTACATCTGTCACAACATAAATAATATCAATCCGTTTGCATCAGCGTTAAAACGCTCTAATACTACACGTCTAGAAAACGCTTTCCACACATGTAATTTAACACCACTTGTAAAACATCTGTAGTTTTACGTTTTTTTTATCTTTGCTGGCCTGGAACACGTGGTACCAAACTTCGGCGTTCAATTAACTTGGAACCCTCCGCGCTTCCTCAATCTGCAATTAAAAACATATTAGCACTACAGACATAAACAAGCAGGATCGATCAGATCTCCTGCCCATCGAAATTAACTGTGTGTCTTTCGATCTGGCCAAAGTAAATTGGCGTTTTGTTTCCGTTCTCCATTACACAATTGCTGGAATTGTTGGCCGCAACTAATGAGTATTCCGTCTATCCTATCGCCACCGATCACTCCTCGCTGCACAACAGTTCGAATCAATTAATTAAGATCTCAACTGACATTCAACAACTTCCAGGATTTGATGCGAGATTTTAGGGGTCATGAAACCACAGTTCGAACTGATTTAGAGAACTGTCAACGGATAAGTCTGCATGTCATTAACACGAGCCATGTACATTCCATTCATAACGCAGAGCAATCATAACACGTTGGCGCAAACACTATTTGTTTTATTCATAACCAGTGATGAAACAGAGTTTAGCTTTGGCGTCCTTTCACAAAGGACGATCTCCAGTTTTATTCAACAACACAGTCTACTTATTTAATTGGAGCTTTCGCCCATACAAATGCCACACCACACCTACGCTACCCTTTCCCCAAAATCTCTTTGCTTATTACATTTTTTTTATATATATCTCCTCCACTAATTGCTCTAACAAACAACTAACATAATCTCCTACTATTAGAGAAAAATCTCAATAAAACAGTTGCATTTATCACTAAAATAACAAACTATATGAAGAATCGACCTCTACAGTAAAACTGAGATTGAACAAACAGTAATAAAATTCACCCTGTCAGACCACAACATGTGGACAATTTTCCACATTGCTGGTCAGTTCCGATGCTCTTGCATCATATACGTTGACCTAGAGGTGGCGCGTCAACACAAATCCAGTGAAGAGGAAGTTTTAGTCAAACTACTTTTCTTTGACCATGAGCGTACTTTGGAGAACTTTGTCGAAGTGAATTTAGTGTATTAGTCGGAAAACCTAACCCACTAGTAAATGGAATATACCTGAAGGAACGACAGACTACTTTAAAGTTGCAATGTCTTAAATATTTTATAGGGCATATTATTATAATTTACGCGACCATTAAAAAAAAAATTGCAGGCCTTAGAAGTGTCTGTTTTTTTGGGATGATAGATTAGTTGGTATGATTGGATATTATCTTTTTATTTAGTTTTAAATTTCATTAATTTAAGATATTTTTGCTTTGTTGTAAAAATGCTCAAAGAGTAGATTTTTACTAAGTCAGAAATTGTTGGTATATCTTATTTATAGGTTATTGGATATATTTTTGATGTTATAGTGGTAACAACTATATATTCCTTGTATATCTAACTAACGGTTATTAGATATACTTTTGGTATTATAGTAGCACTTTTGATATTATAGTGGCAGAGAATAAGTTTGATCTTAGACCTAGCCCATATTTTGTTGATGTTATAGTGGCAACAATTAAGTTTAGTCTTGAACATAGCCCAAATTCTAACAACAACTAAGTTTAGTCTTAAACATAACCCACATTCTTTTGGTATCATAATGGCAACAACTAAATTTCATCTTAAACTTAATTTATTTTAACAACAAAAACAACTTACCAATTTATTTATCTAGCACAACATAAACATATCTATATCTATATATATATATATATATATATATAATTGATTAAGCATTTACTTTAATCTTATTACTTTTCACATATTTTAAGCATAATATTAGTCTCATCATTCTCACGGTTGCAAGGGTTATTAGTCACTCGTTCACAATTTTACATAAGATTTTGTATGCAAACTAAGTTGCTTAAATTAAACGTTTTTGGCTTGTATGTGAGTGAATTATTTTTCTGTGTCAATCAAGTATCTATATAGTCAATCAAATATATATAAATAAAACATTTACAATGTTTTAGTTCAAATAATAATTAATAATAAATTATGATAATGTTTTGTTTAATATTATTTTGAGGTAAAGAATTGTTTTTAAAATAAAATTTTATATTCATTTATCTTATTATATTACAAAATTTATTAAAAGCATTTTTAATATATATATATATATATATATATATATAACAATTTTTTCATACGAAAGGCTAGGTCTTTTATTTTATTTTTACAAGACACCTTTATGAGAATTTGTTAACTAAAATCCAGGGGCTTATTCTAAAATTATGAGAGAGGACCATGGAGACACAACACATGGACCACCTTAACGATAAATGCTATTGCAAAATTTGTATTCTCTAGGGATGATAAAGTATTCCATATTTTTCTTATTTTGTATAAAGATTAATTCTAAATAAAGATTAATTTAAATAAATATTAATTTAAATAAAGATTATTTTTATTTTTATTAAAAAGTAAGTGGTTTTTTTTTCCTTCTCAGTTTTTACAATTTTTTGGAGGTTTTTTTTGCATGTCATTATTTAGAGTTAGGTTTAAAGGTTTATAATCATAGCTATTCTCATGTTGTTTAGGAGGTAAAAACATATTACTTGGTAGTATATAGGGACATTAGTTATCACATAATATGTAATGTTGTTCTAATTATCATATAAATATGAATCATTCAGTTGACCACTTTATTAGACCATTGCAAATTACTAAAACTTTAGAAATGTGGATCTTAGTTAGCTCGATACTAAACAAATTAAACAAATTATAGACCAATTTATTAGAGTTTCTTTCATATCTATTAGTTTTGTAAAACAAGGTAATCATCTAGCCATAAAGAATTTGGATGGAATCATAACTCAAAATAATAACTCTTCCATTTGTAGGGATGTAGAATTGTAATATGATCACCAACAAAAGCATAATGAGACAAAATGAAATGAAAAACCATGATTTTAAAGAATGAATATTTATCTTGTTTTCCAATTTGCATAAAAACAAACTCAAATTGTGGTGGGTAAAGGTTGTATTGTAATAATGTGCTGTGCAAACACATTCAACATAAAAACATACACAAATCATGATGGATAAATGTTGTATTATAATAATGTGATCTACAAACACATTCAATTACAAATAATTGGTTTTATAATAAAATTATTTTGAAACTTGAGCAAAATATTAAATTCTAATGTTGATGCATTACCTTACTTTCTAGTCTATAAGGATGAAACTTGCAAAAAGTTCATTAACATAGACCCTTCTGGTGAAAGAATCAAGCCCATAGAAGGTTAGATGTCATGTTTAAAATTAAAAAACATTATAGCAACCAACAAATTATGCAAGTTTCTTTTTATTAATGTGAATTATGTTTGGTTTGTATACTTAAAAGTATAACTTCTTTTCCTTCTAATGTATTTTAAATTTCATTCCTGATATGTTTGTTTGTAGTGGGTTGATTGGAATTAACAAGGTACCAATAGTCTTACTTTTAGCTAAATTCTTTGAGGGTGGGGTGTAGTGTTATCAAATATTTGAAACTCAAGAAGTTAACTCAATTAGTTGTTACCAATATTTTTAAGCATTTAGTTAGTTATGTGTATGAACGTGTCTAGTTTAAACTCTCATAATACAAATGTAAGAAAATATCCCTTAAATGCCTCGAAAAGAACATATATATATATAACTAACTTGGAAGGAAAGCACACCTCACAATACAAATTAGGTAAACCATTGGTTGCCTAGCAACAAGTGAATCAAAGAAAGGCAAACCTGTGATTAGTAACAATTAGCAACAATATCAAATAACTTCACTTGTGTCTCTAGACCACCTGAGCCCTTGGATATATATATATATATATATATAGAGAGAGAGAGAGAGAGAGAGAGAGAGAGAGAGAGACTATGTATATCTCCATAAATTCCACTAATCAAACCATCAAATCCCACCCAAAAAAGGTCTAATTTAGCCATAATCTTAAAAATATAGTATTATTGTTATATTGCCAACCTTTCTTATTCTTACGGAGATTTTTTTTTTTTTTTGGTAAGAAAATGTATCTACATTATACTAACAAGCAAAAATTTACATATTTTAAATCATTTTACATCCAAGAGTGCATTGTCTTTTTCAAGATGGGAACTCACGGGATCTACCCCAAGAAGGAGAAACAAGAACCTAGAGGTCTTACAGTTTTCAAAAGACAGTTGAAATTTAACTAAAAACATGCTCCTAAGATCTAGCATTACATAGCTTTTGCATGAGAAACAAAAATTGGTGTGAAGCGAGCCACAAGGCTCTCTGGCACAGGTCTACCATCCACACAAAAACGAATACTGAGGGGGCATGCTAAGAGGCCAGACTGCACTGGGAGAACCAACCTGAAAGTTTCCATAAAGCCAATGAGCTAGATACTTCCACATTGAAATTGCAAGGTTGCCACACTTGTGCCACATTGCACTTGGGCGCTACCTTGAGCCTGCATGTTGCCAGTGCCCATCAGAAGCTCGTCAAGAACGTAGTAGTCATAGGGACTTAGATAAGGAGGGGAGGAGGGAGCGTCGATCACTGAGGGGACAAGAACATGGGAGGGAGGGAAATGGGCCATATGAGCATAGGGGATGGGCAGAGAGAAGAGTCGAAAGGAGGGGAATGCGAAGGGGAGGAAGTGGGAGAGGAGGAAGGGATGTTTGGTGGAAATTCGACGCGAAGGACACTCGCAAGCTGTCTGATCAAGGAGAAAGAGTGGCTTTGGTGGGCTGAAAGCTCGGCTATCTAGCCAGAGGCCTGCAACCTCTCCGGAGCTCTTTCCTTGGGTTGTTAGGCAAGGAGGTTCTAGAGATCCCATAGCGTTGGACGACCTTTACTAGTCTTCGCCACCTCCATAGCGAGAACATCTTTACAAATGGACTCTGGTATACCAAATCGAACATTGCAACAATGGTGACATCATCAAACGTGGTGGGGAGGCGCCCTCGACCTCTCCCTCTGTTAGGGCATCGACCCCTCCCCCTATCATGGTTCATTTTCTGATGGTAGTAGAGAAGGGTTGCAACGTTGGAGTGAGAGGGAGCGCTGGAGGGAATGGAAGACAAAGAATGAATATTAGAAAAGGGAATGTTCATGGCTTTAGATAGTTTATTGCAGGGGCGACGAAGCATAGGAGCTTGGTTCGGAGACAACTGGAGCCAGGGAGTAGTAATGTATGAGACTGCCACTTGGTGAGGGGTGTGAGCCAAGTGGAGGCTGTTGACGAGGAGGCTTGTGAAATGTGTCGAAGGACTTGGGAGCACCCAGTTTTGAGGATATGCTTACAAAGAGTTCATTGCTATGAACACCTCCCAATAGATGGCTGATAAACACTGGCATCAAAACACTTACTTCCTGATACATCTCAGATTTAAAAATTAAAGTAACAAAAAAACATAATTTTATTTATTTATTTATTATTATCATTATTAATTATAAAAAGTTTAATATATAATTTAAACATATACAAATTTAAAAAAAACATGTAACAAGATTTTTAACCATGGAGATTCTCCTTCACTTAACTATCCAGATTCTTAACTATAAATAGACTTTGTTACAATACCATGTGTCAAGACCATAGCTTTCTAATACCATAACTCATATTCAAATGATGTTTTTCTCTTAATTAATCAATTTAATAAAAAAAAATGGACATAACTATTTTTAAGATAATTCTCAACCCTTAATTTCTGATTATTATGTAGAATGTTCTAAAATATTCTAGAGAAACTAAATCCCTATCATCCACCTAATAATTATTGATAATCGTGTCAAGCACTCTTCAGCCAAGTAGATAGAGATGTTGTAATGTAATATAATGTAAACATTTAACTCGGTCAAAATAAAATAAAAATAACCTTAAGTTAAAATAAAAAATTTATGTTATTATTTTTATTTTTATTAATTTTTGTTGGGTAATTAAGGTAAACTTGATCTCGTCAAGTTATTGGTGGTTTTTGAGCTTCAAGTATTGAACTAATTTTGAGCTTCAGGTATTGAACCAATGTAGTAATCATGTTGAATATAGCCTATTTAAAATGGTAAATTAAATCCACCTAAATCCATCTTAATTCCAAATCTACCAAAAAAAATTAAATCTCTTTCTATCTCAAGGAATTTAATCAAATTTGATCTTTCGAAATCTAATAAACCCAAAACTAAAATAATTATAAAATAATTAAATTAAAATTATAAAAATTAAATTAAAATTATAAAAATCCTATTTTCACCGTATTAAAATAATTAAATTAAAATTATATAAATCATATTTTCACCCTAAACACATAGCCGCATCATTATACATTACGTAATCTTCATTTAAATTTCTGGACCGCCTACAAACTTTTAAAAGATATGATATCCATTCAATATATATACCTGGAAATTTGTGCAGAAGTGACTGCCTACTAAGAATCCTATGGCTTCGGGAGTGAGGGTATATACCCACACACACGTGGCAATTTTCTAAGCTCTTATAGTTTTAAATCCTGATGAGTTAATAAGCACATAAATTTAATGATGTACTTATACAATGATCCAAGTTTTTCCACGTCACTTGAAAATGAACCTGAAAGAATAGCATGTTTCCCTTGTTATTCATCGTCGTACAGTAGTCACGCACATGGACAGATACATATTTTGAATTTCAATGACAATCTCTAAAGCAGCAAATCTATTTCTAAATTCTAACACACAAAAATCTTAAACGAACGGAACAACGATAACGATATCTTCGACTCCGCTCTTCGTGAGACTGGCGTGCAGGTCGAATTTGCGGTGACAGTTATGAGGTGATGGTGGGGACCATAGGTTGGGTCATCACTTTGGTTTTGGCAATGGACGTGGAGATTGTTTGATGGGCATGAGCGGCGGAAGAGCATCAAGAGAGCCTTCATTATTGGCGGGGGGAGAATTAACAGAATTTTGATAGTTTCATCAATCTCCCTGAGGAGAAGGAGCGGAGATGGGAGGCACTGGAGAAGAAATAGCAGGGGAGACGTGAGGCACCGGAGAAGGAAGAGGAGCGGACTTGGGAAGAGGAGGAGGAGCGAAGGCGAGAAGCGGCGGAGGTGGAAGAGAAGCGGAGACAGGGGCCACCATAGGAGCAGCAGCGAAGACCAGAGGAGGAGGAGCGGAAATGGGAGGGGCCAGAAGAGGAGTAGACGAGGCGGTAGGAGGATCGGTGATGGGAGGCACCAGAGGAGGAGCAGCGGAGGCAGTGGGAGGAGGAGATGCAGAGACGGGAGGCATCGGAGGAACATAGTTGGGAGGAGAAGCAAAAACGGAAACAGGGGCTAACGAGGGAGGAGAAGCAACGGAGACGGGTGGAGGAGGAGAAGCGGAGACGAGTGGAGGAGGAGAAGAAGGGGAGATTGTATGCACTGGAGGAGGAGGAGCAGAGGCGGTGTCTGGGGGAGGAGCAGCGGAGACGGGTGGAGGGGGAGAAGATGAGACGATGTGCATCGGAGGAGGAGATGCGGAGACAGAACGCAGGGGAGGAGGAGGAGTGGCTATAGTATGCACTGGTGGAGGAGGAGCAGATTTAACGACGATGTGGGGAGGAGTTGCGGTGGAGACGGGTGGAGGAGGGGAAAAGGGGACGGTGTGCACTGGAGGAGGAGGAAAAGCGGAGACAGAACGCACGGGAGGAGGAGTTGGATATGATGGGTGTGGGGAAAACGTGGCCAAAGGAGGCGGTGTGTGGTGTGTTTTCGGGCAGTCGCGACTAGGAAATATGCAATTATATGGAGGGGGAGGAGGCCTCATATTGTGCTTGGGATGGGAATGGTATGGAGATGGAGGGGAGTTGGATTGTTGATGATGAGGGGGAGGGGGTCTCATATTGTGCTTCGGATTGGGATGGTATGAGAATGGAGGGGAGTTGGTGTGATGATGGTGAGGGGGAGGAGGAGCTGGAGTTCTCCTATTGTGCTTGGGATTGTGATGGAATGGGTATGGGAATGATGGAGAGTAGGTACGATGATGAGGGGAGGGAGGAGGTGGCGAACTCACATGGTGATTGGGATTGGAATAATATGGGAATGGTGAGAGAGGGGAGTTGGTGCGGCGATGAGGGGGAGGAGGTGCTCTGATACTGTGCTTCGGACTGGAATGATATGGTGGGGGAGGGGAGTTGGGGTGACTATGAACATGCCATTGCCAATTAGCTACATCACTTTCTTCATATATTGATGCTGATGATCCGTCAACAACTGCGGCATAGATTATTACCGGAAGAAGAAGATAAAACAGGTGCATGCAAGAGATTTCGAAGTGCAAACCAGCCATATGAATGCCTGCAGCTCTATCTATTTCTTCAAACTACCAATAACACTAGACACATCTTTCTCTGTGTTGGTTCTTGGTGCGAGGAAGGATGTTGTAGTTGAGACGGAAGGCAACTTATATAGAAGTAGCGGACCTGATCGTCTCACCCTCCATAGTCATTCACCAACTACACTCACTCTGATAGTCATTCGCCAACCACACTCACTCTGAAGTCGTCAGCAGTCCCCCCATAACCCTTGACTATGCATCAGACTTTGATTAAAATATTCATACGTTGACGGAGCGGCGGCGCATCAACACAAATTGAGTTGAGAATGAAGCTTTGTCAAACTACTTTATATTGACTAAGAGGGTCGCGAACTTTGTGAAGTGAAATTAATGTATTAGTCAACATAAATGTCCATAAAACCTAACCCACTCATAAATGTAGCATCCCGGAACTTAACACAGAGCAGTTTAAAGGTTAAATATTTTATAATGTATAAATGTAGTATCCCTGAACTGAACACGGACCAGTTTAAAGGTTAAATAATTTATAAGGTATATTTTTAATTTACATATTATTAAAAAAAATATAGGTGATAAAAATGTTTTTTTGAATATTTCAGTGGTTGGTATAATGGGATGTTATTTTTTGATCTGATTTCAAATTTACATGAGATATTATTGGTCTCTTGAAATAAGCCCCACTCTATTGAAGTTTTGGCTCTTCTTAAATCATAAAATATACTTTTGGCATTATATAGTTACTACTAAATTTGATCTTGGGTTTAACCTAGATTCTCCAACTAATTGCACATTTACCATAATAAAGAAAAAAATAACCGTTTAATTTAATCTTATTATTTTTCACATATTTTAGCTTGCATGTTACTTGTCCCCATCCTGACTAGCTCACAATCTTAGTACACTAGGTTGTACATGCAAACTAAGTTGCTTAAGTTCAAGTTTGACTGGTATTTGAGTGAATCATTTTTTTATCAATATTTACATTCTTTTTTGTTATTTAATAGTAAATTATGATGTTTTATTAAATAAAAAATTATTTCTATCAAATAAATTTTAGTAAATATATTATATATTTTTTCTAAACTATTTAAGATAGATTAAAGTTAAATTTGAATTTAGTATTAATCTCTAACATTTTATGTTATAGTATAATTTGTAAAGAAATTTTGAATTGATTTATATAGTAATGGTTACCTGTAACTCGAACAATAGCTCATTATGATTGTTTGCATGTTAGTCATTTGTCGTGATTCTTACCACTACTATCACCCCCTAATCATAGGATCTCCTCCATTATTTAACTATTCACCTAAATATTCATGATAAAATCCATAATGAGATTGTCTTTATACAATAAGCATTGCACACTAAGAGATACATCTTGGATTTTCAATCCGCCTTCAAACAATAAGAAGGATCATTAGTAAGAAAACAACATCATAGTATGTACTTCACTTTTATAAACTAGAAAATGAATTGAATCAATTTTATAATTAATTAAATATAATTTATTTTCCGGCTACACATTTTTCCTTTGAAAAAATTTCCTTAATGAATAAATAATAAAAAGAGAATAAACATTTTTATTTTTATCATTAATCAAAACTTTTAATCATAGTTAGATTAACCTCTATTCTAAAAAAATTTAATGCATAATTAAATTCATCTATGAAAAAAAGTGAACTTACCTAAGTCTAAATAAAAAAAAATCAATATTTTCTTATTGCTTTTATTATTTCATTCCTTATTTATGAAACACAAGTCAGATTGTCACATCTCAGTTTCTCCCTGCACATCTCTCCCAACCATCCAATATTGAATATGCCTTCCAAAACCTGCACAAAAGCCAATCACATGTCCATCTCCTACATATGTTACATATACGAGCTAGATACAACCTAATGTGATCCCTTATGACTCTGCGTTATACGCTTTATTCAAACTATAAGGCCAACACCATCAAAGTAACCAAAGTCGGATATCTGGAAAGTTGCGTGTAAAAAACAAATACAAGTCCCCGTGATTTAAGAACCGTGATCTTTCACTTTTAAGACTTTCTCCTAGCGTCCTTTGATGAGTAAAAACAATGTTTTCACGAGAAAAAAAATGTAACGAAAATTGTGAAGAGGCAATAACTAGTATTTCATCGATAATATGTTGTTTTACACTACCTAAGCGCTACATTGATGAAAGGCTGTACCTTTCATGATACTAACCACAAATTTGAATCCCTTCATTATCAATTAAGATGTTTGATAGTGAAAAGGTGAATCACATGGGTATAATTACATTAAAATTTATATAATTTAATTAACAAAGAGGTGGATGAATGTAAAATTGATATCTTTTTAATAAGAATGTTTATGGAGGTATGAATATGAAAGGAGCCATGATAATTTGCTATAGTATATAATATGTTATTCTAAATAATTTAAAGATAATAAATACATCATTGAATACTAGATTAAATATACCAACAATAATATGTTTAATTAGTTTCAAGTGTTGGCTAGATGCATAGGGAGTACAAACAACAATACACTAAATAATACTTTCCAAACTCATAAAAATATTTAGAAAATGCAATTGTTTTCTAAAAGATCTATATAGTGTTTTAATTCCTTGCATGGTATAAATTTTTGAGCTAATTTTTCTTTATAAAATTTCTCAATATAATCGGACTTACATCACTACACAGCCAACAACTTTGTTGTTTTAGCTTTGTAACGGAGTCTCTTTTCTCCTTCCAAAGTTTATGGTAGATTTTTATAGAACCTTATAATGTCATGTCAAAGAAAAATGTACTTTTCTACACTAGGGTAAATAGGGAACCATAATAAGGAACGTTAACCTAATTAGCTACGAGTGAAGAAACAAGAACTCTCAAAGATGAGTAGTAACCAGAGGAGGCTTATAGTTAGCGGAAGTTATCAATAGGAGATATGCAAAAGGACCCAAGGCAAAGGAAAGGTGTTTTTTCGATAGTGGCACTTAAGGAAAGGTTGCATTGCAAAAATTTCAAGGTAAATATCTAGATGATGGAAGTTCAGGTGGTGTACACCGAAAAATAAGAAGGCAAAACCCAACAAATAAGAAATGTAGTGAGTGGTGAGATAGACTACCTTATGGCGTGGTCTCCTTCGGTCTCTATTTTCCTTTCTTCTTCATTTCACCAAACAAAACAACAATCTCCATTTTCCTTTCTTCTTCATTTCGCCAAACGAAACAATCTAGTGCAGATGATCTTTTATATTGAATTTGATACATTGACAAAAAAAAATATGAACCCTCCATTAGAATTGAACTCTTTAAATTATTTGTTCTACGTGGGTGTAGAAAATTAGAATAAATATTGAAGATGTGTACAAGCACTTAAAAAATTACATTTTGATTGTGATTTTGATTTTGATGTACTTAAGTATCTCAAATACATATTAAAATAAACTCAAATTATATAATAAACACAATAATATTTAATAAAATATATTTAGATTCCTAATAAAGTTTTCTCACTGCAACTTATGATAAATACTGAAAGTTATGTTATTCATACCTGAATATGAAAAATGATTTAGGAATATATTGATTACATGTTTAGGTTAAAGCAAGGTAGAATCGGCAAAGTTATGTTATTCATACCTTATTTTATTATGAATCACATTGTCTAATTCAAAATGCGTCGACCAAATATTTTCAATATAATTTTTCCAAAAACTCTTCTTGTTAATAAATTATTTTATTATTATTTACAGTAATGAAATTGTCCATCCTATTTCAGAAAGTATGGGAAACCACGTCCTTCTTAATCAGGGTATATATACATCTCAATAGAATTGAAAATGGGGAAGCATAATGTCTTAAGTCAACGGAGGGGCATTAAGCGAAACCATGCCCAAGTTAATTTGATTCCCCTTTCAACGCCTTCAAAAATATATTATTTATTTAGAGATGCGGAGTGAATGCATCACTTTCCACCCATGTGCTAGGCTATGTTTCAATGCTTATAAAGAATTACATGGGGGCAGTGACTTACAACTGAGCAGCTTCCACTTGTGTGATTATGCAATTTCAATTATTTGATGGCGCTGTCATAGCCCTAGGGACGCTATTGTGGCCAGCCCAAACCGTTTGAAATTGCTGAGTAATTTATGTATATATGGGCAAATATATATGGTATAGATTGTATTATTTTTCAGTCTCGCTGAGTAATTTATGTATACGTCACGCAAATAGTTATGATATATGTTGTATTACATATCCTTTATAACGTGGAATGATGAGCAGCATTGAACTTTAGATTTTAGTATAAATGGGCTGGATTAATCAAATTAGTATTCCAAACATTTTTAAGTTTGAAAATATGCATAACATCCAAGATAGCGTTAGTAGTTTATGTTTGAAAGTTGTTTTATATTATTTAGATATAATTATATGGTATTTATTTTGGAATAGAGGTTTTATAATTTAAATTTAATTAGTATAATTACATTTAATAATGTGGTTGATATATGTTGATAGGTTTATATAAAGCATATATACAATTATATTTTCCAATAAAATTAATATACGTTGATAAGTTATATCAACCACATTAATAATTATTATGTATATTTTTGAAATACCAACTATTTATTATGTGTATTTTTTTAAAGACCAGTTATATAAATAATAACAACCATATTCTTATATATTTATGATTATTATATTAATAATATAATAATATTATTATTATAATTTATGATTATTATTAATATTATAATAATAATATTATATAATTATTATATTAATATAAAGCCCCAAGGGTTAGCTCAATCGGTCAAGTCAGGGCCTCACCAGATGGGAGGTCACAGGGTCAATTCCCGAAAGCTCTTGGGGTTAGGTCTTGCAGTAAGCCGGGGGGCATCAGCCCAGATTTTTCTAGTGGACGTAGCGCCACCCATTGACCGAAGGTGTCCGTGAACCACGCGCAAAAAATAATAACAATATAATTATTATATTATAATAATAATAATATATTAGTTATTATATTAATAATAATAATAATATATTAGTTATTATATTAATAATAATAATAATAATAATAATAATTATTATTATTATTGATGATGATGATGATGGTTAATGTCCACTGAGACCAAACTTTGGTCTATCAGACCTAAAGAAACAAATTATTTAGTTTGATTTAAAATTTTATTCCTATGCTCAAAAAGCTTGGAGAGAAGCCTCCCGAGCTCACTATAATTTTGACAACGTAAAAGGCTAGGAAGGTCAGTATTGTGACAAAGATTATGAAACTGAGATATAATGTGGTTGTACGTGGGGCACTCTAAGAGGAAGTGGTTTTCATCCTCGATGTTGCTATTCTCACAGAGATGGCAGATCCTTTCCATCCATGGTGTTTTAGGAACTGGCTAACGACCTGTTTCACTATGGAGCTCATGAGAGTTCGTTCTAATCGTTGCTATATTAATTTTCTTCTTTGAGATAGTTAAAATAGAGAGATACTTTTGATCTTCTAGGGTAGGGTTGATGACCTTCTTATAATAACTTAATTTTCTTTTAGCCGCTAAATCTTTCTCACACCACATTTTTTCTTTGAACTTAGAAGTAACAATTTTTTTAATGTCATTAATGTTTTGCAATGCATCATTCTCGTTGATCTCCCAATAGTTTAACTAGGCCCTTGTGTCTTTATACCACCCCCATTTGAGCCTTAGGTGGTTTTGGCTGGAATTTAAAGCTAGCTTAGGAAGTCTATGATCTCCTATGTTATTGAGTTTGTGCTTATACAACAAAAGCCTAATCATAGCTAGGCTCTCGATAGGGGCAAGACCTACTTCTATAAGGAGAATAGGATAGGGTGTATTGCTTTTAATTTTCAGGTTATACGTTATAAAACGCTTCTGGATTTTCTCAATCTTTCTCCAAGATTCTCTAGAGATGTTGCAACCCCAAACCTCACATCCATATAGGATAACCGGAGTGACTAAAGTTTCAAAGAGGAACTTATTTTTATCCCACATTACGAGGTTTGACATTTTACGATTATTTTCAAGACCAAAATAAGCTTTCCACCCCCCATTAATCCTTTTCTCAATGCTATGGTTCCAATTGAGCTTGTGATGAATATCAATTCCTAGGTACTTGTAAGAATACACTTCCTCCAAGTTATTATTGTCATACTTAAAATTAGCGTAAGTGTCCTTCTTAGATTTGATAATCATAACTTTTGTTTTATCAGTGTTAACAGTCATACCCATGGTAGAGCATAAATCCTTAAGAAGCCTAAGTTGCTTATCAAGGTCAGATGGGCACCTTGCGAGAAGAACAATATGCTCAGCATAGAGAAGAAGGATGACGACTATCCCAGCTAAGATCATGCCAGCACATCCTGCTTCCTCTAAATAACCTTCGAGCTTGTCGATGTGAATGCCAAATAGGGTAGGGGAGAGGGGGCAACCTTGTTTAACACCGATGTTACACTTAATATCCTTCGACCACCCCTCATTGCTCTTTAGCTTAGCAATTACATTCTTGTATAACCTTATAGTGGCAGCTCTCAACTCGAAAGGAACCTTTAGCTCTTTTAATCTATTCCAAAGGTTGTTTCTAGGAACCGTATCGAAAGCCTTTCTAAAGTCCACAAAGAAACAAAAGAGATTGGATTTATCATTATGACATTCCTCCATAATGATCCTAAGCGTAATGAGGTGGTTTGTTGTTGAGTGATGCCTTCTGAAACCCGCTTGGCCTTTAGCCCGCTTACCTTCACTTTCAAGCCATATGCTCAACTTCTTTTCCAAAATACTACCATATAACTTAGCTAAGAGAGGGTTGATCATAGTTGTTCGATAATTAGAGGGGTTATTTGAAACCCCACTTTTAAAAATAGGGATAATGAGGCTCTCAGTCCATGGTTTAGGGAACCCTTGCTTGACTGCTTGATTGAAAAGCTTGTGGATGTGGGGGATGAGGACAGGACCTCCAATCTTTAAGATTTCCGCCTGGTAACCTTCAATGTCCTTAGCTTTCCCATTAGCCAGTCGATTAACCCCAAACTCAATGTCTTCTAAAGAGAAAACTTCTTTCTTTGTGAGCAGGGTTTCAAAGTTATACATGACATTTGGAGATTCATAAAGCTTTTTAAGATAGGAATTCCAATCGTGTAGAACAATTTTATTATTATCTTTAGTTTTCCTAGTTAGAATCTACCTCCAAAATTTCTTAGGAGCTACCTTAGAGAGGTGTAAGAGATTCTCTTGTCTTTGACGAAGGTACTCCCTCTTTTTCCTTTTAGTTAGGGCTTTGTATATTTTTATCTTGCCCATTTTAAGATATTCATCAACAGCTTCCTTAATTGCTCTCCTCGCACTTTTACAATCTTTGTCATATTATGGGTTGGTTTTTCTATTTCTTTTACTATTTGAAACTTCAATTGAGAACTTGTTAATAGAATATGAGAGGGTTGTAGTAAAATTATGATAGAGGTCTTCTATGTTGTCTGTACTAGATAAAGGAAGCAAATTAGTTTTTAATTCATTTAGAAAGAAATCGTTTTTATTTCTATCAAATATTAAGTTCTTTTGGATATAAGGATTATTTTCTATGGGATCTCTATGCATGACAAAATTGAGATTTATAAGTAAAGGCCTATGATCAGAGTCAGGCTCGTGGTTGTTTAAAATGTCAAACTTTATTATTTCATTGTATAAGGGGAGATCGGAAATAACATAGTCTACTACACTGCTACCAAGCCCATGGATGCAGGTCATTTGGCTAGAATTGGGCCACTTCGTTAGACCGTTGCAAATTATGAGATCCTGAGCACTACAGAGCTTGACTAGCTCCAACCCAAACAAATTCTCCCCGAGGTCTTCAGAGCTCCTTTTGTACCTATTAGCTAGAGTAGGGTCTTCGTCTAACCAAAGAGGATTAGGGTTGGAATGATTGCTTAGAATAATAGCTTGGTTGCTTGAAGTTCGAGCATTAAAGTCACCTATTAAAAGGATATTGCCATCATTCCTTAGGCTAGAAATATCATTCTCTAAACCATTGTAAGGACTAATTTTATCTAGATTCTTCTTCTTATAGAAGTTAGAATTGATGGGGGGGAAATAACATATTGCTATGTAGGTCTTTTTATTATTAATGTCACTGATCTCTATCCAACTATTGATTGTGAGGGTCGTTTTTATAAATTCTAGCATCGGGGGAGATGTTCTTCTTAATGTAACAAGCTATTCCCCCGATGCCTCTATGGGAGGATCGCTTGTTCCAGGTAGACCATAGCATAAAGCCATCTATGTTAGGGACCTTAGATTCTTCGTGCTCCCAAGTTTCAACAAGCAAAATAATATCAACATCATTTGAGATCCAACTTAGCTTGGGGCCTTTGTTCCATGGAAAAACCCGACAGTTCCAAGAGAGAATCTGGAGCATGTTGAATTGCTATTTGTTACTATCTTTTTGGGTTCTATCTCGAATAAAGGCTTTTCTATTTCTGATTATTTCCCATTTTCCTTCCTTTCTAGCTTCTTTTACCTTTTGAACCTCCTTTCTTAATTCTTCTTCTTTTGGAATGAGATCTTCATTTATAAATATTCCCATTCCTTTTAGACTTTAGGTTTTAATAAGTATGTCGTACTTATGATCAGTAGAGCTCACCTTTATTCGGATCAGTTTTCCTTTATTCTCGGTTAATTTCCCCAACCTTGTTGCTTCTGTGAGACACATTGTTTCAATTTGTAATCTATTATGTAATTCTGTTTGGGCTATGGCTAAAGTATCCTCATCTACCTCCTCTTTTAAATCGAAGATTATAAGGTTCAAGGCCCTTTTGTTACGCTCGTGGTCTAATTCTATTAATTCTTTCATTTCATCTTTAATTGGTTTGATATCTAATTTATCTACCACATTATTTAGGGTGAGGCGGTTATTAACTTTTTCTTCTAGTTCTTTAATCATGCCTTTCATTTTAAGACTCTCTAAAGTATCAACATCTCCTTGTTGGGATGTTTGGTTAGTATCTTGGTTTTGTTTTTCTATAACCTGCAACTTAGTCTCCATTGCCTCCATTTTATTCTCCAATAGTTCTATTTTATTTTCTATTTGTTTTTGGATCATGTCTTCAAGAGATGAAAATTTATTTTCCAACATGGCTTCTAATTCTGTTTGTAATTTTACGTCTCTTTCTTCTCTACGTTTCTCTAAAGACTCTATATACTCATAAAGGCCTTGTAGAGTAACTGTGCTAGGTCTGCCTTTGGTAATCTTTGGTAGTTGTGGTGAAATATTCATACTTGAAAATATATGAGAAAATATGTATTAGGAAAAGATAAGGAATGTGTGCACCTGATATCAGCAAACTTGACGGAAAATTGCACGTGCCCACCGCAGCCCGCAGACCAAGCCTTCAAAGCCGCGAAATGTATCCGACTTCCTGCCTTTCAAATGTGCTTCCAATCCCGATCCTCGCACTCTTTATAATAAGTTATCTTTTAACATTGCAGCTTCGCACTATTTATATATAAGATTCCAGATCCGAAGACCTCGCACTATTGATATAAGACCTCATAGAGATCTGAAGAATTCGCACTGTTTATATATCAAAGACTGCAGAGATCCACTATTTATATCCTCGCACTGATTATATATCGAAGACTGCAGAGATCCTCGCACCGTTTATATATTGAAGACTGCAGAGATCCAAAGACCTCGTATTGTTTATAAATATGTGTACAAATAATAAAACTATTTCCAAAGAGAAAAGATCCGAAGAGAAAAGATCTTATATAAGACCTCACAAAGATCCTAAGATCGTGCACTATTTATATATCGAAGACTGCAGAGATCTCTTATCACTGTGGCCGAACCCAATCCTCACACTGTTTATATATCGAAGACTGCAGAGATCCCTTATCACTGTGGCCAAACCCGATCCTCGCACTGTTTATATATCCGACGACAGATCGCACGTGCCCACTGCAGATGATAATAATAATAATAATAATAATAATAATAATCTGGTCTTGATGATGAACCACACTTGTTGGTTTGAAACGCGTCGACCAAAAAATTCTCTTATGTGATTTGTACTGAAAGACTTTGCTTAATTCATTATGGATCACAAAAGCTTGAATACAAAAAATACTTATTATTATTATTATTATATCATATTATTATTATAATAATGTAATATAATTATTATTATATTATTATAATAATAATATTATATTATTATTATTATAATAATATTAACTCATAATAATATTAATTAACAATAATAATTTTCATAACAATAATAATTTTAGTAAATATGGCTCAAATACTCATAAGGCTTCATTTCTATCTATGACACGAATCATTGCAAATGTATAATAATGTAAATAAATAATTACTTAATTTTATTAAAAAACATTAAATTTTAATATTGTTTTTGGAAAAAATATAAATATTTGTATTTTATTTTATTTTATAAGTTATAATAATAATAATAATAAATAAATAAATAAATAATAGTTAAAAAGTTAATTATGGTTAAACAATAATAATATTTTTTAAATTAACAATTATTAAATAATATAATATGAGTATTAATTAATTAAATAAAAATAATAATAATTAATTCATATTTACGTAATAATAATTAATAATGATAATAATTAATAATAATAATAGTAATAATAATTAATTCTTTGTCACAATGTGACGTTGGACCATGGTTGATTTTCATATTGAGACAATCTTTGTCACAAAGCGACATTTGACCATGGTTGACTATGATTCACTATGTTTGACCCAAAGGAATAACAAACCATTGGGATTAATATAAAAATCCCAGATTGACCATTCTTTACCATGATTGACCATGTTTAATTCTATAAAACATGCTTGACCATGATCAACCATGGGTGACCATGGTTGACAATGATTGTCCATGATTTTTATATGGGGACAATTTTTTTCACAATGTGACATCCTACCATGGTTGGTTATGGTTGACCATGATTGATATTATAAACCCAAGTTAATAATAACCCCAAGGGAATGATATTATGAACCCAAGGGAAAAATAAACCTAAGGGATTAATACTAAAATACTAAAACCCCATGATTGACCATGGTTGATAATCGTTCACCATGATTGATATTATAAACCTAAGCGAATAATAAACCCAAGGGATTGATATTATAAATCGAAAGGAATAATAAACCCAAGGGATTAATACTAAAACCCCAAGGCATTATGAACCGAAGGGAATAATATTAAACCCAAGGGACTAATATTATAAACCCAAGGTATAAAAACCCTAAGATAAATATTAAAAATACTAAAATAAACATGGTTGAGCACGGTTGATTTTCATATTGAGACAATCCTTGTCATAATGCGACATTGGACCATGGTTGATTATGGTTAAACAATGTTAAATAATATTAAACCTTAGGAATATGAACCATTAGATCAATAAACCCAAGGGATTTATATTATAAACCCAAGGGAATAATAAACCTAAGGGATAAAATTATAAACCCACGATATATAAACCCTAACATCAATATTATAAACCCTAAAATAAACATGGTTGACCATGGTTGACTATGGTTGATTTCCATATAGATACAATCCTTGTCACAATGCAACGTTGGACCATGGTCAATCATTGTTGACCATGATTGATTTTCATATTGAGAGAATCTTTGTGGGACGCAACGTTAGACCATGGTTGACCATGCTTGATTTCCATAACCAACCTTGTTTGACCATGGTTGGTTATGATTGACCATGGTTGAAAATGATTAATATTATAAACTTAATGGATTGATATTATAAACCCAAGGTAATAATAAACCCCAAGGGATTAATACTAAAACCCCAAGGGATTATGAACCCAAGGGAATAATATTAAACCCAAGGGAGTAATATTATAAACCCAACATATATAAACCCTAAGATAAATATTATATACACTAAAATAAACATGATTGTGCATCGTTGATTTTCATATTTAGACAATCCTTATCACAATTCCATGTTGGACCATGGTTGACATCATAATAAACCATGGTTGACCAGGGAATAATAAACCCAACCGATTAATAGTATAAACCCAAAGGAACAATAAAACTAAGGGATTAATACTAAAACCTGGAGGGATTATGAAGCTAAGGGCATAATATTAAACACAAGGGACTAATATTATAAAGCTAAGGTATAAAAACCCTAAGATAAATATTAAAAATACTAAAATAAACATGGTTGAGCATGATTGATTTTCATATTGAGACAATCCTTGTCACAATGTGACATTGGATCATGGTTGACCATTGTTGAATATGGTTGACCATTGTTGAATAATATTAAACCCTAGGAATATGAAATGCTTACATCAATAAACCCAAGGGATTGATATTATAAACCCAATGGAATAATAAACCTAAGGTATAAAAATTATAAACCCAAGGTATATAAACCCTAACATGAATATTATAAATCCTAAAATAAACATGGTTGACCATGGTTGACCATTTTTTATTTCCATATAGAGACAATCGTTGTCACAATGCAATGTTGGACCATGGTTAACCATGGTTGACCATGATTGATTTTCATATCAAGAAAATCTTTGTCAAAACACAACGTTGGACCATGGTTGACCATGGTCGATTTCCATATCCATATGGTTTGACCATGGTTGAACATGGTTGGCTATGATTGACCATGGTTTACCATGATTAATATTATAAACCTAATGGATTGATATTATAAACCCAAGGGATTAATACTAAAACCCCAAGGGATTATGAACCCAAGGGAATAAGATTAAACCCAAGGGATTAATATTATAAACCCAAAGATAAATTTTATAAACACTAAAGTAAACATGATTGACCATGGTTGATTGTCATATTGAGACAATCCTTATCACAATACCATGTTGGATCATGGTTGACCATGGTTAATTTTCATATCGAGACAATGCTTGTCACAATGCGATGTTGGACCATGGCTGATGATGGTTGATTTTCATATGAAGACAATTTTTGTCATAATGCAATGTTCAAACATGTTTGACCACAATTGACAATGGTCGACCATGTTTGATTCTATAAAACATGGTTGACCATCATCAAGCATGGTTGACCATGATTGTCCATGATTGTGAATGATTTTTATAAGGAGACAAATTTTGTCATAATGCGAGATCTGACCATGATTGGCCACAATTGACCATGGTTGACCATGATTGATATTATAAACCCAAGTTAATAATAAACCCAATGGATTGATTTTATGAACCCAAGGAAATTATAAACCCAAGGGATTACTACTAAAACCCCAAGGGATTATGAACCCAAAGGAATAATATTAAACCCAAGGGACTAACATTATAAACCCAACATTGGTAAACCCTAATATAAATATTATAAACACTAAAATAAACATGGTTTTTTCATGGTGAGACAATCTTTGTCACAATGTGACATTCAACCAAGGTTGACCGTGGTTGGCTATGATTGACAATCGTTAACCATGATTGATATTATAAACCTAAGGGAATAATAAACTCAAGGGATTGATATTATAAACCCAAGAGATTAATACTAGAACCCCAAGGGATTATGAGCCCAAGGGAATAATATTAAACCCAAGGGACTAATATTATAAACCCAACATATATAAACCCTAAGATAAATATTATAAACACTAAAAAAAACTGTTTTTTTCCCAAGATTTAAGGGATTCAAAATCCAATTCATTAACAAATAGGATAGTTGATCTATGGAAGATCAAAACATATTTTGAAATTGAAAATCCTTCCTCGAATTGTGTTATGCAGAGTTTTATTGTGCCTTGGAATCTATCTTCTGCATTCTGTCATCAAAGCAAAGGAAAATACATATTGCACAATTTTTTTTGGAAATGATAGATCAATTCACTCTATCAATAACTAAGCCTAGTTAGGTTCATGATCAAATTTATTTTTATATTTATTATAACATGAATCCATTATATGAACTCAACAAGAATGGAAAATATTACATTTTCAGGGAAAATAGGAAAAGAGGTGCATAAAGAAACTACCATGTGTATGCCTTAGACATTCATATCCAACAATCCTAGTGTTTCATAAAATTTGCATATCTTACAATAATAAAATATTGAGACACAACAAACCTCCTTGGCTTCATCCGTTGGATCTTTGAGCTGCAATAAAGATCAACAAACAACTTTCTCTGCTTGAATGAATTCACCTCCTAGCATAATTTTCAACTCAGATAAGAGAAGGAAAATAAATTTATAACCTCCCCAAATCAACTTTGAACAATTTATATTCTAGGACCATATTATCAGACCCTTCATGACAATCATTCTCACTTTGAACACATCCCATCTCTACCATGGATACAAAAAGGATATGTATGCACAATTGATGCCATGTCAAGCAGTTATGAAAAATATTCCTCAAATTTCACCCATCCTAGTTTCTCCTTCATTTCATCCTTATCTTCCTTCACTCCTCCCCAAACCTAATCTCCGATGTTGTGCTTATATATTATTTTCTACTGATCTCTGATTTCCAGATTTGAACTTTGTTTTAGTATTTACATATCCGACACATTCTATATTTCATAATGATGTATGTTACAAGTTTAATATACTAATTTTAAATTTCCTTTTGATATAGTTTTCAAATTATAAGCATGAAAAAAGTAATGGAAACATATTTGGTTTATAAGAATTGGAGAAAATACTACCATTCTTAGATGTTTCCAAATTTCCAAGACCTGTAGATTGTTCCATACACTTGGAGGTATAATATTAATATCCTCCATTAGAGAAAATAGGCATGCATGAGCAAGAAGATATATTACAATATGTGGAAATTGTCCATCTCTCATTGAACTAGAAAATAGAGTTGGTATTATAGCATCAATAGAACTAAAAAATGAATGCAACTAATGATGTTCAGAAAATGGTATGAATCTTCATAACAACTCCATTGCTTCCCTTCTTAAGGTCATCAATGGCTTTCAAGTTGCTAAATATGTTATTCTGCCCCACGTGTTCACAATGAGAGTGGAAGAAATACCACACTGACTTACTTTCTTGATATTCATTCCCAAGCTACCATTTTCCCTCGAAATTCCGCATATGGATATAGCTGTAAATTTTCCAAGCTCCTCAGGTTCAACAACTCTACCTAGATGCTGAAGGGAAATACCTATTTTCTCTAGTTTAGAATGCTCAAACATTGTACAAAATAAATCAACCAAGGAAGAAGATCTCGAACTTAAAAAATCCAAAGATTCCATTTCAAACAACTTCAATAACCATTTTCCTATCTGTAAACACCATGTAACTCTTGGTGCATGGCAATAAACATACCTTAGTGTAGAATAGATAAAGCTCAAAATAGCATCCAAAATAAATGAAGGTGGAAGGGACAAAAGATAGTCAAGCATCAAAGCAACCACTTGACAACAATGATTCTTTTCTAAGTAAAAAACAACCTGAGAAAGACCTTTAAGTGAATGTTTCCAAACAGTTGAACTTTTCTCACTTTTATAGATAAATGAATAAGCTTCATCTCTTGTAGCCACTTAACTTGAATGAAAATACTTGTATCTACACACCATGGATCCTGAGTAAAGAAAACAGCTTGTTGTAGTTTGAGACAATTTACTAACCATCTAAGGATGAAATTTCTGACAAACCTCAAGTGTTGGAATTTGCGTAAAAATCAGTGGCTGCAAATATTTTATGAATTCTTTCATATTAGAAATACATGAAAATTAATTTAAAGCCCCACTAACACCTTGGATAGCTCCACATCCATTAGTCCCATCTTCAGATGCATCACCATGATCCTTGATTTGTGAATAATCTCCTAGCTAGCATGTGTCTTCTTTTCTATCAACATCACATGGATCAAATTTTTGCCCTTCTCTCTTAGAGGTTTCCAATGGCACCACATGGTCACTGCAAATAAATGCAGATGAATATATCTTAAAATATGAAGGATGTCAATTCACCAATAAAATACATATCTCTCTTCAAGTGTCTTGGGCTAGAGAACTATAGACCACAAAGACCTTCTGAAATGCACAGAGATAGTTATAGTATGTTTTTGTTGCCTGGAAGTTAGTAAAATTAGGCCAACATAATAGTGATTGCATAAGTTCTCTCCTCCTCATAATAGAAAAGTCAAAAATCAGATATCGAGCAAGAAAAATCAATAGTGCACCTTGTGGAATATTATTTTTCTTATGCTCAGGACCTGATTTCAACTCATTTATAAGAACATCAATGCATAAAGATTCAAAAATCATCATGTAGAGGTCATCCTCTAATAAATGCTCTAAAGCAGTTTTTGCTCCAACAGTGTGAGAAATTAGAGGCTTCAAAGTGCTTAATATAGAATCCAATAAAGGCACATCACAATAGAAATTGCTACACAAATACATCAACATCTGAATCACCCTTGGTATCTCAGGCATACTAGCTTCCATATGCCCCACAACAATTAATTCTAGTATCTGCAATATGATATATTTCACATTAAAAGCTACAACATCTTTCAACATGCCACTACTGGCATCAATCATTACATTTTGATCTCTATATACATCCAAGAATGGGTTGGAACGAAACTCTAAAAACCAATTAATTATATCTGGAATAGAACTAGGTGGAACTACTTTTAAATGGGAGGAGAGAACCTCGAACATCACTTCTTCATATGTGAAAATTTGATTTCTTAAGTTTGGAAAGATCATGTCTAGCTCAGGGTAGAGCATAGACAAAGCCATTGGTATCCACTTGATCTAAATAATCACTTTTCTTAAGAAATTTCTTAGATTTATGTTTGATGGATTCCAAAATGGAGGCCTCTTGTAATTCTTCATTCCCTTTCCCTTTATATATTTTGACATATGTGAGCTCATCAGAGAAAATAAACAGTCAACTTGTCATTTGTTTCATATCTTGGGCAAGTAGGATCCCTCTCTTCTTGTGTTCCTTAGCATAGTGAGCCAGTGCCATCCAACCTATCTATCTAACGAAAGGAAATGAAGAGGTTTATAATTTTAATATTCTTTCCATCCATGAGGAGGCGGGAATCAGGTTCCTATACTACAAGCCTTCTTTCCTACCACACTCATCATCCTCCTCCATGATGCCACTACCATTGGATGCAAAAATTATTCTTTGAAAAGTGCCTAATGTCACCTAACTCCATGTATTTTTCCAGGGTCTATTGGATGACTAAACTTGTTTTTTTGTTAATGAAGAGAGAAAATCAATGTATTGAGACACTCTGCAGCTTGCAAAATCACAATCAAAAAAATTTTCTAGAGGACAAGACAAATGAGTAGCCGAATAAAGGAAAAAGAGTAAGACCCTGTTGAACAACTTCACACATGTTATGATGTTCCCTCTGTAACTACCGAATAAAAAAAACACAGAGTAGACCCTAATGTCGACGTACAAGTGTAACATCATCCACAAAATTTTCATTATCGAGAAAAAATCTAAAACCATTTTTCCTTTCTTCAAAATCACAACTTACTTATTTCCCATCATATGATCCCTCATTTAAATAGTCTACTACACTTGTTGTCCCACACTTTTTCTTGCATAAGAATGTCAATTCTAGTTGTTGTCCCTACTTTCTTCAAGATTACCTATCATTTCCACTTATGACCTTCTATTACTTGAAAATAGCTCATCAACCATGATCCTACCCATGTGAGGAAATTTGGAGTTTATACTGGCACTTTTTTTAATGTGATGGTTGTTGTCATTGGAGTTCATCATGAAATATGGATTCAAGTGGTATTATGTTGCCAAAAAAAGTGCATCAATTGTAGCTTCAAGACTCCCCAAGTTCATCTTAGACTTTTGATGTAATTCCTCTGTGAAATGGCTAAAATCCGAGGCCAATAGTTCACGGTCTTGATAAATCACAAATTGTGAATAATTCGTTTGCAAGTCAAGGTTTTCATCTGCACCTACATCTATCATTAACTTTCTCCTTTACCTACTCTCTTTTCTCTTAAGCTTCTTTCCATCAACCTTCACATTAATATGACAACTGTTCTGAGTGTCAAGAAGGTTTCCCTCAAAAAAAGTTGTGAAGTTACGAAGTGTTATGATTTTCAACTCAAGAGGAACAAAATGAAGACTACCATGTTTAGTCACATCAAATTTTGAATTTCCATCCACCATTTCAAATTTTCCATCACCATCTTCCTCAATGACGTTGAGTTTACCTATTATTGTTGGATGTTGACAAGATGAAACAAGTGTGAATGATGATGCTTCATTCTCTGGACCTTTACTTATCAAACTCTTGTGAAGATCAATTCCAAGAGGCAATGGCACATGAGGGGCCAAAATGGAGATAAGCACACTAGATGATCAAAATTTGAAAACCTAAGTGATCTATTCTTAGAACAACAATACTATTCAAATTTTGGACCTAGCATAAAAATGTTATCAAAACAAGCAAATAATCACCAATTTTTATTCCTCCAGTTCAAAATTTATGAAAATGGGATGTTAAAACACAAAATTTCAAATATTTCAATTAAATATGGTGGTGTTTCATTCCCTTGTCTCCATTCAATCTCCAGAGCTGGAAGGATAGTGGGCCTTTGCACTACAATACAAAGAAAATCCAAGACTAGAGAACAAGCATGATCTTTCTTCTTTAAGAAAACATCAGAGAAATCTCAAAAGGAAATTATATTCTTCACTGTTCTTATGATGAACTAAAAAAGGTTCTAGCATTTCAACAAGAAAAAGTAGGTTGTGCTCAAAGAAAGGACAAGACAAAGACTACGTCATGGATTGACAAAGGAGAGAGATTTTATACAATGAATCTAACTAGGTGTTTGAAACTAGAATTTGTTGTTGAAATAAATAGGTGTTTTAGTTTATACCTTGATGTAGGATGTTATGTGGCTTTCTAAAGTAGGATTTTGACTTGGACATGGAAAACAATCTACTAATTTTGAGCAAATTGACATTTTTTCCCACTTAGTTTAAAAATATATAAGCCATTACAATTTTCGTTAGTTTGGATAACTAAGTGAAAGATCTTAGTAAGTAAAGCATCATCAACAACATTAAAGAAGTTATTTCTAATGATGTCACTATTTATCCATGATGATGGCTCTTGGTTAATAAGATATATCTTCTTAAATGAACTAGTTTGATATATCTACCTAGGGTTTGGAAGAGTTTGTAACCCTAGCAAGGGCCTGAAGGACTTAGCGATTGAACCCTAGGAGTGAGAAAGTTATGGAAGATTGATCATTATTAGGGTTTGGAACCCTAGATCTGAGTGATTTAAGTCTAGGGTTTGGAATAAAAAACCTAACCAACCAATTTCAAACCATAACCAATCTAAAGGTTTGAAGAAAATTCTAGGGTTTATACACTAAATCCTAGGATTGAGGAAGAAATTCAATAGTGAAGTTTTCTAATATCTAGAGCTTATAGTCATTAGATGAACTTGAAGATACTAGGTTGAGGTTGATTTTTTATCTTTTAGATAAAAGGATCAAGGAACTATTATTGTTGGTCGAATAATATATCTATGACTTCTAGTAGAATGTTATATATGTGCTTGTTGGTAAAATTTTATATTTGTGTTTGCAGTTGAAAATGTTCCCTTGAATGCACTCATTTACTCACAGTTCATTTGATCTCTTATTTGTTAATACCAGGTCTGCCCATGCAAATATGGTATTAAATCCAACAATTGTTATGATTCCTGAGGACATTCATAAAAGCATTGGGAATTATGTTCTATTGCAACTGTTGGTGAACATGATGGAGAGAGTCAATAGAAAACTTCTTGCTGATTAAAGAGATCGCGAGGTTAGTAGTAGAGACTTTTTTTTCAAATCATTTTCATCTTGTAGCAAATGTGGAGAGGATGAACAACATATTAGAGTTGTTATGAGGAACTTCTCCAACCTTTGTATGGTGATATTAACTGCCAGTCATAGTGCTCCTTTTGAATGGGCTGTGTTGGTCCTTTTGTGACTAAAATTTGAATGGAGAAGGTTCCCTAGCTTGAGGAGTATTATCCTGTGTTCATGGTGTTATTATTGGCTAGTAATTGTAGAGGGTGCCTGCTTTTGAAACCATTTTAGTGTCATTTAAGTAGTAATATATGACATGTAGATGAGCGTTTCTTTCAAGAGATTAGCATGTGGATGAGCACTTGTTTGAGGAGATATTTTTGTTGTATTTACACCTTTTTAATGCAAATCTATCAATATTAGAGCACAATGTTTTGGTTAATATATTAGAATTCTTGACAATGCATCCCTTGTGGCCATTTTTAAATACTCATTACAATAGAAGTGAGAAGAATAACACACCAATGGGAGTTGCCTTAGCAGCAAGTAGGATGCACCACTCAACTACAGGGGAGGCACTGATGTATTGGAAGTTACCAGTGGTTCACCCTCTCCTTTAATGCTTATTTCTAACATGTTCCAAGTATTCATTCATAGAAGGTGAGGGCACTCCACTTGAAGGAGTTACTTACCTATTCATGGCATCATGAGGAGTTACAAAGTTTCACCTTTTTGGCACTTGAAGGGAATACATTCTATTTTTGGCCACATGCATGGTTTTAATCGTGCCTTGAAATACAAAGTATTCCTATATTTAGGGTTTGGTCCATGGGTTTACGTTCTATTAGCAAATATGGTGATGTGGAATGCCACCTACCAAGTTCCAATCCCCTAAAGACACAAACAACTAGTTGAGGACATATATTTTGACACGAGATTACACCGTGACATGAATATGAAGGAAGTGTATGTAAGTATTGATTCCTCTTTTGAGGGCCCTCATGCCCATGGAAATAGGCTGCTTGTGGTGATATAATTACTCAAACCAATTTTAATGCTTCCAGAGTCTAGGAGGGGGAATTTCAAATAGCAAAGGTTTGGGACCTGAAATTTTGAAACAAAACTTAATGAATTTAAGGTTACAAATCCAAAGGTAGTAATATTGAGTGAACATTAATAACAATGACCTTGGAGCTAGAACTAGAGACAAAAATGTAAATCACTAATTAATTCAAAGTTCAAAATCAAAATCAATTCATGAGAAGAAATAAACCAAAATGTTGTGGCATGAATACTGGGTAAATTGTCAAGGTAACCAATGATTCATCAGTCTGGGGTTTGAGGTAAAATCTAACATTTTTTGGTCTAAGGTTTGAAATACAAGTTCACATTGTTTAAAGTATAAATAATGAGTAATTTTTTTGTACATCCCTGAATTCACTTTTCAAGGGTTGATGTAGTAAGCATAGATTTGACCATTAAACATAATGTATCTTCTTTGAGTTTGAGTGGGGAACATGAATTTTCAAAATTGATAAATACCTCACAAGAGTTTCCATTCAATACCTCATAAGGATATGTGAGCATCTGAGGCCGACCAAAACAATTTATGATTTCCTTCTTTCATTCTATTGTATTTGTTGCGGTGCTCTTGTTAGGATCGAGATGATTGAGCCTTGCAACTAGGTGCTCTTGTTAGGATCAAGATGATTGAGCCTAGCAACTAGAACCAGAAAAATGATGGCAACGCTGATGGTGTATAATATCATTTCCTTTGAAACTTAAGCCTGCTTGGGTGCCATGTTGGTGAAGTAGTGATAAGAACTGGTGCGATAAAATATGAATAGACACATGACACAATCTCGAATGTAGTTTAGGAATATATTTTTCTTGGCCACAAAGTAAATTACTATATATTCAAAGTAGGGAATTGCTATTTGGTTGGGTGCTTGAATAATATAAAGAGTAATTTTCAAAATTTTCACACAATTAAGGTATTACTCTTGATTGATAGTTGATTAGCAACTTTACCAGTTCACTTTTATGGTTAGTTGAGGTAAAGGGCTCTTTAGTTTGGTGCTTGAAGAAGATAACGAGTAATTTTCAATTTTTCCACACAACTAAGGTATTACTCTCAAAAACTAAGATATTACTCTTCAATTGATAATTGATCAGCAACTGATTTGATATTGGAACCCACAAATTGGACAGAGCGATTAGGTTTTTGCAGAAAGCTGCGACGGCGCAGACAGTATAGCACTGGCTCTGCTCTCAAACCAAATCGAATCCACTGGTGCGTAGCAGAATAGCGCAGTATTAGACCGGCTCTATGGAATACCCACAGGGGGGGGCGTCAGAGCCCTCCCCAATGCAGCATGACCCGGAACAGGCATTCCTTTTTGGATCGGTTGACAGGGAGATCCTGAACAAAGGGAACAGGCAACAGCAAGAAAACAAGAAGACAGGAGGACGACAAGACCAAGCCAGCGTCACTCAAGACAGAGGGAAAAACCCAGAGGAAACACCAAAAGTAACCTCAACAACATGCAAGCCAATAGCCACGGAGAGGCCGAGAATAGAGCTACCGGGACACAAGATAGATGCACGAATCGAGTTCATGAGAGATCATGCCATTATTGGGAAGTTTATAGGGTTCTGGCCGATGGAAAGAGCCTTATATGGGTGGATCGCAGCAAAATGGAAGCCAAAAGGAGACGTTACCCTGCAGCTAGGGCCGAAGGGCTTCTTTACAATAATTTTTTACTGTATTGAGGACAAACTCAGGGTACTGGGAACAGGGCCTCACTTCTTCAACGCAGTGGGCTTGTACATGAGAGACTGGATACCAAGATTCAACCCGGATAAGGAAGACCTCACCTGGGCGCCAGTCTGGATCAGAATGTATGGACTTCCAGACGAATATTGGGATGAGGACATACTCAGGAACATAGGAAATGGACTAGGGGAATACATCAGGACTGCAGAAGAGACCAAACTGCGCAGATTCATTTCCTATGCTCGCATCTGCGTCTTCATGCGACTGAATGAAGCATTACCAGAATCAGTAAGTCTCTCTCACCGGGACGAAGAGTGGATTCAACCCTTGGACTATGAGCATGTTCCCTTCCGCTGCAGGAGATGCCATGCTCTTGGGCATCTTTTCCGTGACTGTCCCCTGAACGCCAAAGCCACTTCTCATGACCCTTCTGTTTCAGCTACCCAAGATGGCTTTACTAAAGCCCCCAGCCGAAGACGAGCGCACAAGAAACCTTCTAATGGGCAAAAGCCCCAGCAATTTCGCACTAGCGGCCAAGCGTCTAAGAACAGTTTCGAAATCCTGGCTCAATCCTCTGAGGATCTTCCCCCGATCACTAAGGCTAACCCTTCCCATCCCTCTTCTTCCGCTCCCCCTCCTCCCTCAGCCTCATCCCCCAAACGCCATTCCCCCATAACCTTCCATGACTTCCCCTTCGGAGATAGGAAAGATCAGACAGAGAAAGACAAGGAAATGGAAATTGATGGAAAGCTAGACCCTCCTTCTAGCTCAAAGATAAATGAGGCAGAGGGCAATCAGGTGCAACAGATGGAAGAAGAACCAGAAAGCATAGATCTGCATGGCCTAGACATTCTAGAACTGGAACTAGCATGCAAAACAAAAGCATATGACAGCATAACCGAATCCCAACTCAGCAAGCTGGAGGTGGTTATTTCGAGAGCTTACCAGCAGCAACAACTCGGGATTCAACCAGGAAGCCAGTGGGATGGAAGCCAACCCCCAAAGGAAACCAAAAAGAGAGGATGAAAAACAGATCTACAGAGAACGATCGAGATTGGGAAACTCCTGGTAGACTCAGGCAGGTATGCGAAATTGACAAAGTAATACAAACCCTCTGCAAATAGTTGAACCATGAAGCTGGTCTCATGGAACTTAAGAGGGCTCAACAGCCCAGGGAAACTTAGAATGTTAAAAAACATGATTAAAAGGGAAAAGACGCAAATATGCTTACTCCAGGAAACCAAATGTAACGGATCTACTTTAGGTAGCATTCTCACAAAAGCTTGGCCAGGTTGCCGCTCAGTAGCAGTAGATGCATCTGGAGCGTCAGGGGGGTTGGCCATTGCATGGAACACTCAAGCAATTAATCTCTCAGATTTCCATGCCTCTCATCACCTTATACAGGCAGCCTTCCACATTTTGGGCACGAATGTTCATGGTAATCTCTCAAATGTATATTTCCCGCAGGACACAGGGAGCAAAATTGCACTTCTAGACACCATCGAGGCACTGAACAACAACAGAAGGCACCCACTCTGGATCATTGGAGGGGATTTTAACTTGATCACCAAGCTAGAGGAGAAGATTGGGGGGAGATACAGACTGGAACAAGAAAACATCCATTTCAAGGACTTCATTCAAAACGCCTCCCTCATAGACTTGCCTTTTTGCAATGGAACCTTCACATGGAGTAATCGCAGAGCCGGAAAACACCAAATCGCATCCAAACTAGATCGCTTCCTTATCTCAGACAATGCGATTCACCTTGGAGGAGACATCACAGCTGCAATTCTTCCGCATACCGGCTCGGACCACTGGCCGATAGCTCTCCAATGGCAACGACCCGGTGATCAGACACGGAGACCCTTCCGCTTCGAAGGATTCTGGCTCACGCACCCTGAGTTCAAGGACTTTGTCAAAACCACGTGGACTTCCTTCACCCCTCCAGAAGGGTCTAAAATGTATAAATTCCAACAGAAGCTCCGGTTCCTTAAAAGCCACCTAAATCGATGGAACAAAGAAACCTTTGGAGATATTTTCAAAGCACAACAAGACCTCAATAGGAAACTGACGGATCTCCATCAAAGAATAACCACAGAGGGACACACTGAAGGGACCCTGGAACAGGAACGGCGAATCCACAGACAGATTGAGGAAAGGCAGAAGCAGGAGGAAGTTTACTAGAAACAAAAGTCCAGAATAAGATGGTTGAAGGAAGGCAAACGCAACACCAAATTCTTCCACAGAACCACCATTCAAAGAAGAATGCACAACAGCATTCCATTTATCCAAAAGCAAGGAGGAGTGAAAGTAGAAATGCATGAGGAAATTGAGGAAGAATTTCGCAATCACTTCAACCAGATCCTTCAAGAGCCGGAAGGAGACAGACGACAAGCAATTGAAAAAATCACCAACAATGTGCCAAGGATCATCACGGAGGAACACAATGAGCTACTCCTCCGCCCGATTCAGCCACAGGAGGTGGATGAGGCAATGTCCCAGCTTAAGGAAGGAAAAGCCCCCGGACCAGACGGATTTACCACCACGTTCTTTCATACCTTTTGGGAGCTGATAAAACAGGAAGTATGGCAAATTGTTGAAGAATCGAGAGCTCTCCACTGGCTGCTGCCCTCTCTCAACACCACCTTCATAGCCCTCATTCCCAAAGAGGAGGACTCAATTACGCCCGACAAATACAGGCCGATTGCACTTTGTAATGTAGTTTACAAGGTCATTTCTAAAGTTGTGGCTAACCGGCTGAAGCCCCTGCTACCACTGCTCATATCTCAGGAACAGTCGGGTTACGTGGAAGGCAGACAAATCATGGACGGTATTCTCCTTACGCACGAGATTATACACTCCCTCAAACAATCAAGACAGGCAGGTATGCTTCTTAAGCTAGATCTTTCTAAGGCTTTTGATAAACTCAGCTGGACCTTCATTCAGCAAATGCTAAAAGCTTTTGGTTTTAGTACTATGTGGATTCGTTGGATCATGAGCTTAATAAACTCCACTCAATTCTCCATCCTTGTGAATGGAATCCCTTCTCGGCCCTTCAAACCATCAAGAGGAATTAGGCAAGGGGATCCCCTATCCCCCTTCCTCTTCGTTCTCATGGCAGAAGGGCTTGGCCGTCACATCAAGCAAGCTCTCCAATCACACCAGCTCAAAGGTCTTTCAGTTCACAACACCCCTGCCACTTCTCATCAGCAGTTTGTTGATGACACCATGCTTTTTGGATATCCCTCGGCCCAGGAAGCCGCTTGCCTCAAATCCCTGCTCAATGACTTTGCTGAAGCATCTGGCACTGATGTAAACTGTACCAAATCGCAGATATTCTTCTTTCACACGCCTCCTCTTGTTAAATCAGCAGTTACCCGAATCCTTGGCTTCCCCTCAGCCTCCCTTCCCTCAAAATACCTTGGCGCCCCTCTCACAGCCTCAGCTATAAAGCACTCCTCCTGGCGTACCCTCATTGAGAAGCTTGAATCTCGTCTCAACCTTTGGACGCATCGATCTCTCAACCTGGCCAGCCGGGTTGTGCTCATTAAGTCAGTTCTTCAGGCAATGCCCCTGTACCTTTTCTCAATCCTTGCTGCACCCAAATGGGTTTTAAAAAGAATCAGGAATCTTCAGTGCAGCTTTCTATGGGGCGGTTCGGCAACTAATCGGAAATGGGCGTTAGTCAAATGGCCTACTGTTTGTCAACCAAAAGATAAAGGGGGCATTGGTCTGAGAGACCCGGAGCATAGTAATTCCATCATGAGCGCCAAAATATGGTGGCACTGGCTCACTAACCCATAAAATCCCTGGGCAAGAATATGGACGGCTAAATATGCTAATAACCGACCCCAGGAGGAGCTCATCCGCTTTACCCCCATGGAAAAAGGTTTGCTAATTTGGAATGCAGCCAAACAACATTTCCAGTTAATACAGCAGCACAGTTTTTGGGAGGTCAGGAATGGCAAAACGGCGAGATTTTGGACAGATGCTTGGAACCAGATGCCAAAGCTTACCCACATTCTTCATTCACCGCTGGATCAGGTAAGGCAGGAGCAGCAGCAAGAAAAGATCCATCACTACTGGATGCAGGAAACGGAGCACGGATTCAGGAAATGGAAACAGGGAAATCAGTTGATTAACTTCACAAACCTACAGGATACAGGGGATTTGGAGAAGGAGCTTGGAAAAAGAAGAATCAGACATGACGAAGGCAAAGACATCCTAAGATGGGGATACCGACCAAAAGGTGACTTTTCCACTTCAGAAGCCTACAAGATAGTCTGCAACATCAATACCCCCTCGGATCCAATCTGGAGTAAAATATGGGGTCTTGGCTCCTGGCCCAAAGTCTCTTACTTCCTGTGGCTGGTTAGTCACAAAAGAATCCTCACCTGGGACAAACTAAGAAGAAGAAATTTTCATGGACCATCGATATGTCCCAACTGCAATCAAAATGAGGAAACGCTCCAACACCTCTTAGACTCCTGCCCCCTAGCCAATCAACTATGGGAAAAGGCTAGCTTCAGATGTCAAAAAAGATGCAGAACAAAGAATGATATAACTGACTCCCTAAGACACTGGCCGCAGAATCCTTACAAGAGCGAGCTTCTCAACTGTTTGTGGAACCTGCTCCCTGGACTCCTCTTATGGGGAATATGGAAGGAAAGGAATAAACGGATATTCAAAAATCAGAGCTCAAGGATCGAAGACATATGGACTAGACTATGTGGGAACCTCAATGAGACGCTGATGCTCCACTCCTGGACCTAGGAAGATCTTCCATCTCTAGATGTCGAAAAAGGTATTCTAAGCAACTGGCAATTGCTTCTACCTCAGACCCAACACAAGATCAGTACCTCCACAAGCAGCAATACAATCAAAGGCAATTGGATCGCCCCCCCTAAGCATTCTTATAAGCTCAACTTTGATGGGGCCTCCAAAGGTAACCCGGGAAAGGCAGGTTTTGGAGGCATCCTTAGGAATCACGAAGGCACACCCCTGCAGATATACTTCGGATCCTTGGGTTGGGACACCAACAATTCGGCGGAGATTGAAGGATTATGGCAAGGTCGCCTTCTTGCTTGGAAACTCAATCTTCAACCCTTGATCGTGGAAGGAGACTCCCAGATACTCATAAACATGGCCAAGAGACTGCAGAATGGCTCACAAGCGAAAAAAATCACAAATAGCTGGAGACTAGCAGCCAAACTAGAAGCCATTGAACTAGCTCTACGAAGCAACAGGGCCATCACCTTCACTCACACAAAAAGAGAAGGAAAAAAGGTTGCAGACCTTGTAGCTAACATAGGGGAAAATAGTGATCATAATCTCCTCACAGGAACCTCAGCCATCATTTCAGATAATGCCTAGGCTCGGGACTTAGATAAGCTGGTCCAAAGTGATGCTGCCTCCCCGGATGCGGGTGACACGGCAGAGGAGAATGGAATGCCACCTGGTTACCATGGGCGGCCCCAAGCATAAGACGCGCATTTACTGCGATCCGCCGCCATGGATCTTAAGCGTGGGTGCAGGTGCGATAAGGGACGACAATTCATTGCCTTGTCCGGGCCTCATTTACGAATACAGTGTGCAGTTATGGCATGCGAGGATCGAGAAAGAGCAGAGGAGCATAAGAATGGTGAGGGTATGGAATGTCATGTATTGGGTCGAGTTCAGATTTTGGAATTGGGATTATGGTCGTCGGCTCTCAGAGCAAAGGTTCAAGTCGCCCCTTCGGCATTTGACGGTGGTTTCAGGTCTGCAAGGGTGGGTGAAGGGTGTTTCACACCTTCCATCTCCTCTTACCCTGCTCTGTTTCTCTTTCCTGCTCTCAGGGAAATCATGGTCAAGCCTCGACAGCGCATCCTCAGCCATTGAGGCACTGGTAGAGGCGGATCCTCACGCCCCTCAGTCGCAACTCCCCCCTCTCGCTGCTGCCGATGTCTATGTCACCAAGTTGCAGACGCTCACCCCATCCAGTCGAGCCAGTTCATGGATTCCAGCAATCCTGATTCGGGGTCTGCCCCGCTTCCTGCATTTGGAACTGCAGTCTTCTCCTTCAGCAGTTCCCAGGGAAATTCGCGTATTAACGCCCATGTCTCGGTCCTTTTTCTTGAAGAACCGAGGGAGGAGGACGGGGAACAACCCCGCACACAGTTACAACAGGCTGGAAGCTCCAGGGATGCTGAGGGTCTGCCAGAGGGTCGCCCAGAGCCGGACGTCGTCCCACCTTCGACTCAGGCTGCACCTTCTTCAGAGAAGGACAAGGCCGATTGGGGCCCTCCCCCGGAAGGTACGTACTTGATCATTGAAGAGGAGCCGGACGAATAGTAGACCGTTTGCTCAGACTCTCCCCTTCAGACGCTGCTCAGGTTTTTTCTATGATTTTCTACGTTTGCTACAATGGCTACTGTATGTTTTGGTTGTCTTTTTCTGGTTCGAGATACATATGGTTCACGGTCTGTCAACGCCCCTGCAAGGGATCTTGATGAAGGTCTTCTTTTTCTCTTCTATGCCCCTGCGTGGGATGACCATTTTTGCTCTCACTGTTCCTCAATGGTTTAACGCCCCTGCGTGGGTGATCTGTCTCAGTGGTGGTGCCCCTGCGTGGGTGTTTTGTCTCAGTGGTGTTGCCCCTGCGCGGGTGACTTTTTTCCATGGTAGGGCCCCTGCGCAGGTGATCAGTCTTAGTGATGTGGACCCTGTATGGGTGGTTTTTTTATCACTGTCAGTCCAGAGTGCCATCCTCGGCCTCTGGCAATATGACCTCATGACTGTAATTGTTTTACTGTTTATGTACATAATAGAATAGCATAGTCTTAACGAGAAAAAAAAAAGGTAATTGATTAGCAACTTTACTAGTTCACTTTTATGGTTAGTTGGGGTAAAGGCATTTTTAGAAGACATTTTTTTTGGTCTTTTTAGGGGTCAACAATGGTGATTACAATTAATGTAGGGAGGAAAATATATATATATATCTCTCTCTCTCTCTCTCTCTCTCTCTCTCTCTCTCTCTATATATATATATATATATATATATATATATATATATATATCTATATATATATATATATCTATATATATATATATATATATATATATATATATATATATATATATATATATATATATATATATATATATATATAGATATATTAAAATTTTCATAATTATTAAAGAGTAAAGAAGGTATAAATATCTTTATAGGTGGTGTTTGTTTTTTTTTTTTTTTTGCAATTTTAAATTAGGTGTTAATCGAATATTGAGGGAGATGGTTTGTTTTTCTATTTTCCAAAATGTATTCTTCTCTTTGCAGGTATTCTTCATAATTTATTTGACTCAGTTGTAAGTCTTTGAATTTGATTCCTTCTGAATGTGATCAAAGGATATAACCTTGAAGGTTCTAATCCATAACTCTAATCATCTATTGATCCAAATTTAAAGAAATGATCGAGGAAATATAACCTTTCAGCCAATTTATAACAACAATTGAATCTCCTATCACTTGTAAGTTCATACTCTTGAAGTGACACAATTAAAATGACTAACTGAAATGGCTAATTTGTATTAATGTAGTATTTTTTAGGTGGTAGTACTTTTGTTCCTAAACTAAATTATTCATTCACATTAGCCATTTTTAGTTGCATTACTTATTATCTAGTCATATATTCTAACCTGAGACTAAATTAATCGTTTACGCTAGTCGGTTTTAGTTGGGTCACTTACGATTTCCCATTTTTTGTAGTATTTCACTTGGAAAAGTTGTGGTCACTAATGTTTTTAGTCACTTGGTCACTAATTTTATCATTTTCTACTAGTTTCCTCTTACATGTAAACCATTATTTTTTACCAGCATATTAAAACTCTCATGGGATGATTTCTTACTGCCATAACAAACTCTTAGCATGAAATTACATTCTACATGGGAAAATTAATGGACAAGCTAGATAGAATCTACAAGAAGGTCTCAATTCTAGCCAAGAAATTGGCAAAAATTGACTTCTCCTCTTTGACCAATGACAATGAGTTCCAACCACTGACTATAGTGGACTCCCCAATCAAATGTTGATCATGCAATCCAGATATTTCAAGAATAATATTTATCGTAATGTAGTTATTGTCATCTTTATCAACTCACGGTTTATTTTAGTTTTTGTCTTTACATCCATTTTGAAAGACAATTTGGTGCACTATAGAAAACAAAACTATAAAATTTCGAACTTATTCTCTTGGTTTAGTTTCTCAAGTGGCAAACCAATAAATACCAATACATTTTAGCTTTTTAAAAGTCTAAATTACTATATACTATTTTTCACATCATATCAAATTAGAAATAGTTCATACATGTTCAATAATATTCATATATGCTAATTGAATAAATATATGAGTTGGTCAAAAGTATGTTTGAATAATGATTCATATAAATTATAAATTATGTGTTTGTAAAATGGTAAAATATAATAAGTTACACACACACACACACACACACACACACACACACACACACACACACACACACACATTATGTTATAATTATTTATTTTAAATTTTTTCCTATGAATAGAAAACCATACATTCATTCATATAGAAAAGAAAATACATTTTGTATATACGCCCTTAAAGTGTGCATTCATCAAGGATCTACCCATATCCTTGATAGGCTAAACTTTGCGTAGAAAAATACAAAAAAAAAGTGCTCACATTCTTCCAACAAGTAAAAAAGAGAAAAAATTGAAAAAATGTACAATTAGGAAGGAAAGTTAATGTAGGCATCACTAATCCTCCCCATGTTTCATTTCTTCTTCTAGAATTTCTACTAAGCCCTGGTCTTGATCCACTGGAACTAGGGCTAAAATTCTGATCGATAACTTTGTTGGGTTTTCTTTGTCTGACTTAGACCCTTCTGATACATGGGATTGATTTGTAGCCCCTATTTCATCCTCCATATAGTCCATTTATGGTTGTAATTCAATTCCCTGAATCTCTATTGAATCTATCCCACATTAATTGTGGGTCATAGCATTATGTTCCTGTATACCTCGTTCTTTGTCTGAATTCTCCATGTTTACTTCTTCCACCTTAGAAGTATGTGTGTATGTAAATCTCCATCCTCGTGTCCTATGTTCCATTTTATTTTTTGGGGTTTTTTTTTGGTTTTTTTTTTATCTCTCGACATTTATTCTTCAATTGTCCTATTTGGAAACAATTCCTACATCTCAAAATTGGGTTCTCATAGTCTAGAGATTGATACAATTGGAGATATTTTCATTTTAGAATGATGTGATCTAGTAATCCCTTGCTTAGATCAATCTCCACACATATTCAACAAAATTAAAAATGTGTTTCTCTATTATGTCACAATCACTCTTTTTGAATTTTCCCAGATAGTTACCTATGTCCTCTAGCACCTTATGGTGGCAAAAGGGAAGAGGAAGATTTGGGAGCCTCATCTGAACTAACATTTTTGAGACCACCATGTTTGTTGCATCAAATTCTGAGAACCATGGGGTTATAAAGAGTTCAACATTTCCCCAAAACCAAGGCCCTTCATTTAAAACAAAATCATATTCTTTCTCTGTATCAAAATGTACAACGATGAAAACTTTGGAGCATAGGTATAGGTTGCAGTGTTTTGTCTATGTGGAAGAGATCCATTAATGTAATGCTTATGGTTTTGGCAAAAAACCATTAAAACGACAAGTGATTGCCTTTATTTGCATGGTAGAAGAGAGAGATTTTAATTATTCAATATCAATTTCCCCTGTTGGGGAGAGCTCCATTTGCTCAACAATGTATGGGTGTGAGATGTTTTATATTTGTTCAATAGAAGAATAAGGTTTATTTTTTAATACATCTTTAAAAGAGGTCGTTGTTCCCTTTTGCCCCGAGTCCTAGAAGCCCCCCAGTCCCATGTTCCATATAATAATGGAATCTCTTTGTATTTGATAGTCTTTAATGTGAATTGTGTTTTCCACTACCCTCACTTAAATTGCACACCTTGTAAAAGGACTAGTATTCCCCATTTATTCCCAATATTTTTTTTTAGATCTGTAAATGTATCTGAGCTCCTCATCCAAAATTTTGAGGTCCTCCCTTATAAGTTTTTTTATAAAAATTTGAAAATAGCTCTGATTATGCCCACTCTGTATTTTACTCATTTGAGCTCTAGAGAAATGTAGGGCCAAAACTTGAGATGGGAGCATCCTACAAAGTACTGAAAACATGAAACTAGCAAACGTACCAAAAACGCCATAACATAGTAAAAATAAAGAAACAAAAAGGTTTATTTTAATGTACTTAAAAGGAGACCCATGACAGGAATGTTGATCGAGGTGCTCTTGCATTCAATATGCACCGGACCTCGTAACCACTAGATAGTGTAGCATCCCTAAGCATTTGATCTAAACCACCTTCGTCACCACAATGTAGGGGAGTCATATATACCTTCTAGAAATTATGAGATTTCTCTTTTTAGTATCTATTTGTCATAGGTGGACATGCTCCGTGGAGAAAACATAACTACAAAACCCGTGCCACCCCGAGGTAAATGAATAGATAATAGAGGAAATAAGATCCTCCAAAATTGTGAATGTAGATGTATGCCTGGCGTCCACCAAACCATGTCAGACTCGTGCCTCATTCCATGTGCCCAAGTCTAAGCCGAGTGGCTTCATACCTCAAAACCCTATTCAAACTCAAAACCCCACACAATGCCATATTTATCTAGAGCCCAATCATAACTATTTATTTTAATTAAAATTAATAAATAAATATATCAAATTTAATTTATATATATATATATATATATATATATATATAGAGAGAGAGAGAGAGAGAGAGAGAGAGAGAGAGAATAGTTTTTTCAATGGAATTTGGCCAAACAATTTTAAGCAAGAATGTGATTATATATATATATATATATATATAGAGAGAGAGAGAGAGAGAGAGAGAGAGAGAATAGTTTTTTCAATGGAATTTGGCCAAACAATTTTAAGCAAGAATGTGATTTTTTGTTGCTTAAAATACATTTTGAATGCATAAATAGATTCAACACCCTGAAACAGTTTAAACTCAAATTTTTAAAAATCTATATTAAATTTTAATTAAAATTAACTTGAAAAAAACTATTACATCTATAGATTAAACTACACTAATAAAAAATATATATATATTTTTATTTTTATTTTCAAACAAAATATATATATATATATATATATATATATATATATATTAATTTTACAGTACAATTAATCAATTGTAAAAATATGTGAAAATTAATATAGTAATTAAAAACATAAAATATGAAAAATATTATAATTGCAATAATATGTTAGGTTTAATATTTCGAAGTTTTATAAAATTGTGGTTTTCACTTAAACACACATTATATATTAGGTAAGACAAATTCAGATTAATTTAATTAATAAAATCATCCACAATGTATATCTTCACTGCTATATTTGATCTGCTGGTTGAACAAAAGATCTAGCAATTTTTTACACTTAAAAGTATTGATCCAAATGGGAAAACGATTTTCGTTAATTAATTGAAAACCAGTGCAAAATATTGTATTTATTCACTTAAGTTTTCCACACTTGCATGTTATCATAGTTGTTGCTTCAATTTCCCTAAGTTTTGCACAACAGCATGTTATCATGTTATCATAGTTGCTTGCTTTAATTTCCCAAATAAAAGTAAATGGTTAAAAGCACAAATACAGTAAATTGTTAAAAATACAAATTTTATCTTTTTAACTTCTGGTGTGTTTTGAAATTCAGAAATCCAAAAGCTTCCTGGCCTAATTTATTATTTGTTGTTAATAAAACTATATTCAAATAAATATTAGAACATAAATTTGTAAATAAGAAAAATTATTTACAAATCTTTTATAGCAATAATAAACTTGAATTTGAGAACTACGCCATCTAGTCTTGCAACATTTATTTACACATTAATATGTCCCTTTCTGTAAGTAGTAGTTCGCGAATAACGGTTGTCAATTAAAAAACAGAGATAAGGAATCAGTGATTTAGTGTTTAGAATACCACCCAAAAAAATTCAGGAACAAATTGTTTATATTATATAATACCAAAGAACGGGCAGGAACAGAAACATATCCATGGGGGACAAATTCAGCAAAATTCAGTTGAAGAAGTTAAGTCAATATACTCTGACTATTGGGTGGATAAATTGGTAGGGTTGACTTAATGTATTTGTCAATAGACTTATCAACCAAGTTGTCTTAGAAACCTAACCCACTCAGCGTAAATGGAGTGTACCCAAACAAACTACATACATAGGACTTCACGCAGGCTTTGCCTTGAAATATCTTATATTAATTTTTGTTTCATAAAAGTCTTCCTAGGATGATAAAACGACTTAACTATTTTACACTATTTTTTTTTTTTTTTTTATAAATGTGTTTAGGGTATGATAAATCTTTTTCAAAATAAAGTCCAGAATATGATTTTAATTAATTAATTAATTAATTTATTTTTTATATAATACTACCTAAGCACTTATGAGGGATTTGAACCGGTGACCTATCGCAAGAAGTGTTTTAACAATGCACTCATTCACTGTCAATCCAAAGCCTCACGAGCTTAAAATTATTTTTATTTCTTAATTAACTAGTTTAGATTTATTTTAACTATGGATGTATCAAGTACTATTAGAGAAGAGGGGTTTTAAGACAATATTTAAGACAATTTATGTCTAAATTTTCTTAACTTTAGACAAAAAAATCTTGGAAATTGTCTTTAAGTGGGTGTCTCAAATTATTGTCCTAAAAAATTATCGACAATATAGAATACATGTATTATTGTCTTTTACGACACAATTCATTTTGTCTTAACTTGAGACCAAAAAAAACTTGTAAATTGTCTTAAATGTTGTCTTTAAGTGAGTGTCTCAAATTATCGTCTTAAAAATTTGTCTTTATAAAGACAATATAGAATGCATGTATTATTTTCTCTTAAGAGGCAATTCATTTTTGTCTCTCAAGAGTGAATTCAATTTTGTCTCTCAAGGGACAATAGCTACAATTAAAGACATATTCTCTCTATAGAGACAATGTGTCTTTAATCATAGTTATTGTCTCTCTAGAGACAATAAAACTTTAGAAAAAAATATATATAAAATATGAATATTTTTGTTTCTTCTGTTAGGGTCCTATAATAATAGGATTCATAATTTTGAATTGGCTATGGTTAGTCTTGTAATATTGTACATACTTTTGCTTTCTGCAAAATGTTTTCCATATTAAAAATTAAAAAATGTAAAGACTGTATGTCCTAAAAGAATAATCAAAGGACAAAAAGAAAGAAAAGAGATAAAAAAAAGGTGAAAAATATGAACCCCAAAAAAGAAATAAAATAGAACATTAAAGTGTGCAAATTCAAATGCCACTCCTTTTGCTTTACTATGTAAAATAAAATTGCGTGGAGCCTATAAAAAATGCCACAATCCATGATGGTCAAATAGCTTAATCTTGATTCATTCATGTTTTAAATTTCATATTAATAGATAGAGAATAAAGATCTAGCCAAACCATTTAACCTTGGCAGATCAATAGTTAGGTAGAGAATAATAATGAGGTCATCAGTTTAATCTGAGCCATTGGAAGTTATAAGGTTATAATTAGATAGTTTGCTTATTAAAAAGAAAAAAGAAGGTCAACAAACTCAAATGCACCCAATAAATGAAAAGAAAATGTTAGGGTAAATAAAGGGTAGGGAGAAGAAATGTGGCAAAGTGCACAAGGTTGCTAAGTCAAAAACACATTTATCATGCTTAATCCTATGTTTCATGTGTAGGAGGAATTGTGAGAAAGAAAGGATGTTACCAAGTTTGTTTACTAATGTTCCATCATTTAACTACACCCTCACATACTTATTTGCTAATTTACCCCATTATCCCTTCATTACTTATAAATACCCTTTCCTCACATTTTTACCTTTACCCCTCGGTTTCACATGTTTCCCTATATATTACCCTTCAAAAAATCATTCTCCTTTCCCAAAACCCCTTTCACTAGTGTGAAAACCATTCCCCATTACAAATATCGCTTTCCCCCCTTATTAATTTCCCCTTTCCCTCTTAAAAACCCAAAAAAATCCTCTATCCTAAGTTTTTGTTTCCTATGCCCTCGCATTATGTAATTAATGTCCCCCCTTTATATTTCCCGACACCTTTTTTTAACCCACCAACCCTTGGTGCAGTTAAAAAACTCCGCCATATAACCCATGGTCCCACCTTATTATCCACTGCTTATATTAAAAAACTCTACATTATTCGTTAATTAATTACATTTCTTTGTAATTAAACCCCGGGCTCCACTGACCACTTTTCCGACTTTGTCTGTGCAACTCAACTGTGTGATATCCCTTCGATCTCCTACCCCTAGATTCGACGGTGTACAATCTTATTGCTGCGGATTCATCCTCTGACCGATAAAAGCCTGAGAGCACGTGAGATTCACGGTTTTGGCCGGGCACTATTTTGCTACGTGGTAGCTCCAGGTTACATCGCGTGCTCGCAAAAAATACAACCTGCCCTCCAAAAGTGATGCGATGGTCCACAAAACCACCTCCCTACCTAAACCGAAAACTGCCCACTGTTCATTTAATAATTTCCACACCAAAATGTGACCGTTATCGGTTAAAAGGCCGAAAAAACCCTAATTCGCTCTTTTCTTGCATTTTCGCTATAAACCTCTTTTAAGCTGTTTGTGACACCCTGAACCTCTGTGTGACTAAATTGACCACCTTTTTCCTCCTGAGGACACTGCGGATACCCAATTGAAGCAGCCAATTGACAGTTTAAGCCTTAATACCTTTTGCAGTTACCACAAAACCTCTCTGCATGCCAAATCGCCAATTTCCAGGTATTCTTGGAAAAAACCAGAACGACCCTTGAATTTGAAAATGCACAGTTGTAATTAAGTGGTTAATTAATTGAATTAATTAAGAAACCTTCCTGAAATTGAAGAGAAACTTATTTGTACATCCCAAACCCTTTTACAGACTGTAATTACCCTCCCATTGTTCCAGAGCTTTTAAAACTCACTCTTGAAACCATTGAAAGCCTAATTCAATTTAGTAATCCGAATTATGGCTTCCCAAAGCTCTCTAGACGTAAGACCTCTGCAAACCCCTCACCTGGACATTGATCACCTTGCCTTAGCAGACCGAGACTTCCAAATTAAGGACACTGCTTCCCCTGCCTACCTACTGAAACTCCATTGCTGGAGTAAAGAAATTTTTTTAAACTAGAATGATGACATTCACCTTTGGGAGTCCAATTTTCCCAAGTACTTTTTGCTATAGGTACACCCTTTCCCAGAAATCATCCACTTCTTCCAATATTCCTACATTCCCAACCAAAGAGCCATTGTCACCCCTGACCAACAAGTTTTGTTCACCATCATAGCAGAATCCATTAATCAAATGATGCAAATCCAACCAAGCCAAAATGAGATCCCACTTTCAATTGAAGGCTTGCTTTCCCTCTATACCAAGTTAGACATACCCAAGAAAGCTCAGACTATTCAAACTTCCATCATTAAAGAGCCTCACACTCCAACAGATAGTCCTCCACCATTTTTTCTGAGAGAGGCAGACAAAGTATTACCATGCTCTCTTTCATTTTAGGGTACACCACAGATGAGCATGTGGATGAGGTTGTCCTGGCTTTCCTTTCTATCTTTTTCCCAGGCGAGCCTCCTGCTATAATGTATAACTTTGTTCAGTTCATAGTAGATAGAATGCATGAAGAATTAATTAGACTACCAAATGAGAGAGGTTTCAAGTACTCTTCAGTTTTGTTTCACATGCTCCTCTACCATCAGTCAGACAAGTTTCCAATCAACATTTAGAAGTTGGACACCAAAGGCAATCCAAGATTAGTCATCTATTGGACACCAGTGATCTAAGAATACTCCATTGTTTTTTCCTACAAATACTTCATTGATTCATTTGTGCATCCTGTTATAAACATGCTAACCAGTAGCTATCATCCTAGGATCAGTCAGGAAATCAAAAGGGTTTTACAGTTGGCAAAGAATAGTAAAGTGGGAGACTGGTATTTATACCAGCACCACACAAAGATAAGGATATATGGATGCCAACTGGCTCCCTACAAACTGCCCAAATACCTCCCCATGAGGTTATTTGCATTAGAGTAGTTTACGCAAATAATAAACTCTGATGAAATTAACTTCCTAGCAGCCAAGAAGAAAACTCAATTCAAAATGAAAACCAATTGGGCCCCTTTATTTTTAATAATAGGGAAGCTAGACCAGAAGCATATAAGATTCTACAACAGATTAAATTTAAGAACAATTTTATGTGGCAATATGACCCTGATGAAGTCATAAATAAACTAAGGCTCAAAGTCAAATTGGGCCCTTTCATACATCATCCCAGGACAAATATTGAGAGATTTTCCAACCAGTCTGAATGGATGGAAAACACTTTGATAGACATGGACAGTAATGTAGTTGATGTAGAGAATACATTAATTGATGTGGAAAAGTAGATTGACACTAGTTCCTTTTTGCAGGTTCCAGACCTAGGAGAACCAATGAATATTCTTCCTCTTTTACATACTACAACAAATGAAGACAAAAATGAAAAGAGAACCAGAGAAGAAGGTTCTAGTTCAGCCATGGAAACCATAGATGAATAGTTTGAGATTAGTTACAGGAAGAGGCCCAAGCTTAATCCTATAACTGAACAGGAAGACACCATTGACTCAGTGGAAATAACTGACACTGACACAATGGTGGGAAGAAGCAAAGGGCCATCAAATTTAGGAGAAACACACCAGCCCTCTACCTCAAATACCCAACTTATTGAGAGACAACTCAATGTTGAGGTCTCTTCATTCACCAGACCTATGGATAAAGAGAAGGATATCAAAGATAGGTACAAAGAAATTAAGTTGAGAAATTAGAAACTGAAGGCTGAGACTTATGCCCAATATTTCAAGCAAACATCTACAAACCAAAACAGATTAATGTCAGCTTTTGACATTAAAATAGGTAAAATGCAGATGACATTCAGGCAACCTACAGTCCAACAACCAAGATCATCAACTGACTATAGGAAAATAGATTTTGAAGTTCTGGCCAGGGATGTTCATCCCATTGACCAAATTGAGTTTCACAAACAGGCGGGTGAGATGATCTATTCCACCTTGAAAAGTAAAGCTATGACTGCACACAAACTTCAAAGTTTATTAGATAATATCACTGGACAGTATAAGCTGGAAAAGGCCTCATCACAGGCCAAAGACAATAGAATCAAGTCATTGGAAGACTTGGTGATTGAGCTTGGACATGATCCCAATGATATCAAGGCTGCTAAGAAGTTGATAAAGAAAAAGAATGAGGACGTTGCTGCTCTAAAAAAAAAATTGAAACTGCCTCATTCAGAGCATCCATAGACAAAAGAGGTCTTAGAAAGCCAAACACATCAGGAGGAAATGATGGACCTTCTTTTACAATTTAATGACCAATTAAAAGAGATGGAGAAGGAGTTGGATAGCTTGATACAATTGAAACAGGCTAGCCTTGAGACTGCCACTGCCACTGTCATTCCAACAGTCACTACAACAGTACCATCCACCTTGGCAGCTTCATTGGCTCCTACAGCTCCACTGGCTACAACACTACCAGCTACCACAACATCTACATCAGCAACAGGTTCGACAACAGTAGCAGCTCAGCCAGGTGATGAGGCAAGTAAATTGGTCAAGGCAATGGAAGACATGTCCATTCAGACCATAGAAATAAACAAGCTTAAGGAAAAGATAACAAGTCTGGAGAATGATAATAAGCTTGCACAGATTATGCACAAGGAAGAAGTTCAAAAGTCAACCAGGTTGACTGAAAGGATGAAGAGCTTGGAGAAAGAATTAACATTAAAGGAGCCACTTGGCCAAGCTAAGGAACAGTTATATTGATATTTGGCCATCCATTCAAGTAATTTTTGAACAAAGTGACTTAGTTAAAGAGGCTACAGAAGCCATACAAAGAGTTAAGGCTAAACTTGGAGACATGGCAGAGAAAGCCACCAAAATAATTCATTTCCTTAACTCCAAAAACAAATATGAACTACAGGAGTTGGACATAGCTGACATGATAGGCACAATACTAGAAGTAAAAAAGGTGCTCACTAAAAGGAATTTGATGTTAAACCTTGAGGACAAATGCCAAACCATGCAACTAGCTATATACAAAGTCATGGTAAAGTTTGATGTTTTGAGGGAGAAAGTTCTGCCAAATCCCTTGGTGATAAGTGATAAATTAATGCCATAGGAGGACTGCAACAGAAGAATCAGAGAGGCAGCAAAGGATCAGGCAAGTAATTCTTCCATGAAAGGATTGCCTACTAGAAAGGTTCTATATTAGACATTTAAGAACCTGTTTTACCTCTAGCATGAGGTAAAACACCTTTTTGTGAACAAACCCACTTTTGACAAATACACTGAAGAAGATGAAATCTACAGGAAGATGGTAAATATTCAATTACCAGATGTAGACACATGGGAGAAGTTGAATGAATTACTGTAAAAATGCACAGTCAAAGTAAAAAAAGACAGTGAAAGAAAATGACAGCTCAGCCAAGTGAAAGAGTATCATGTAAATTGTATCAGTTGAGAAAGGACAAAGTAAAACGAATAGTCAACGTGAAGACCAACAATAAGGCAATGAATAAAAAACAAAATATTAGAGCATAAAGACAACACAACCAAATAAATAGGGACAACATACAATAGTTGAACATATGTCACTATCTTCTTGCATGAAGATATTTCTTTCTCCTCGATTAATTCCCAAGACAGTTTGGGATATTTTGTAAATTATTTTTGTATAAATACTTCATAATTCGAAGTATTGAGTGTGGATTGCTAGATATTTGTAGAGTTGTATTGATCTGAAACCTAAGGGTTATTGTACCAATTTTTCAAGTCAGCAGATTGGACTAAGTAATAAAGAGATTGCATTACATGATTCATGTGTTGAGCTATTATAGTGAATTATTTTATTTGTCAAATTTTTTATTTTCTTATGTATCTCACAAACTTACATGTTATCTAAAGTGAATGAATTAACTGAAAATTTATTTTAGAATTTGTTTAAGTACACTCTGTCTTGAACATTTAATCATTTCTATGTTTTCTTCTAATATTTGAATCTAAGAATACTTAATTGATATCCCATCCTCGCTGATCTCTTTCACTTCTTTCATAATCTGGTCTAAGGAACCCTTAATTGCTCCTTTGATCCGGTTGAAAACCACTTCACCATCCGGCCTTAAGATCTGAAATAACTCAGCTACCTTGCCCTATAGACACTATTTTTGGAACTTGATCTAGTCCTATTTGCTTGACATTTGAATACGTAGCCCAATGGTAAAAAACATCCCTCTACCCATCTAAGTAAGTGATCCCAACACCAAATCAAAACCAAAACCCAAGTACAATCATAACTAGCCTTAAATCAATTAACTAAACAAAGTTAAATCATAAAGAGAGAGCCCTCTCTGAGCATTAGGAAGGCTAGATCCTAATCTCCAAAGTAGGTTTTTGGTTACCTCTATCATTTCTTTCCTAACAACTATAGAGAAAATTTGGAGTGATAACATCTTCAATGACTAAATCATGTTAGGGCATGATGGAATCAAACCACCAACCTCATGCTTGCACGGAAAGTGTTATCTTCCATTGAGTTAGCACCCTTTAAAGAAATGTGTTATCCTGATAATAAAAGATAAAAAAAAAAAAAACAAAAGGACTGTCATAATGTGTTATCTCATTAATGTAGCTAAAATCCATGAGCTTTCAAAGCACCAGCATTCAATGCACCCCAAAGTTTGCTGACAACAACAATGGCTAAAGATTCTTAATGTTCGATGTCCTCCACAATGATTGAAATGGGATACCTCTCACAAATGGCATATTCTAATACTATAATCATGTCTCTTGCATATGTGATCTTATTTTCAACCAATAGAAGCTGCAATTTACAATGAATAATGATTCAATTCCACTCCTTGATAAGTAGAATTAAAAAGCAAGAACGAACAAATAGATATTTAACATAACCTATGCTTAGCAATGTTCATCTTTCTTTTTAATCATCAAATCAACACTCTCAATTTAATAAACAAACCAAAAAAAATTAGGGCACAAAATATACAATTTCATACAAACCAACAAAACCCAAAATCAACTTCAAAGGTCTATGATAGGCATATTGGTAAGATGGAAGTGATTAGGAAATCATTTCAAAATTTCATGAGAGAAAGGGTTAAGAACCAAACAAAATTTCTTGGAACCTTGATATAACAAGGTTTCTACCTAGCTGGAACCTTGCAAAACACCAAAGTTCCACCTACATTTATGCCACATTCTAGAAAAACATCAAAGTTCCACCTACATTTATGCCAAGTGTGTATGGTGATGAAAGATTGAGGGTTTTATTTAAAAAAGAGTGTGATTTTCAATTATTCTCTCTCACATTACAAGGAAAAAAAATGAATAAAAACACAACAAAGAAACAAGAAGAAACTTATTTTGCATCAATTACCTTGCAATTCTCATACTCCACAAACATCTTCTCACTGTCTGTCACAAAGTGTGGATAAATATAACCACGATAAAATTGCATTCCCTCCACAACATACAGATTATTTTATGCACTTTTTCCCTCTTCGAGTGTCACAACACCTTTCCTTCCAACTTTTCTCATAGCCTCTACTATCATTTTTCCTATTTCATAGTTATTCACAACACTCACTGAAGAAACATCTACTAATTCATTGTCTTCAACCTGGAAAATAATACAAATTACAAAGTGTTAACATGTGTAACCATTCACACATAACAAAATTTCCAAAAATACAAATGTTTCACAAGAAACTCCTCAACATGCTACCCTGGAGTAAGGATTAAATGATAATGTTGCATCAACTATTTCCATAATAAAAGTGCACCTCAACCATAAGACTAAACAACTACAAGTCTACAACTATTAAATATCTAACAAGACCACACAACCAAATGTATTCCTCAAGACAAATACTATATGGAAAATGAAAAAAAATTTGCATCCAAAATTACATTAGGCGACTAATTCATTCAATTAGATGCAACACCAAACTATCAGAAAAATAGAAAACCAGCCTACTCAAAATATGGGGATTTACCTCCTTTGACAATATTTTGAGTTTCGAAAGAAAAGCTTGTTCCGTCATGCCAACGCCCCTAGTAATTTGAATGGGATTTGCACCTACTGCAACAACTTAAACAAAAAGGTTTCATTTCAAATTCTAATTCAGAAATTTAGGATACTTAATTCTTGCTAAGTGGAATTAGAAAATAAATTGGAAAGTGATAGTCGAGATAGGCTATTGTCAGGGATGATGTTTAGTATAACTCATAGACCATGCATGATACATATTATCTAGATTATGAGTGACATAAACTATCGTACGATCCAGAAAGAAATTCAAAAAATTCTCCATGCTTCTTTAAAGAGTGAAGAGGGAAACAAATGACTATTAAAAGAAAGATACAGAATGAAAGAATGAACTCAGACGTCACTAATTAAATGAAAGAATGAATCTTTGAAAGCAGACCCAATAACCATAACTTGATTGTACCTTAGGATTCGTTAGGGTAAAATTGTTTATAGGAACCAAAGGACCTATTCAGTTGTAAGGAAGAAAAAAAGGAAGACGAAGTAGGTCAGTATTTCATTGTGAGCCAGAGGCTCACTGGGAAAATAGTCCCTCTTTTTTAAAGAGAATGACAGTACCAGGAAGGTGGAACAAATTTTGTGGAGTCTGATTCTGTTTTATCCATGATTTTTTCACAAAAAATTAAGTAGCAACATAGTGTTGGTGGAGGATTTTGGTGTTTTGTGGAATTGAACATGGGTGTGACACAATCATTACAAGTTAATGTATGGTCAAGAGGAAAGATAAAGAACAAAAATAATTATGATGAAGCGTAATTTTGTAAAGAAACCAAGATTTTCCTTCCCCTGTAAAAATAAACAGGTACGTTGAAATATTAAATCTCATCCTAAATAACCTCAAGCGCTAAAGCCAACCTGGACCTCATTATCAGTCCTCTATTTTCGTTGAGTCCTCATCACAATTCTAAATCAAGTGAAATAAAGCAGTTACAATGTATTTTCCTCATAAAAATCAAGTGAAATAAAATAGTTATAATGTATTCTCTTAATAAATAATTTAATCACAATAAACTTATTATTAAGATTGAATAAAAGATAAGAAAATGAGTATCTTTCATTCCTCATTGATTTTTTTAGAACGTCAGTAAGTTCGTGATTCTGTATCCTTATGGGTACTGGTCAACATTGCTAAACAAAAATAAAGAAAGAAGAAACCCTTAGGCATTTCAGTTCACTTAACATGAGTTAACCCAACATTCAGGGCAAGAATAATAAGTTTACAGTGCATAAAACAAATCGACAGTGACAGGTTCAAATGTGAATATATATATATATAAAATCAATATTAAAATTATACAACTATTACACATAACTTCATAGTAACCTTAACATTTATCTAAACAAAAATTAGATTAAGGACTAGACAAAATTATGCTTGCATGAGTACTCAAATACATACTGGATAAATAGTGAGTTCAATATTAACAATAATCTTCAATTTATATACTCAAACCCCGGTGGGGAAATTTTCCAAAAATTACAAGATAATTGAAGAAATGTTTAATGTCTCAAAATACTATGTTCTCAAAGAGAACTTAAAAGCCCAATTGTAATGGGTTTGTAAAAGTATTACATAATTCTTCAAAGAACATGAAGGTCAACAATCCATGACCAAGACTAAAGAGAAATTTCTATTCATTTTGGAAATATTGTACCACATTTGAAAATTTTGGATCTTCTTCACTGTCACTTGGAGTTGGGAAAATTGAAAATTAAGATGCGATGCAAATAAATAAAATATTAGAACAACTGAATGCACAGATGGTTCCTAAATCCCAGTGAGTGTGAAGATGATAAAAAATGTTCAAATGTGGTACAATATTTCCACAACGACTTGAAATTTCTCTTTAGTCCTTGTTGGCAATTGAATATTTCAAGGTTATTCTTCCTCTGAATATAATTAGGATTAGATAAAAAACTTAAGTGTTGCAAAGAGAAAATCCCCCTTGAAGTATCCAACTTAAACAAAACAAAACACATCAACAGATTTCATACATTTACTCTACTTTATTAAACTCATACCTCTCATTCCCACCATGTACACATACGTAAATGTTAATGGAAATACTATGCTCAAAATAATCAAAATACAAATACTGTGACCAAAATCAATCAAAGTATACGAGAAATGAATAAATTTTTCTGTCAATCTTATCAAATATCATTGGTCAAGCTCTAACTAAATCAATCAAAATGGGAATACTGTGATATAACTAAATTAATCAATATGAGAATACTGTGATAAAAATCAATCTATTATAGCGGCTACAACCACCCTCCAAATTTTTCCCTTAGCTTTGCTTTGAAGCCTCCCTACCAACCTTTCACAGCAAGATGTCTTGTCTTGTCAAGTAAACAACCTTCAGTGGATTTCTTGCAGAATGACAACTTTTTCATCAAATATTGTTGCATCCCCCTCACAGGTTGTTTCACCGAACTTGGTCTAGCTGCAAGCTGAGCAACTCCCTCAAGAAATTGCGAAATTATGGAGGGGAACCAATCTACCCTCCATAAATTGCACAATTTTGTTTGGCAGCCTGCTGGGTTTCAGAATTACGAAAATCTTCCTGTCACTATTCACTGGAAAAATTGCGCAATTCCTCATAGCAAGACTACTTAGCCCAGAAATTACGCAACCCTGGGTATCAGTCAGCTACTCTGCCCAGAAAATGTGCAACCCCTCTAGGAAACCAACCCAGCTCCCTCCAAGAAATGTGTAGTTTTTCCTCCCAGCTGATCAGATGGTTGCATGTGCATTTGAGTTGACTAGTTCCCTTCGGGACTGAGAAAAAATATGTTACATGCATGGGTTACTCCTCCCAATCTAGCATGCAAAGGCATCCCTTGATTCAGGGATCTATTTTTAGCAGCTAGAGGTTACATGTAAGGATCATCTCAGAAACCTCCCACCAAGTGTCACTTTTCCTAGATTTGTCACATGTGTGTCATAACCTTGATCTTATAAAAACTCATCAATTGGATGCTTCAGAGATCATTCCTCACATCAACCTTATAGCTCTGGCATCCCCCATTACATCTAAGATTCGTCGGCATATTCAACTCAGCTATTTTGGGGTAAGCCCATTGCTCATGACTTGCGTTGTGTTTTTGTCGCTTTTTATGTTTTGATTTGTGTTATTGTTGTTTGATTGATTTCAGTGAGTTCTTGTTGTCATTTTCATGCATACTATCTTGTACTAGCACCGTTTTAGTTTTCATTTGCATCTCATTGTTGTCAGATGCATGATAATGTTTTGCACAGACGGTCGTCATTGCAGCAACTCACTTCACACATATGCATGCTTTCTCGTTTCCCGAATCCTGCACTTTTTGTTTGCATGAATGATCATTCACTCTCGTTTGCACTCATCTCACCATGCATTCAAACTTCTCATGTTTTTGGTCACCTGTCAATCGGACTGGGCTGCCTTGGCCCGAGCCATGCCTTGGCCGGCTAGCACTGCGCATTTTTGGAAGCAAAGGCTCTGCCTTCCCTCCAAAAATTGCATAATCCTAGCTAGGCACTGAAATCCAAGCTTACATTTTGGAATTCTTGGAGGCAGTGTCCTGTTGGCCCCAGAAACTACGTAATACAGTTTGGTGTGCATGTGACTGCTGACTAAAGTTGTGCATTGTGTAGTTTCAGTCCTCAGCAGGCCAGATTGGACTGTGCATTGCGCAATTCCAACAGTCAGTCAGCCTCCTGATAGCCTGAACTGTTTCTTGCGCAATTTTGGCAGTTAGCCTCCTGACTTCCCCGCGAAAATTGCACAACCTTTATGATCAGTCACACAGGTATGTTGCAAGTCAGTTCTCAAGTTTGTTTTGGTTTTCGACTGACATATTTCTTTCCATGAGTGTTGCCATTTCTCCAGGTATCGCAGGTGTTCATTTGCCTCTCAGTAGCACAGGTATAAAGGTTTCCAGGAGAATAGAGTCAAAGACACCGTTCAGAGCACACGTGGGGATGCAGTCAATCAAGTGTATATGAACTTTCCTACCCATGAAGACATCAAGTTGTTCATAGACAAGGACATCAATATATGACGACAGCAACATCACAACAAGTAGCACCATGAACAACAACTGAAGGTAGCATACCAGATGCAACTAATGCAAGAGGAAGGTTGTTGACAACAAAAAGGCAAAACAAAGTTGCAAGCTCAAGCAGATCCACCTTTGATGATAGCAACTTTAGAGACTCAGGCTATGAGGTGGCGACGCGACATGAAGATCATGCGAAGGAAGAGAACGGAACAAAGAAGGAGTTGCATGTGATGAACGAGAAACTCAAGGAAGAACATGAGCTCCATAGATGAGAAAATGAGTTACAGCAGGAACAGGTACAACAGGGGGCGCAACATGCACTCACGGATGAAATTGCGCCTGTGCGAGTTACAGATCCATCCCAGTAGCTGGCATGGAGCAGACAAGGTGAGTAGTGTTGTTGCATGTAAAGGAATGCAACAACATGCATTTTATTGTGCACACGTATGTGATCCCACCCATTCAACACACTCACCAAGGCATAAACAAGGAGAAATTCTGATTGGAGTTGAACATGTAGTTGACAGCTGATGTGCATGACCAGCAGCACACACTGGAAGATCATCACAGACACTATGCATTAGTGTGTTGTCAGTTCGATTGCACCCAAGAATACTATGCACATGCTAACAAACGAGTTGGATGGAGGAGCCATATCAGTGCACCCAGATGCAATGAAGGCAAGAGTTCGCTTCAACAAGATGTCACCATTGAGCACACATACATCATCACGAACAACCAATCTTTGCATCAGCTCATCACCTTCGACCATCACAAGAATGTCAAAGAGTTGGTCTTACCACAATGCTTCGAGTGTCAGTGATGTCTTGCATGGCTTTCTCATGCCATTTTGTCTCACATGGGCACATGTGCATTGTAATGTAACGTCTTGTCAAGTGGAAGTTCAAGTGTCGATAGTTGGATTTAACAATCATAAAGTAGATGAAGAGTCATGAGGGTAGATGAACTGTCACAAAGGGGAATGTCAAGGGTCACCCCACCCTTTGTTATAAATAGAACCTCATAACTCATTGTAAATGCTTTTGGTCAACTAAGCTTCCAATAGGACTATCAAAGAGAGAGCTTGGATAGTATTGTAATGAGCCTTGGCTTCTCCATTGCGTATAGCTAGTACATCTCTTTGGATGAGTAGGTGGTTGTGGTTGTAATGTTCCGCTGTTGGAACTAGTCGTTGGACATGGATATATTGTATGACTGGAACTTACACTTCTTAATATAACAAGAGATAGCACCTTTCATGCATATTTTGTATTGTATTTCAGCTATCTATTTACTCTAAATGATATATTTATCTATTTTCTTACACCTGCATGTATAGCTATTTTTGTGTATGTATGTATGAATCTTTCTGAAATGCATTGTTGGTTTAACCATCACTTTGGATTGCTAGCTAACTTTCCTTCCATGTTGCGATGCATCTTTTCTTGTGTGTTCCCTTCTTAACTATGTGCTATCACAGGTTTCCAAGGGGCGCACTCATCTCAACCCTTGTGTGCTAGAACCTCTCATGCACCTTCCTTAGCTTGTTGCTGCTGTCACACCCTTGCTACCAACAATGACATCTTACTTCCCTCTACGCAAAATCATGGTCAAGGAATTACCGTATGACCCACTGCTAGGACTCCTACACCAAATGGTTTGAGGTCTAATTGGGACTTCTTACTGAGGAGATCTCCCGACATGTTGGCGGGTCTAGCACCGTAAACATTTTGATGCTAAAAGGAGGTCTAGACGACTAACTACAAAGTTGCTCTTCCGGAGTGTATGTCTTATGGAAATGACTTCATTATCTCGGAAAAGCTCTTAGATAACTTGTCACATAAAACACATGATGGTGCAGGCCACGTAGCCTTGGTTAGGCACGCGGTCAACGTTGTAGGCTTATACGAAAGACATAGAATCCTTGAAGAATACATGACCTGTGTGTTATTCGTCTACACGCTTCGGGGGAACCCAATGCACTAGTGTGCCACCCTGCTCGAAAAAATATATTCATTCTCTTGCTCATTTGGTCACAGAGATAGATCATGCTTTCAATCACTTTAACCATAAAGCATTTGATCAAGAAATTATGAAATTACGAAAAGCACCCGATGAATCTGTTGATTAGTTTTACGTACGCTTTTGTAATCTTGCATACTGATTTCCTAAAGATGAAATTGATTGGGAACTTATTTATGGAATATTTGAGTATCTTCTTTGCATATCGGAACACCGCTCAGAACACTTCCGTGATGGAGCTGTGCAATCACAAGCAGGCACAGTTGTTGTCACATGTAATTGTCTGCCTTCACCTCATCAAATAGCTCCACCACTCCGGAGTGATGTGGGAGATCATGCACACACAACTGTTGAACTTTCACATCCTCCCACCTCGCATGCTCTTAATATCTACGTAGATTTGGCTTGCAAGCCTATTGGTTGTCACATGGATTCATTCCCTCAACCTCCGTCTTAGTATTCTATTGATCCTACAGATTGTATTGTCTTGTGTTCTTCAATTGTGGACTCCTCACCTGCTATGAACGAGATCAAGTTGTCGATGGAGTTGGTGTTATGCAACCAACTTGCGCCATCATCCATGATGAGTGTGTGCAGGAATCTAAAGAAGAAACCACATGAAGGATAACTCCCTTCCACCTGCGCCTCATCTGCTTTATCCTGACATCTCTTTTGATTCTCTCACTGCTGATTTCCCCTGTGAAAACCCATTTTTGGATGTTTCTACTTCTAATGATTCACAAGACACGTTGGGTGTCAATCTGTCATCACAATGCAGAGAGGATACATCTTCCTTCAAAAATTCGTCCAATTTTTCATTTGTCATTTATGAAAACATAGAAGATGAACATCTTTGCTTCTCATCTACCCCTCTGCCCGATTCATTAAATCATGAGGATGCCAATGAACATCGTGAATTTTATGATCTTGGTTGTCATGATCTCTATACTTCATCTGATCACGATGTTGAGTCAATTGTTGTTAATCTATCTAAGACATTGGTCTATAATGATCTATCTGTCAATGAAGTCGAAACCCCGCAGACTGTAGAGGCACTTCAGCCTGAGCAGATGGCTATGTCAAGCCCTTGCTCTCCTGAGGTTGGTTTCACTTCCGGCCATGAAATTGTTGAAACACTCAAGGCTCCTCATCAATCTCTTCTCTGTTGTGAAGATCAACCAAACACCTAGATTTTTCTTCCTCCACTCGAACTACATGATCCCATCGCTCATGCATTGGAGGAATCTTACACATAAAGCACACATGCACAACGTAAGTGGTAGATATTTCTCACATTTTCTTGCATGTCACAGTCAAGAGAATGCATACACTGAACATCTGCACGCAGTGTAGCACAACACCATGGCAGCTCCACAGAGTGCATGTCATGCGCTTTCACTCATCTTTGTTCTATGGTCACTTATGAGCTTGGAGTGTGTCCGTCTTCATCGTTATATCTTTCATGCTTACTGGTTTATGCAACTACGATGTTTTCAAACCGTGCCTTCACCAACATGGGTCAACCAACACGTTGGTGGCTACATTGGAAGTATCACCTCACATGAGATGACCCATGCATTGTTAGCTTAGGAGTAGGAGTAGTGTTTTCTTTTGAGTTGTTTTCTTTCATGCACATTTTCTTCTTTCTTTGTGTGTTTGTTTTCTTTATTGTTTGTTTTCTTACTCGCTTTGCTTCTGCTTCTTGATTTTCTTTTTGGTTTGTTTTCTTGTTATTGATTGTAGGTTAGTTTCACATGGACCGTGTTTGACTCTTGAAACAAGCTGGGTAAAGGACAAGAGGACTTGTACAACTATCAACATTTGGTTATTTGTTGTTCGCTCTCTTATGTAAGAACTTGTTGTCTTTATTCCATAATACATCAATGGAAAATACATACTGTTCGAAGTGAACCTTGGTGAAAACATAATGCTTGGGCACTAACTAATATCACCTACTCTAGTTAGTTGTTTTTGGGTTAATACTTGTCAGCTCAGTCAAGTAGAGTAAGGTGAGGGGAAAAACCTTAACAATCACATCAGAGGTATACATAAAATACTTCTCTGAAGGAAAAACCTCTTCTGCTCTCAATAAGTCGGGATCCCTCTTCCACCTCTGAAATGAATAACTATTATGAACAGTTATGAAGATGAAAAATGAAACAATGAAAAAGTGAAACAAGTTTGAAAAAATGAAAAAATGAATAAGGCAAAAGAAGAGAAAGGCTTCCTGTGCAGAGAGGTGATGCAAGTAACTCCATCAGAGAATTGAACATACTCGTTCGCAGCGCAACCATGCTTATGTTCTTGCGTGACTCGGTCGGTGTACTATCCAGACGTGCTGGCAGCGAAGGAACACCAGAGATGAAACTAAGTCTCTAACAAATATACTGCTTATGCATCATATACTTCTTAACCCCAATCGATACAACTGTGTTAGCTTGGCTTGGAATATGTGTTGACCCACCAAGGGCTTGGAAGATGCTAAATTTTACAATCAAGTAGTGTGGAAACCAAGATGAACTAAGAAATGAATAATACTTCTGGAGGTGTTAAACTTTCTTTTCACGAACAAGGTCCATTCAGACAGCTGGCGTTCTACCAATGTGACACCAAGTGTTGTACCAGCTACAACCACCCTCCAAAAATTTTCCTTAGCTTCATTTTGAAGCCTCCCTCCCAACCTTTCACAGCAACATGTCTTGTCTTTTCAAGTACACAAGCTTCAGTTATTTTCTTGTTGAATGATAGCCTATCCATCAAATCTTGTTGCATCCACCTCATAGGGTGTTTCACCGGACTTGGTCCAGCTGCAATATGAGGAGCTCCCTTAAGAAATTGCACAATTCTGGAGGGAAACTAGGCTTCCCTCTAGAAATTGCGCAATTCTGTTTGGTAGCCTACTAGGATCCAGAATTGTGCAAATCTGCCTATCACTGTGATCCAGGTGGATGTTGGTGGCCACCCACCTATCCCATTTGGACCCCCACAACTGTCTCTTTCAGTCTTTTCAGTTTCCTAAATTGTAGCACAGTTTACTATTTTTAGCAATTTTTCGGGTCCTAAACTTTCGAAGCCGTTTTGAGGCCCTAAACGATGTTTTTTGGGAAATATGGGGCAACATGGGTCCATGGCCCAATGTTTCCTCCCAAAGTTGTAGTGCTCGGATAGATATTTCTAATGAGCTATTGTACGCGTCAAACGGAGATCGTATGCCAAAGTTACGACCTCGGGAAATTGATGTACCAATTTACCCAAACGGGGCCCACAATTTGGTGTTTCATCTTCTAGGGTTAGATTTCGGAATGTTAAGGGTTTTCCATTGTTTCTCAACAATAAATAGGCCTTCAAGCCTCATTGTAACACAGTTCAGAGGCATGTAGCCACCACATCTCTTCTCAGAGATAAGCTACCATCGCCCTAGCTGGTTTATTTCCATTACTGTTTGTAAGCATATTTCAGTATTTTCCATTAATGAAATGAAGTATTATTTCCACTGCATATCTACGTTTATGGTTATCTCTGTGTTTTATTGCGTTCCTGTTTAAATCCGGATTAGTGGTATCAGAGCGGTCTGCTTTTTCTCTATTTTTCTTTGCATGTCCCCAACGAGGTTGGGATATAAGGAGTTAGGGCTTGAACTGGTCAAACCTTTGCAAGACCATCCTTGCAAATCTCGACGACCTCCCATGGTGGATGAGAAGAAAGACGAGGGGGTAGGAGATCCTATCAAAATCTTGCTCGAAGAAGCCCTCGAGTGGCAAAGGAATGCGATGATGGATAGCTTTGCGCAGATCCTTCAGCGACTACCCAGAGGCGACACATCGACTTCCAACAGCTACTCTGGAAATGCCACACCGTTTAAGGTACAAGTTAATTTGAAATCCCCATCTTCGAGGGTCAAATAGACGCAGATGCCGTAGATAAATGGTTAAATATGCTAGATGGGTATTTTTCTGTTCATGAATTTTCAAATCGGGAAAAGATTGTTTTCACTCTTCTCAAAGCAACCCCCCACGTCAAGGACTGGTGGGAAACCTACTGCGAGCAGAAGGATGAAAGTACATGCTCACTATTTTCAGCTACACCCACTTGGAATGACTTCCGGGATGCCATCAAGGAGTAGTACTACCCTGTCAAAAGCTACGAGGACAAATACATCAAATGGACCACACTGCGGCAGGGACGAGACCAAGATGTGCCGAAGTTCACAAACATTTTTCATACCCTTCGCACACAATTGGGTATCAAAGATTCTGAGCTGCATCTGGTACTCAAATACCATGGCTGCCTGCACAGATACATACAGGAAGAGATGGTGTTCTTGAACATCTCCTCACTCGGCACGGCGTACCGATCCGCTGTCAAAATCGAGCAAAGGTTCAAACAGAAGAAGCGAGACTTTGGAACTGCAAATCCGAAGTCAAAAGGACAAAGCCAAGGCGGGGTGACCCAAGACAACTTGTCGAAGCCGCAAGAAAATAACAACACCATGAAGCCGAAGAAGGACACAGGGAAGTGGTGTGAGTTCCACAAGAGTCCCACTCATAACACAAGTGAGTGTCAGACCAAGCAGTTGCTGGTGGCTGAGTTGAAGGCTTCCGAATCAGATGCATGTTCCGACCCTGAGCCAGAACTCGACAATGGGAATGGCAAAGGGAAGCAGATCATTGATGCGGATCCCAACGCCACTGTTGCCACCGCCAAGATCCAGAAAGATGAGCCCGAAAATCCAGAGGAAGGGGAGCGTCTTTTCCACTCACAGATGTGGGTGAAGGTTCGCCACTACAATTCATTATCGACAATGGCAGCCAAAAGAACCTCGTTTCAGTAGAGGTCGTGAAGCGGTTGGGCCTACCGACTACACCACACCCACAGCCGTATAGTATTGGGTGGCTTCATGATGGACGAGATCTCAAAGTTCGCCAGCAATTCCGCCTTCCCTACAGCATCAAGCCCTTCACAGACGAGGTATTGTGTGATGTTACACCTCTCGATGTTTGTGATGTATTATTAGGCCAACCATACTTGTGGAGGTGACATGCTGTGTATGAGTCAAGGCATCGTGCTGTCATTATTTATTTAAATAATTCATTATACAAGATACCAGAGGTAGCCCCACCTACTACCACATCTTTGATCACTGCTAAGAAAGGCAGCAAGCTCATCTCCCAGACCAGGAAATTTATCTGTCTAGTTCACTCCCAAAGTAAGGGGAATATTGTTGCTACATCCATGACCCCTACAAAGGGTTCCTCCATGCAGCAGCAGTAGCAAAGGGATACGGTCATGACAGAACACAGGAAGAACTTCTCCTCATCCACAGAGATACCACACAAGTTTCAAGTGGGCAACAAAGTCTGATTGCATCTGCAGAGAGAACGCCTTACCAGAACCCATCAGAAGCTCAGACCACTCCGACATGGTCCTTACAGCAGTACCAAGGCTGTGGGGAACAATGCTTTGGAGCACATCATTCCTCCATTCCTTTGCCTGCACCAAGTGTTCAATATGGACCATCATCGACCGTGCTTCCCACCATTACTGGACACATCAGAGATTGCAGGACAAGTTTAGCAGATGGAGGAACTCAACGAAATAGGGACCATTGCTTCCTAAGGGGGGAGGAATGATCTAGGTGGATGTTGGTGGCCACCCACCTGTCCCATTTGGACCCCCACAATTGTCTCTTTTAGTCTTTTCAGTTTCCTAAATTGTAGCACAGTTTACTATTTTTAGCAATTTTTCGGGTCCTGAACTTCCGGAGCCGTTTTGAGGCGCTGAACGATGTTTTTTGGGAAATCTGGGGCAACATGGGTCCATGGACTGATGTTGCCTCCCAAAGTTGTAGTGCTCGGATAGATCTTTCTAACGAGCTATTGTACGCGTCAAACGGATATCGTATGCCAAAGTTACGACCTCGGGAAATTGATGTACCAATTTACCCAAACGGGGCCCACAATTTGGCGTTTCATCTTCTAGGGTTAGATTTTGGAATGTTAAGGGTTTTCCATTGTTTCTCAACAATAAATAGGCCTTTGAGCCTCATTGTAACATAGTTCAGAGGCATGTAGCCACCACATCTCTTCTTAGAGATAAGCTACCATCGCCCTAGCTGGTTTATTTCCATTACTGTTTGTAAGCATATTTTAGTATTTTCCATTAATGAAATGAAGTAGTATTTCCGCTTCATATCTATGTTTATGGTTATCTCTATGTTTTATTGCGTTCCTGTTTAAATCCGGATCACACTGTTTGCTGGAAAAATTGCGCAATTCCTACCAGCAAGATTGCTCAGCCCATAAATTGCACAATCCTGGGAAGCAGTTAGCTACTCTGCCCAGAAATTGCACAATCGCTCTGGGAAGGTAGCCTAGCTCCCTCCGAGAAATGCACATTTTTTCCTCCCAGTTGAGCATACTATTGCATGTGCAATTGAGTTGATCAGTTCCCTCCGGGACAAAGAAAGATTGTGTTGCATGCATGGGCTTCTCCTCCCAAGGCAACATGCAAAGGCATCCCTTGATTCGTGGATCTGTTTTTAGTAGTTGGAGGTTACATGAAAGGATCATCTCAGAAACCTCCCACTAGGTGTCGCTTTTCCTATATTTGTGTCATGCGTGTCACAACCTCGATCTTATCAAAACTCATCGACTGGATGCTACAGAGCTCAATCCTCGCATCAACCTTACATATTTGGAATCCCACATTCCATCTAGGAGTCGTCGGCACATTCAACTCAATTGTTTTGGGGTAGGCCCGCTGCTCATGACTTACACTGCATTTCTATCATTTTTTGTCTTTTTCTTTGTGTGAGTGTTGTCTGCTTGATTTCAGTGAGCGCTTGCTATCGTTTGCATGCATACTATCTTGTACTAGCACCGTTTCAGTTTTAGTTTGCATCTCTCTGTTGTCGCATGCATGACACTGTTTTGCATAGATGGTTGTCGTTGCGGCGACTCGCTTCACACACATGCATGCTTTCCCATTTCATGCTTTCCCATTTTCTAAATCCTGCACTTGTTGTTTGCATGAATGATCATTCACTCTCGTTTGCACTCATCTCACCATGCATTCAGACTTCTCATGTTTTTAGTCACCCATCTGCTGGATTGGGTTTTCTTAGCCCAGGTTGTGCCTTACATGGCTAGCATTGCACATTTTTGGAAGCGAAGGCTTTGCCTTCCCTCTAGAAGTTGCGCTATCATAGCTAGGCACTCACCTCCAGGCTTGCATTGTTCAATTATTGGAGGCACTGTCCCATTGGCCCCAGAAACTGTGCAATGTAGTTTGTTGGTTGCATGTCATTGCTGACTGAAATTGCACATTGCATAGTTTTAGTCCTTAGTAGGCAAGGCTGGATGGCGCATTGCGCAGTTCCAGCAGTCAGTCAGCCTCATGACAGCCTGGACTGTTCCTTGCATAGTTTTGGCAGTCGGGCCTTGGGCACCCAATCTACCTATCTTTTCCTTACATTTTCACCTATCCTTTCATCATTTTTGGACCAATGATATGCATTAATTGTGATAAACTCACAAGGTAAACCTCCCTTCTAGCGTCTCTTGGAATATTTAATTGATGAAGTAAGGTCACGAGGTTTTGCCTATGAAAACTACTAAAATTTGCTATTTCTGTAGATTTCGGTGAAAAGGTATTGCATTCAAAACTCATAGCAGCAGTCCCGCATTTACAACAGCTATTCGGCAATGCTGCAACAACATAACGAACTCCCACCTGCTCATAAGCTTATTTCGGATCTTTATTACTCTCTCTTTCTCAGCAATTAGTTGTTGTTCTAATAGTTGTATATTTTTGGGCATTAGTTTCTAGATTTAGGGAAATATTTCTTTCTCATGTATTTGTATAAAAGGGGTTTTATTACTGTGCAAAGGGGAGGTCGTTTAGAGCCATACATTGTAACATTTCTTCATATTTTAATTGAATGCAAGCAAGTTTGTTGTTCTTCGCCTACTAGTGAGTTAATGCACCCTTAATCAGAGCGCTAGGCCCACTCACCTGATCAGGTGCTACATATTTTCTTTATGTGTTTTGTTTCTTCTATTGTGTGATAATTTCTTATTGTTGTTACATCTCTTTAATTAATTATTGTGAATTCCTTTTTAAGTCCTGCGATTTATTTCTACTTACTGTTACAATGACGCTTTGATTCTTTAGCTGTGAATCCTTAGTTTATGTTAGATTGTAACCTTACCCCTATATATACCTTGTGCATTACCTTGAAAAATGTACACACCCAAATTGATAAATTAATGTGGAAAAAGGGTGGAATAGTTTAGTCACACTCAGACACCAACATTTTGGCACTGTTGTCGGGGAAGGCTAAAAAGGTGCAAGACCTGATATGCATTGACCAAAGGATCAATCTCTCGTCTTAGGGAGGGAATTGCTACCCTTCCCTAAGCCTTGAGCTTTGAATTTTTATTTTTTTTTGCTTTTTATCGTTTTTGGGCCCAAGTTGCTTTGTTTTGGTTGATTGTTCTGAATTTTCCTGAGTTGTTAAAACCATATCTCTCATCCTGGGGAGGGAATGGTCTTTTGACACCCTACTCTAGGTCCCAAGCCTTAGATTTTCTTTCAGTCGTTTTCTTTTCTTGTTCGATCTCTCGTCCTAGGGAGGGAATGGTCTTTTGACACCCTGTTCCAGGTCTCGAGCCTTATATTTCCTTTCAGTCATTTTCTTTTATTGTCTGTTAAAACCCAACCTCTCGTCATGGGGAGGGAATGGTATTTTGACACCGTGCTCCAGGTCTTAAGCATAGCGATTTAATTTAAATGTTTCTCTCTTACCAATTTGCATGAAAAAAAATTCGAATAAAAGGGGCAGAGGAAAAGCCTGGAAGAAAGGAGGATAGGATTTGGGAAGGAACACATACATCCAACAAATCATCGCAAGAGATGAATCAGAGGCATCATCTCGTGCTGTTGTGAGGGCAAGGAATTGAACAAAATTAGAGGGACAATCTGTTGAACATCCAGTGCTATATACAATACCTCCTATTGATTTAAGACAAAAAACCCTTCCAACAGCAGAAGAAGTATGCCGCAATGTACCTGATGGAGGAGTACCGCTGCTGGTAACAAAGGAAGAAGAAGTTGTAAGCACAAGATTTGAGGAACCAACCCATTCCAGTAGGGAAGAAGAAGTTGCAAGGAAGGGGTTTGAGGAATTAAGCCATTGTGGTAGGGAGGAAGGAGTTGTAAGGGTATTCCTATCGCCGCGGGATAGGGGGAGTGCTGTTAAAAACTTCATGATAAGACCCCCTCCATCATTCCCTATGAAATCTACTGAAATTTCGAGTGATTATTGGAGAATATTTATGGCACCAACAACCTCTACTATTGGCTTCCGAATTGGGGATCTTGGGATTGGTGCACCAACAAAGCCTATTCCTTTGGCAACTTTACCTAGCTTTCATGGGATGACTTTTGAAGACCCTAACACGTTCCTTTTTTAATTTTATATTGTGTGTCGGGGATATGATTACATAACCGATGAATAGAAACTGAAAACCTTTCCTGCTACACTAAAAGGGACATCCCTGCGATGGTTTATGGGTCTAGGAGGAAAGACTGTCTCCACATGGCAAGAGATGAAAACCTCTTTTCTGGAGAAGTATCAGGGTTACTGCAAATCTCAGGATATTAAGGAAGAGATTTTTATGTTCATGCAGAAGGAAAACGAGAATATGGATGATTGTGTGGAACGTTTTAAATACACACTGTAGAGGTCAGGTCATTCTAACCTGGATAAGGACATTTTGAAAATTATCCTTCTCTGGGCTTTTCAAGAAGACTTTCTGGAACTGTTAAACATAGTAGGAAAGGAAGATATATCAAAAGAGGACTTCGATACCATTTGTGAGCTATGCATACAGTGATCGAGGGAAGTTGCAAGGAATAACCAAAGAATTCGGTCAAAAAAATCATCTGGTGGAGGTGTCATGAAAGTAGAAATTCGAAACCTGCTAGATAACTTAAGGACTGATATTGTGAGTACCTTGTCTGCACAGAGGGACACATTGTAAGTAAAACAGAAACAGATGGAAGTGGAAAAGACTTTGGCTATATTTTTCCTGAAGTGCAGAAAGAAACATCCACCTAGAGAATGTTCATTGAACTCCGTGGAAGAATGTGCAATCTGCGAGCTGAGTCATGCAACAAGTTCATGCCCCTCCTTGCCAAGATTGAAGGCGGTCTTTCAAGGGATAGGTGAAGAGGTGGATCAACTATACTTCATGGGATCCAAAAAGCCATGGAAACCTTGGCCACCAACCGTAAATCAAGGTATGTTTCAGGATCCATCTCAGTATTTTAACAATTTTAATATGGGTCCTCAGTCCATGCCTTATTCACCTATGTGGCCTCAATATCAGTTTCCACCCTGGAAATAATGGGCTCCTCAAACTAGTTCGAATTCTCCATGGGCCCTGAGCTAGCGTGGACCCTCTCCTCTTGGATAGTTTCCCAATCAATACCACAACAACAACTTCAGTTCCCCTCTAACATACCTCCTGGTAATCTGCCTATTCGCCCTCAACTTCCTGTCCAACCCAATATGAATCCTAAAAACAAAGGGGCTCAACAAGCTGACACCCTCAACCTGCCTTCCTACAATATCTCTACCTTAGAACTTTATGAGATGAACTTGAGATCTGGGCGGGTAGTAGATGCTCATCCCTCACCTATTATTGAAAAAGTTGACAGTGAGGTTAAAGAGCCAGAAACAGTTGAAGAGAAATCAAACCAAGCTAGTAACAATCCAACACCTCCTCAACTTCCAATTACTCAAGAATATCGAGTTGACCTGCCCTATCTTGAAAGGTTGGCTTTGAGTAAACAAATCCCTCAAGTTGAGTTTGAATTTTTAGGGGAGTTAGAAAATTTGTTTGTTAAGATTCCCCTATTACAAGCTATGGGGGATGTACCTATATATGCAAAAACTCTTAGGGAATATTGTGCTAAAAAGCCTGGAAAGAGATCAAGGGACCCACTCACTATTCATGTGATGGGAAAGTTATCAAATTTTATGCTCGGACAGGTTATGCCTCTGAAATATGGGGATCCGGGGAACCCAATTATGAATTTACAAATTAATGGAGTGGAAATTCTGAATTTACTGGTAGATTTGGGTGTCACTATAAATGTCATCACTGTTGAGGCTATGCAGACAATGGGTCTTCAAAACCTCAAACATACACCTATTGTGTTAGAATTAGAAAATAGATCTACAGTCAAACTGGTAGGAAAGTTAGAAGACATTACAATCTCAGTTGATTCATGGCATTACCTTGTGGATTTCCTAGTGCTGCAAACACAGTCCCCAGTTGGTGGCCACCCCTTGATTCTAGGAAGAACGTGGTTGGCAACTGCAGATGCCTACATTGGGTGTTGTTATGGAAATATAGTTATCTCAAATGGGCAGTTTACTAAAAATCTTGTGTTATACCCTCCTGTAGAACCTAGCCCATCAGTGAAACCATCTTGTCATAAGAAAACTCTATAAAGGAAGAGTCTGAAGATGAAGACTTAAGACTAGTTCTTACTATTGGGCAGGCTCTTCAACTGAAAACAAAAACTAAGGATGATACAATTACTACCTTCATTAGCAACCCCTGTTCTGTTTCAGATTCAAACCAGTGAATTCTAGAATCTGTCTTGAGCTGTGAAACACAGGAAAGTATTTAAACAAAAGATGGATTTGAAGAACTGCGTACAACTATGTCCCATGACAACATTTCTGTAGACATAGAGCCAGGAAAGACCCTGAATATTAACCCAAATCTATCAGAATCCTAGACCAAACAAATTCTAGATGTTCTCCGAAATCACATAGAAGCCTTCACCTGGGACTATACAGACATGAACGGGATTCCTGCCAATCTATGTACCCATCATATATACATCAAAGAGTATTGTCATCTTGTGAAATAGCCCCAGAGGAGAATGAACCCCGCTCTGAAAAACATTGTCAAGGAAGAACTTCAAATGCTGTTGGATGTAGGATTTATTTACCCCATCTCGGACAACCAATGGGTTTCCCCATGGTGATTGTTCCCAAGAAAAATGGTAAAAGGTGGATATGCATAGATTATAGAGAATTAAAAAAGGTAACACAAAAAGACCATTTCCCTTTACCGTTCATTGGCCAAGTCTTGGATGATTTAGCTAGGAATAAGTTCTTCTCCTTCCTGGACGAGTTTAGTGGGTACAACCAAATCGAGATAGCTCCCAAGGATTAGGATAAAACCACTTTCACGTGCCCTTTGGAAACTTTCACATACTGAGTCCTTCCATTTGGTCTTTGTAATGCGCCTGCAACATTCGAAAGGGAAATTTGAGGGATTTTCTTTGATCTGGTAGATGACAGTGTTCAAATCTATATGGATGATTTTACTCCATATGGGAACTCATTTGAAGAAGGGCTGGAAAATCTAGAAAAAGTTCCTGAAAGATTTAAACAAACGCATGTCTCTTTGAGTATAGTGAAGCACCACATGATGATGGAGGAATGAATAGTTTTGGGACATTTACTTTCAGTTGCTGGAATTCGGATGGATCTAGCTAAGGTAGGGGTAATATTGCACTTTCCAATACCCAAAACACCCACACAGGTACGCAACCTTATCGGTTGCGCTGGTTATTATAGGGGCTTTATAGAAAGTTTTGCTAAGATATCACATCCATTTTTTCAATTGCTAACAAAAGATTCATATTTGTGTGGACAGGTGACTATGATGTAAACTTTGTGAAGATCAAGGAACTTGTCTGTAGAGCTCCGATCCTTCGAGGGTCGGACAGGACATTACCATTTCATATCCATGTTGATGCCTCTCAGATAGCAATTGGGGTAGTTTTGGGATAGCTAGTAGACTAAGTTCCATATGCAGTTTACTATGTTAGTAATAACTTGGCTCCTACTGAGTTAAACTACACAGTGACTTAAAAATAATTTCTTGTTGTCATCTATGCCATCAACAAGTTTCGGAATTACATTACCAGGTATCCTACCTTTGTACACATTGATCAAGTAGCAATCAGTAATCTGATGAATAAACCCATTACTTCTGGTCGTATTACAAGATGGTTGTTGTTACTTCAAGAATTTGACATCACCATAGTAGATAAACCAGGAAAGGATAACATGGTTGCTGATTTTCTGTCTAGACTATGTTGGGCACATATAAGATGTCTTTTAGAACTCCTAAATGCCTCACATTAATTATCGACCTGGGTAAGTATTTTGTTTCAAGAGTGTACACAGTATGTGCAGGTGATGGAAATTATTGTATCTAAAGAAAGTAATGCTTAAGATAACTTATTGATTTCAATACAAGAGTAAACAGATCAAACCATAAACTACCAAACTTGTAACTTCAAAGAGATTAAACTATTCAAGCATCAAAACTCAATCTTAATAAAAAAGCTCTAATTGCAATTATAGGCCATAAACACATCAACCGAGTGCACTGTAGCAGTAACATAGCTCTTTCAGTTGAATATAAAATTCTGCATAACAGTAATACACCTGATCTAACCAATAATACTCTGGCTCTCAATTAATAGGAAATAACTCTTATCTAATAATTGAATCAATCTACGACATAAATAGTTGAAACCAATCAACAGAAATAAGAAATAATGCACGAAATGCACAAACTCAACACCGGTGATTTACATATCAAGTAGATCAATCGTAAAACTTTAAAACAAAGCAATTGGACTTGCAGTGAAAAGGTAAAAGTATATCACAAGGAAAATCAATGAAATCCACTAGTGACCGGGCCCAAGCCGCCAGTGATTACTGCCTAGTTACTCAGAATATCGTGAGCAAATAGAAACACAAATTATATATTACTCATTAACTCCGAATGTCATTACAGTAATGATGTGTTCATTAGGATAACACTCTATCTCTTAAAATTACAGCTGAAGTAAAAAAAAGGTAAAAAGTCACTCTATTCTATTCGTTTTTCCCCTCTTATAATCAAAGAGGAAAAGAGATAATTGTGATTCCTCAGGATTAGGAGATCCCGCGGAATTCACGACCACATGCTATTATCAGAACAATCTTCCATCCTATGCTGATCCTTCTGATTCACTTATCAACTAGACCGCACAAGATGCACTCTTGTCTCCTTGTTTAGCCTTTGTTGTTCAATAGATTAAACAGTAATTGTCCCATTCACTAATTAGTTTTTACAACCAAATCATATCAAAAGCAGTTTCGTTCACTTTCTATCAAAAACTTATTACATCATGGCACAAAAGCATAAAAAGGAGGAAAAAGATAATGTAATCAAGGGTAAATTTATACCCATTGCATGACCCAACATACTCCCCTGCTTACCTCGTTTCATGTCCTCATGAAAATAAGTAGTTATTATGTAATGCAGTTAAAGAGTAAGCAAGAAATACTTCTTCCTTATAAAACCTAAAACCATCCTTTTGTATTAAATTTGTAAAGGTTATCCCTTCATGAACATTAGGCAGCTCGTAATCATAACAGTATACTTCAGGAGGGTACCAAATAACAGGGCTCCTAAATCGACATCCTAGCCAATGTGGTCCTTCCCTCAAGATAATATCATTGTATGTGACAAAACGGCTTGCAGTAGCTTTAAAATTCCAGTAGCCAAACGGTTCTATGCTCTTGACACTATTGGTGGAGACTATCCATCTCTATTTGGATGTAAGTAAGGACCTTTCCTATATGGATAAGAAATATGCCCTTCCTTCTTGCACAATTTCTTTATGTATAGGCCCAAGATACTTAATTACTCCCTCCTGTTTCATGAACCTCTTGTGTCTAACAAAACGATGCAAGGGTTGAGTAGGCTCACCCCTTACCCACAAATCTAGTCCATGTTCTTTCCTTTGAAAGGTGTTATAAGCCCTGGACCACTTAAGTTGGTTCACTGCGAAGGAAATAAAGGCATGGAATTGAATCTCCCCAATAAAAGGGATAGGATTGTTATCCACCTCCTCGTCTAATAAAAAGTTATGCAAATAAAGTTCACAGAGAAGACATTGGACTTTTATCCATGCTCCTTATAACATTTTATGAATTCTTCAGTTGTCTTCAATTCAACTGGCTTGCCGGCCTTAACAACTTTAATCTTCAACAATAAATATCTTTCCAACAAAAACAGAGCATATTTTGTAGCAGGAGATCTACAGGATAAGACATCAGAATACAAAGAGAAAATAGTATCAATCTGACCCACAACCTTATCTAGCTTAGCTTTTACTTTCTTCAACTTTTCTTCCTCCTATCTTGACTTAGCAAAAGTTTCATCCTCAGTTATGGTCAAATCATTGAATTGCTTCTATAGCTCTTGTTACTGTTGCAGAGGAACCATCTCCTTCTTACATTGCACTAAAGCAAGTTGGGTCTGTACCAACTCCTCCTGTAACTCTAGAAGAATAGGATCACTGCTTGATGGAGCATCATTGAATATTTCTTCTATTTGGGTGATTTTTGTTGTGAGAGGATAAACCCTTCGTCTGAATAGCCATATCTATCAAACCTATATGAAAGCTTGTTTGTGTGGCCATCGTCTGAGTAGAAATAGATTCATTCTGGGTTCTTATTGCCTTACCTTCACATACTTCTGTCTATGTGGCCACTGTGAATAACTCATGAATAATGCTCAGAGCTTCCCCATTTGCAAATTCTTTTAATTTCCAATGCAGGCACTTAACCGTCTTTTGAAGCTTTTGGTATTTCTTCTTTAGCTTTCTTAACTTTATTTCAGCCACTTGCTTCTTCTGAGAAGCATCCTCTGTAGGAATAGGTTTATCAATACCCTTTGTGTCTGAGGGATCTTGGTGCTTGTCTTGGCTATGTTCCATTATAACTGTGTCACCTGACTGGTTATCAGATTCATGAATTATTTATGTGTCCACTTCCTCGGCCGAGTCTGCAGTTTCTGGGGAAGGAAAATTTTCCGTGTGACCAAAATTCTCTGTGGATTGAGACTTGTTCATGCTCTGATCAAGTAATCCTTTAGGTTGTATATATGCGCTCAAATTTGCAAGAACCTGGGCCATCCCTTCCTCAAATTCATGCAAGAAATCATCTCGGGGGCTCATAGGTGGTGTTTGAGAAGGCCCTGCTTCATTTTCTGGTTCACCATCATCTTGAGAAAAGTATTGTGTTTCCCTTTGTTCTGGGTCAAAATCATGTTCTTGCTCCCCTTCAGGTTTAGAATTGTGTTCTTCCTCCTGTTCAAGTTCAGAATTGCGTCCCTCCTCCTGTTCAGGTTCAGAGTCATGTACAATATTTGGACTAGATGGCTCTGCTGGGCACTCGGCGCTACCCTAAGGATCTACAAAAATCCTCTCAAATGGATTCAACTTCACAGAACACTTGCGCTTAGTAGGTCATGTTATTGTACAAGCAGTTCTTTTCCTTTTTAGAACAAGATTTTGTTGTTCAATTTCCAAGGTTGCAGAATTTTGGACTACAGGGTCTAGCCTAATCTCTGTTGGAGCTATAAAATTATCCCAAGTTAAATCTTGATGAGCAAGACTATGACTAACAATCAGTATCATCAACCCATGATGACTGACTACAGTATCAAGATGTTTAGCCCGTCTTACTTTATTATCTATATCATGCAACAATGAATTTAAGAAAAATGGTAATTTGACAGTAAGCTTTTGCTTTAAAATGGCTAAAATTTTAAGTTGTCGTGGTTTTACCACATCCCGTCGACAATCACAGGTATTGTACTATTGGATGACACTCGCCAATTCGCACCATGGTTCTCCTAGAGAGGATGGTTGAATGCCCTTGCATTTTCGGGTTAGCTCTTCACTTGCATCTTTGAAAATCTCCACTGCGTCATGCAACATTACATTCTTTTCCGGCCATGTTGCTCCTTCTACCGACAACCCAAAAACCTAAGCTATCACCACTTCTGATACTGTCTTTCTTACACCTTTTACTGCGGACTTCCCATTCTATAAGTGTTTTAAAAATTCAAGAGCAATTTCAGTATTAGGGGCCTGAAGCCTGGTGAAATATGAAATCCATCCTGCGTGCACCAGAATTTCCCTAGCTCTGTCAGAAATTTCCAACACCAAGGGTTCTCAGCGAACCGATTTTCCACCCATAATGCTCAAATTCTTTCAATATTCGCTCTACAATTTTCAAAGATTAACATAGCAAAAATGCAGCAGAGAACAACAATTGCTTTGGTAAAATAGAAAAAAAATGTAGACATAACAACTAAATTCCATAATGTTAAGCGGAATTTCCATGATAATTAATGATATTAACTCTAAGACTATCATACTGCCACATGCCATTTTATCATGGGATATCATAGCAACATATCAAGTCCAGTAAGAGGAATAAATACAATGCATGCAAAGGTGTAATGGGAATCCTCCCCCTCCTTAAAATGAGAGGTCACCTACAACCAAGTAGACAGGGAAAGGCTGTTTTGATGGCAAGGCAAGGGGAAGAATAGTACGGCATTAAATGAAACATATTACACATATAAATGATAGTACGACAAGAGGTATGGTTATAATGATAGTGGAGTGTGTAAAGCTAGTTATGAATAAAAGATAAGATGCTTGGATTGATGATAAGTTATGCGAGAAAGAAAAGGACAACAATGTGCCAAAAAGATGCTCTACTGATGGTATTCTAGCCGAGAATAATGCGATTGATCGGAAAACAATATTTCATGCATAAAGGTTCAAAACAGGGAAAAATTAAGGAAACAACTTCTCCGATAAAAAGAAAGAATAAGGAGAGGGTATCATAGTAATAATTGACGATAAGATATAACTTCAATAGCATAATCAGGGCCTCTACTACCAGCGGGCATCCATAGCCTCGGCATGGTTTCTTTTTAACCCATATGAGCCAGGATCCTCAATTTATAAATGGAGAGCTACAATTTTGTTCTAGAAAAGAGATCAGTTTGTTGTTGTGGTAACCAGATGATCACACTACCATTCACTGAGATGTAGCAGAAGTGATCAGGCCGGCTCATGATGAGACCTCCTATTCCAATGATATTCTGGTTATCCAATGGATCATAACCCTGGTGTGGTGGCCATAGTGGGAATGTCACTTTGCTACAGCCTTATGAACATGGTAGGCTGGCTCGTAATGAGACCCCCTATCCTCCATTTGAAAACAAAATTTTGTTGTTATTACACATTTTTATGATAAATAGAGGGAGGATCAATACTCCTTAAGAGCAAGGATGGTAGAAGAAGTTTAACATGTCAATAAAAAATTATACCTATAGTATTATTTATTAAAGACAAAGAAGATTATAACCAAGAAGGATGGAACCAGCATGATATTATGATGACCAATCAGTATCAAGTACAACAGAAAGCTATTCAACAAAGAAATATATAAATAACTGCAAGGAAAATTTTAAGGATGGAAAATTTTCTTGAAGTTTAAAACATTGGCGAATATCACTAATCCCTAATATGCAAATTATAAATTTTTATTGATATATTTGTAAAATTATTCAAATTTATAATTATTTTATATATAGTCTCTATATAATGTTGGCGATTTTTAAGGTAAAATAATTTTATATTCTAAAATTTGGGCGAATCGTCTTTTATAAAATTGGAAATTGGCGAATCTTTTTTGTGGAAAAATCATGGAAAATTAGCCCATTGGGCGAACATTAGCCCCTAAAATTTTCCATGAATAACTGTGTCCCTTTCTTGAAAAGAATCTATCATCAAGAAGTTGTCTAGTTAAAGATCATAACATTAATGGTATTAACTCCCTTCAATAGAATCCATAAATTCTTTTCCTCCTAAAAATAGTGTACTTCATGCCATGAAAAGAAAACAAAATGAAAAACAAAAGAAAAATGTGGCTGAGCATTTGAGTGAATAGAAATCGTTTAGACAAGCGAACAACAATCACTCAAAAGAAAAATTTCGTTGTTCAATTGGAATTGAACAACAGAGGTACGCAAAAGGTGTTGTTCAATCGTTTGAACAACAATAACCACAAAGAGAAAAAGTGTTGTTCAATTGGGATTGAACAGTAGCTGTTCATTTGAATGAACGGTTGTTGTTAAATCGAAGGAATAGCAAAGCACACATTGGGGATGTAAAAGTGTTGTTCAGTTGTTTGAACAACAGTTTTTCAATTGAATGAACAACAAAACACGCCAAAAAAAGTGATGTTCAATTGGATTGAACAGCCGTTGTTCAATAAATTGAACAACAGCTGTTCAATTAATTGAACAGCAAAATCACGCCAAAAATAAAGTGTTGTTCAATTGGATTGAACAACAGTTGTTCAATAGATTGAACAATAGATGTTCAATTAACTAAACAACAAAACAACGCAAAAAAGAAAGTGTTGTTCAGTTGGATTGAATAGCGATTGTTCAATAGATTGAACAACAGCTGCTCAATTAATTGAACAACAACTGTTCAATTAACTGAACAACAGTTGTTCAATTAATTGAATAGCAAAAAAACGCCAAAAAGAAAGTGTTGTTCAATTGGATTAAACAATGGCTATTCAATAGATTGAACATCAATTGTTCAATTAACTGAACATCAAAACAACGTGAAAAAGAAAGTGATGTCCAATTGGATTGAACAACAAATGTTCAATTAATTGAACAACAAAATCACACAAAAAAGAAAGTGATGCTGAATTGGATTGAACAACAGCTGTTCAATATATTGAATAGCAGCTATTCATTTAATTGAACAGCAAAATCACGCCAAAAAGAAAGTGTTATTCAATTGGATTGAACAGCGGCTGTTCAATAGATTGAACAACAGCTGTTCAATTAACTGAACAAAATAAGCAGAGAAAAAGAAAAAGAAAATCAGATCTGCAATCATATTTACATATTTTATAGAGAAAAAGTAAATTTTATAAAGATGGAGCTGCTGAAGGGTTGCCTTCTGCAGCTAAAATTTGCATGGTGGGGTCCTCACATATCTGCTGGTAGAAAGATTCTCTGGTAAGTGGTTTTTGGTAAAGGCACACCCGATGCCCATTCAATTTAAAAGCAGAACCAGACCCATCAATGATGGTCAATGTAAGAGTGCCATTGTTGTGTACTTGCTTTATTTCATAGGGGCCTAACCACCTGGTTTGCAGTTTGCTAGGGAAGTTGTGAAACCTGGAGCCATAAAGGAGTGCCCAGTCGCCCTCATGAAATGTCCTTTTCTTAATCAGAGCATTATGCCATTTAGCTCTTTGCTGTTGAATAAATGTCATATGTTGTAGAGTCAGTAGCCGAGATTCATCTAATTCATTCATCTGTTGTAACCTATTAACCTGGGCTTCGGTTAGATCTAGTCCCACTTCTTGGGCTATCCTTAGTGTTTGTATTTCAAATTCTATGGGAAAAATGGGTTCTTTACCAAATACCAGTTGATATGGAGAGTATCCAGTAGTGTTTTTTGAAGTTGTGTGATACGCCCACAAGGCCTCTAGTAGTTGAGCAGCCCAGTCTCGTCGATGTGATGAAACTGTCTTTATTAGAATAGCTTTGATAACTTTGTTGGTGCTCTCCACTTTCCCATTCACCTGCGGGTGATACGAAGAAGTAATTCTGTGTGTGATATGATGATTTCTCAATGTAGCAGCAATCTTGTGACCCACGAATTTTGGTCCCCCATCAGTAATTACTTCTTTGGGTAAGCCATATCACACAAAATTTTTGAAAAGAAAGTTAATAACAGTTTCCTCTGTTGCTCTTGGCAATGCTACTGTTTCCACCCACTTAGTTACGTAATCTGTTGCAACCAATATATACAATTTCTAGTTGGATGGTAGTTTGAATGGCCCAACGAAATCTAATGCTCAATGCTCAAAGGGTTCTATCACCAGCTGTGGATGCAGTAGCATTTCATCAGATTGGCCAGGGTGGCCCATCCTTTGGAAACTATCACATGCCTGAACAAATTTCTTAGCATCTTTAAAAATAGTGGGCTAGTAGTAGCCCATCTATAGAATATTATGTCCAGTTTTGCGGTCTGCAAAGCGTCCACTGCAAGGTCCATCGTGGCAGGCTTTTAGGATATCATAAATTTCATCCTCCCTAATGCACCTGTGGATGTGCATACCAGATCCCTTGTGGAAAAGGTATACTCCAATCTAGGAGAAACGAGTGCTACGCTGAACAATCATTTTCCTTTCTCTGGGTGTCAAATGTTTGGGAAATTTTCCCACTACTAAGTAATTTGCTACATTTGCATACCATGGTGTTTTTACGGCCACAAAAAACAAATGTTCATCCGAGAAATGATCATCTACCACTACTATATCATCTATTCTTGGCACTTGAGAGAGGAAGTTTGCCACGAGGTTCTCCTTCCCTGGTCGATCCCTTATAGTTATGTCAAATTCCTGCAAAAGTAGTAACCAACAAGTCACTCTTCCATTTGTAATTGGTTTTTTGGCTAAATATTTAATGGCAGAGTGATCAGTATATAGAAATACAAGATATCCAGTTATATAGTGTCTAAATTTGTTTATAGCATAAATAACAGCTAGAAACTCCTTTTATGTTACTGTATAATTCAACTCAACAGGGGTAAGCTTTTTGCTGATGTAATATATAGTGTAAGGTTTCTTGTCTTCTTCTTGGCCAATAACAACTCCAATGGTTGTATCTAATGCATCTAATGAAATCTGGAAAGGTATATCCCAATTTGGGCCTCGTAATTTTGGTGCTGTTGATACTAACCGTTTCAGATTTGTGAAGGTAGTGTCACATTTATCAGTCCATATAAAATCAACATTTCCTGTCAAGACATATAAAGGTGCAGCAATTTGCGAAAAGTTCTTTATAAATCTACGATAATATCTAGCAAATCCAAAAAAACTACGTACCTCTTTTTGAGTGGAGGGAGTAGCTAATAAGAAGACTACCTATGTCTTTGCTTGATCTACGTAAATTCCAGCTGCTGAAATGTAATGACCCAGAATCAGGCCCTCTTTCATCATCATATGACACTTCTCATGACTTAATCATAGCCTTGTAGCAATACATCGTTCTAGGAATTTCTCCAGTGTTTGTAATGCCTGATAAAAGTCATCCCCATAGGGTGTGAAATCATTCATGTATACCTCCAATCCTTCATTTATCAAGTCTACAAAAATACTGAGTACGGCTCTTTGGAATGTAGTAGGTGCATTGCACAACCCGAAAGGCAATACACTGTAAGCGAATGTTCGCCAGGGGCAGGCGAAAGTAGTTTTATCCTGGTCTTCAAGGGCAATTTGAATTTGGTTGTAGCCACTGAAGCCATCCAAGAAAGAGAAGAATTTCTTTCCTGCCAGTGTATCAAGGACCTGATTGATAAACGGAAGGGGAAAATGGTCTTTTTGCATCACTGTTTTGAGTTCTCTGTAGTCAACGCATATCCACCATTTTCCATTCTTTTTGGGGACAACTACTAATGGAGAAACCCATTTACTGTTAGATATAGGATAAATAAAATTCACATCTAACAATTTTTGAAGCTCTTCTTTCGCAATATCCTTTAGATGAGGATTTAATGTACATTGCGGTTGTCAAAAGGGTCTTGCATCTTTTTCAGTGTAGATGTAATGCATGCATAACTGAGGGTCAACCCCTTTCATGTCTGGGTAGTCCCATGTAAAATCCCCTTTATATTTCCTAAGGACTTAGATAAGTTTTTGTTGCTGGTCATTACTCAGATTACCGTTAATGTTCAGGATTTCCCTTGCACAATTTCAATAGGCTTGCTATTATAGACAGTGGTTGTTGGTATCGGTTGTTCATTGATGTCTCTCAAGGAATCTTTTTAAATCTCATTGTCAAGGACTACTTCAATCATGTGACATCTCAAATTAGACACTACAACAGGGTGATTGATAAAGGTGTTAATGACATCATCTTTTGTTTGATTTTTGAATTCAAGCGCATCTGCCATAGTCAGTAATGAACGGATATTTTCTTTTAAATATGCTGCTATTTTTTTCCGAGTTTTTACAATGGTCACGCTTGGTTGAGCAGGAGGATATAAAGCTAGATTATTAATAGAATTTCCTCTGGTTATGGTCATACTGCCTATTCAACACCCTATATAAGCATCAGTTGTTGCCAACTAAGGCATTCCCAGTATTAAGTGATGTCCATCTAGCTGATTTCTAGGGTTGATAATAAAAAAATCTGCCAGATATTCCCAAGAATCCACAAAAACCATCACATCTTGTAATGTTCCTTCTGGCTTAACGACTGAATGGTCAGCAAGTTCTAGCAAGTTAGTGGTTGGTTCTAAGGCTGTGATGTCAAGCACTTCACAAGTTTCTATTGTAAGAATGTTAATGGTTACCCCTAAGTCAACTAAAGCATTGGGAAATGAGCGGCCATTTATTTGGACTGTGACAATGTGATTCCCCGGGTCTTTGTATTTTACAGGTGTCTCTTTGCCTAGTAAGAAATCAGACAATGTTACGACAACATGGACAGTTGGTGTTATTTTTGTTTTCCTCAGAGACTTCTTGACACACAACTCTTTAATTGTTTTAGGATATATCAGAATATCTTGAATGGCCTGGAGGAGGGTTATTTTTATATTGAGATTTTTTGAGTTCACCCAAAAGATCAAAGTCAGGATATTCAATTGGTCGAGGTATTATCAATCTTTCCGAGAATGGGGGAGAAGTAATTATGATTTGTTCGGGATCTTTCTGCCTGACTGTATCTTATCCCCATTTTGTTTGCTTGTTATCTATAGTCAAAGGCTTATTCATATGCATTTATTTAACTTCAGGTTGCAAATTTTCGTCCTCATCTAGAGCAATTACGCGTCCAGATCTTAACTTGAGTTCATTACATTCTCTCAACTCAACTTCAGGGTCCAAATTCTCAATAATTTGTACTGACTGGATCGGTCTGTTGTTAGGATTCGAATTCGGTTGAGCTGGGAGTTGTGGCCGTATATTAGGTTGAGGATTTTTTTTCAATGTTTAAGGTGTTGGTAAGGTTGGCTGAGGTAGAGGCACTATTCCCATGGGCTGGTTTGCGGATCGTTTCCAATTTGGTTGCCAGTTCTGATTTTCTGAGGTAGAAGGAGACCATTGAGAGGAATCCAAGGTGTTCTGCCAGAATGGTGGAGGGTAAGAGGAATTTGGCCAATTATTGTTTGGATTTGATTGGTTGGGCCATGGTGGCATAGAAAATGATTAAGGCGGAAAAGTAGAGAAGGGTGGCTGGTTCTGCCATGCTCCCCCTGAATACTTCTGAGAAAAATTGCAAATAAGGAAAGAACAAAGATGGTTATGTAGGCATACTTGTCGGACGTGCTTGCCATTGATGCCACTGGTTCAGTAGATATACTGGTTCCACTTCCTTTTATGCTTCCTTGAAAACTACTTTTAATACATGAAGCAATGGACAACTTTCCGTAGCATGATCCTTAGTGAAAATGGCACATGTTTGTATCATATCTAACAGACATTCTCTATGATTGTGTTTCTTTCTGCAGCGTGGACAAAACATAGCCAGATTCTGTTATGCTTCAGCCTGCTTTTGTTTGGCTTGCATGACATCCAATTGTGTCGTCAGGGTCCCCAAGATATCAGTCTTGAAATCTTCCAGCAGATTATCGATTTCAACTCATGTAATGCTTCCTCCTAAAACTATACTGTCTCTGGTGATCGCATCACATCCAATTGGTTTCAACCTTTTACTTCCTCTGGAGCACCTAATGCACAATTGTATAATATCATCATAATCCTCTTGATAAATATCACCCTTCCCCATTAAATTCAGTGTTTCTACCCATTGGTCTTTCATACCTTTGATCATCATAGTTTTAAGAACTTTAGGAGGAAAATTTGCGTAAGTAGATCTTTGCAGATTATATTGAAACATTCTACATATTGTTCAAGAGTCTCGTTAGTCTTAGCTACCATTTGAAAGATTTCATCCTTCAGTTCTCTAGTTCGGAAATAATCTTGGTATTTTTTTAGAAAGGTTGTTTTCATTTGGTCCTAGTCAGTAATGGTACCTCCACCAAGCCCCATAAACCAACGCAAAGCTGCTCCCTTCAGAGTAGAGGGGAACAATTTTAGCTTCTGGGGGTCGGTAGTGTAATCATATCCCCTACATAAAACATCAAATTCGAAAAGGAATGCATCAAGATCCTCTGAAGTTAGCCCATGAAAGGTAGGAATATTCTGTAATGGAATAGATTTCATGGGAGCATTGACAACCATATCAACAATAGGGTATTGTAATGTAGAGGTCTGAGGTTGTTGCTGATTATGAGCCATTTGGTAAAAACAGTGCCAATATCCTTTAGGGATTTCCAGAGTTGGATATTTGTTCCTGGGGGTTTTAGAAGAGACTTTTAGAATGATTTTAACAGCACTACCTTGGTCTGGAATATTGGGTGTCCTCTATTCAACCACTACTTTAGGAGATTTGGGTTCTGATGATTTAATCTTTTCAATACTACCTGTTTCTCCTTCTCCTTCACAGAGATTGTGAGAATTCCCTTCTTGTAAAGGGCTAGGCTGTAAATTTTCAGTGTTCTAAAAACTTTGTTTAGACCTTTCAGTCTTGCTGTGAATCTCAGCATCAGCTACAGATGGTGATCCTATGGCCTGAAGGGTTACAGTAGGATTTCTTGTAGAAACGGTTCGGGGTCTTACTGATGACTGAGACTCAGATTTTCTTATGATTTCGTCAATGAAGGTTGATCATCCAAGGGTCACTGATCCCTTAGATTTTTCAGATCTGGGCGGAGGAATTATATCTTTTTCTACTCTTTTCTTCTTAGTCATTCATACATAAATACAAACATTTATTTCTACTTCAATTCCTATGCAATTTTTCTGAAAAGCGGGCAAAGGAGCAAGAAATTTACTTGCACGTATGCAGGTTCTTACCTTCCATTTTTAATACCCAATTCTTTCACAACAAACGAACATCAAACATTTATTTCTACTTCAACTCCTACACAATTTTGTTGAAAAGAGGGCAGAGGAGCAAGCACTTTACTTGCTCATACTCAGGTTGTTACCTTCCGTTTTTAATACCCAATTATTTCACAGCAAACATACATCACCTTTTGTGAAATAGAAACACTGTCCCCAGCAAAGGCGCCAAAATTTTTGGCGCATATAAGATATCTTTTAGAACTCCTAAATGCCTCAAATTAATTATCAACCTAGGTAAGTATTTTTGTTTCAAGAGCGTACACAGTATGTGCAGGTGATGTAAATCGTTGTATCTGTAGAAAGTAATGCAAGATAACTTATTTATTTCAATACAAGAGTAAACAAATCAAACCATAAACTACCAAACTTGTAAATTCAAAGAGATTAAACTCTTCAAGCATCAAAACCCAGTCTTAATAAAAAGGATCTAATTGCAATTACAGGCCATAAGCACATCAACTGAGTGCACTGTAACGGTAACATAACTCTTTTAGCTGAATGGAAACTTCTGCATAACAGTAATACACCTGATCTAACCAATAATACTCTAGCTCTCAATTAACAGGAAATAACTGTTATCTAATAATTGAATCAATCTATGACATAAATAAATGAAACCAATCAACAAAAATAAGAAATAATGCGCAAAATGCACAAAATCAACCCTGGTGATTTATATATCAAGTAGATCAATCATAAAACTATAAAAAAAAGTAATTAGACTTGCAGTAAAAAGGTAAAAGTATACCATAAGGAAAATCAGTGAAATCCACCAGTGGACGGGCCCAAGCCACCAGTGATTACTGCCTAGTTACTCAGAATATCGCGAGCAAACAAAAACACAAATTATATATTACTCATTAAATCCAAATGTCATTACAGTAATGATGTGTTCTTCAAAATAACACTCCGTCTCTTAAAATTAGAGCTGAAGTAAAAAATGCAAAAAGTCGCTCTATTCTATTCGTTTTTCCCCTCTTATAGTCAAAGAGGAAAAGAGATAAATGTGATTCCTCAGGATCAGAAAATCCTAAGGAATTCACGACCACATGCTATTATCAGAACAATCTTCTGTCTTGTGTTGGTACTTCTGATTCACTTCTCAAATTGACCGCACAAGATGCACTCTTTTATCCTTGTTTAGACTTTGTTTTTCAATAGATTGAACAACAATTGTCCCATTCACTAATCTCTGCATAAAAAGCAACCAAAGTTGGTTTTGACAACCAAATCATATAAAAAGCAGTTTCGTTCACTTTATATCGAAATTCTATCAAAACCTTATTACATCATGGCACAAATGCATAAAAAGGAGGAAAACGATAATGTAATCAAGGGTAAATTTATACCTGTTGTACAACCCAACAGACTAGATAATAATGCTGAAAGTACACCCATAGAAGATAGTTTTCCAGATGAACATCTTTTTTCAATTTCTGCTAACACATTGTGGTAAGCATATATTGCTAACTATCTTGTTATAGGGAAGATACCTCGTCACTTTTCATATAGGGAACATCGGAGAATTATTCATCATAGTACCCTATATTCATGGATGGCAGGATACCTTTTTCACATAGGGGCTGATAAGTAGATTTGATGCTGCGTATCTGAGAATGACATTTAAGAAATATTGCAGGCTGCCCATGATGGCCCTTGTGGAGGGCATTTTGTAGATAAAAGAACAAGGCACAAGGTGTTGCAAATGGGATATTATTGGCCTTCTATTTTTCTGGATGCTCAAGATTATGTCCGAGGATGCGACAGTTGGCAACACATGGGGTAGCCTGGAAAGTCTGATGAAATTCCATTGTAGCCCCAAGTAGTCCTTGAGCCTTTTGAGAAGTGAGAATTTGACTTCATTGGACCTTTTAACCCACCTTCTCATCAAAAGGTTCACATTCTAGTCTACACTGATTATGTGACTAGTGGGTGGAAGCGAGAGCTGTTGTAAAAGCAATGGAATAGGTGGTTTCAAATTTTCGTTTTGAAGAGATTTTTTTCTCGCTATGGTACTCCAAGGGAGATTGTTTCATATGGAGGGGCATAGTTCACATCCCATATGATAGAAAATCTTATGCAGGAATATGGATTCAAACACACGGTGATGTCTCCATACCACCCCTAGGCAAATGGATAGGTAGAACGTACAAACAAGGTATTGGAAAATATCTTGACAAAGATTGTAGCAATCCATCGTTGGGATTGGTCTTAGAAAATTCCTAAATCTCTCTGGGCATACAGGACAACATGGCGGAGCACAACCAGGTTTTCACCATTTGCGTTAGTCTATGGGAAATACCCCTTGTTTCCGATAGAATTTGAGATCAACATGCTCGTAATAGCTTTGGAACTAGGATTGGACTTATCAGAGGCCCAGAAACACCAGCTGGAACAAATAAATGAGTTAGATGAAATCCATTCAATGGTTGTTTAGAAAACTACTTTTATCCAACAACAAAGAATGAAATGGCATGATAAATTTATCAAGAGTAAGGTGTTTCATAAAGGAGATTGGGCACTACTCTATAAGTCCCGCTTTAAATATTTTAAAGGGAAGCTTCACACTCGCTAGATGTTACCCTATGAAGTGGATGTTGTGTTTGAAAATGGAACAGTCAGATTGGTTACAATAGATGGTAGCCGTGCTTCCTTCTTAGTGAATGGACACCGTTTGAAATCATACCACCGTCCAACTTCTAGGGATGCCTTCATCAAACATCTCTATGATAAATCTGGTTTGATGGTTGTTGGTGCAAAGAATGCGTCCTCTGCATTATCCTTAAAAAAAAAAACAAAAAAATAGAAAAAACATATATATATATATATATATATATATATATATATATATATATATATATATATATATAATATGTTGTTACCACTTACTTCTTGTCTTTCTCCAGGAAGTATTGTTGAAATAAAATGATGTGGAGCTGACAAATTTTCCAAGTAATAGTTGTTGCTGATATTTCCAGGAAATTTTCTATGTGTCGGATGATGTTACTCCTTGGGTGTTGTTACTTCGCTGCTGCTGTTACCCCTAGAAAATTTTCTAAGTGTCAGATGTTGTTACTCCTTGGGTGCCGTTACACCATAACTATTGTTACTCCTATAAAATTTTCTAAGCGTCGGATGTTGTTACTTCACCGCTACTGTTACTCTGCCACTGTTGTTACTCCTGGAAAATTTTCTAAGTGTCAGTGTTACTTCGCCGCTGCTGTTATTCATGGAAAATTTTATAAGTGTCAGATGCTGTTACGCGTGGGGTGTTGTTACTCTGCCGTTGTTGTTACTCCTGGAAACGTTTCTAAGTGTCGGATGCTGTTACTCCTTGGGTGTTGTTACTCCATTGCTACTATTACTCCTGGAAAAGTTTCTAAGTGTCAGATGTTGTTACTCCTTGGGTGTTGTTACTTCGCCACTGTTGTTTCTCCTAGAAAATTTTCTAAGTGTCGGATGCTATTACTCCTTGGGTGTTGTTACTCTATCGCTGATGTTACTCCTGGAAAATTTTCTAATTGTCGGATGTTGTTACTCCACCACTACTATTACTCTGCTGATTATTCTTCTATTACTCCACCACCAAGTAGGTCGCCAGGTACATATCCATTGACCTTTATGGATTCAATTAAAATATTCCATTGTCAAGATATTTATGTGCCATGGATGGCTACATTTAAGTTGGGGGGAGTGTTGTCATACGTGAACGACGACGTATTTAAAAACCACATTAATGATATATGCTATATCATTATTAAACCTTGTATGAATGGTACGCTCATAAATATTGTCATTTCATATAATCATTTCGATGCATTGGAATTCGACTTTCATATATTCTGATAAGATTCACCATATTCCTTTGTGTTTTTTGAAAAATCATCGGTCACTTTCACCGCCTTTTACCCCGCATTCCACCATGTTGTTACCATTACTGTTGAATTGGTTATTGTTACTCTATCCCCAACAGTCGAATACGTCCAAGTACTGTTACTATTTCTACAACAATGGGTGGGTTGGCTGTGCATCACGAGCCGGAGGATACCACCCTGGGCTGTAGCAATAGAGAGGAGTGGCATATTTTTATCAATGCAAGTGGGACGTCTACTTTAATAGATTGTAGGGATTCAACGACGGAATTAGAATGGAATTCACACTCAATTTGAATGAGAACTTCTCTCGGGTTAGAGGGATAGAAATCCCTGTCATAGAGGAAGTTGTTGCAGAGGTCAGTGGACTACCTCAGCAAGGAAAAAGCTAGTTTTCACGGAGAACTCCCCTCTTAGAGTTTCTGGAATTATTTCTATAGATTGGCAAGAGCGTCGTTCAAAAAGGCCGAGGGTATGACCTGAATTCTTTGTCGTATCTATGGGGAAATTTAGCACGTTTTGTTATGAAATACATAACTTGCGAAGGATGGTTCACCACTATGTTTAAGTATCATGTCATGGTGTTAGCTCGTCTTTGATTTCCATGGGCAAAAGTCTTTTCTTTGAACATGCCCTTCTTTTTGCTGAAAAGTGTCCAATTGATGGCATAGTCCACTCGGCGTTCACGACAGATCTTAGCAACCATCACCAATCACGGGCTGGTTTGATTACTGGTCATGCATGCATTGACTCGATTTCAAATTCCTTGGGAGATATTTCAGGAATCAACAGAAGAGGAAGTAGCAGCTGCTATAGCTTCTAGAGAAGGAGAGCCAAAGAGGATGCAGGAGGAACCAGTAAAGGAAGAATATCTAGACCAAGAAGAGCCTGAGGAGATGGAAATGGAAGAGAAAGAACTTGGGCAACAAAAGGAGCTTGAAATAGAAGAGACAGTTAGTCATACAACCGAGGTTGTTGCACAAGAACCAACCTCGACTGTGGAACCAATTGAGGAGGAAATCACAAACATGATGGATGCGATTGATATGGTGATACAAGAATCCACTTTCATTAATGAGGTGCAAGGGGAAACAATGCCAACATCACATGTTTAGGAAACGTTGGATATGTGTGGTGGTGCCACACAAGAACCACCACCAACCCATTTGGTCTCGGAGAATTTGGAAAAAAATGAGACCTAAGGTTGACATACCCCATAAGAACCAATGTGAGCTGCGGGATAGGAGTTAACACAGGAAGGAGCCTCGGGCCAGAGTAAGATCATGGCTGATAAAGGGAAGGAGCTCGAGGTAGCAAACAGGGATAGTATAGACCAGGAAGAGAACATCTTCCATTCTTCTTTTTGTGCCACCATACCAAGAGGAGAAAGAGTGTCTCGTTCTCCCTGACGCTCAGAAAAGGAGGTCGTTGTCCCTCCCATTTTGAAGTTTCATGGTTCGGTAAAGGGTTCAACCACTACTAGTCTACTGGCTATTGATTCTCAGCAAGGCCATTTCGGAGAACAAATTGAGAAGAAAAACCTTGCAGGAGAACATGAACATCGAATGGTTAAATAAGGCATTGTTCAGATAAGATATGTCCTGGAGTCCAGAAGGGAGGAAGAAGCGAATGCTTTCAAGAAAGGGGAACCAAGTAAGGGAAGCCCTGTAGATGGACTGGTGGATACTCATCCAAGTAATCCAACACCTTCTGAACTAGCTGCGGGGCTAGATGAATTGATTATTAAGGAGGAATGGATAGAACTGTGTGAGAAGAGGAGACCGCTCCTTAATTTGAGATATTAGCTACAGTTCAGAGACACAATGCGGTTGAAAATAGATGTTTGGAGGCTGAGAAGACAGGTGCATTGATTAAAGCAGTAGGTAAGAAAGTATAAACGGTGAGCTAAGAAGCCTAGGGTTATGGTGACCGAAGTAGCAACACAGATAGATGATGTGCCTACAGCCTCTGCTGCCACCCAAACGGATTCTACCGAACACTTGTTCGACGACCGTGAATTATTTTTAATAGGTGAGATTCAAAATTGGAAATCTATCGCGGTCCATTACAAGAATGAGGTGAAAAGGGTCCAAGAATAATTGTCCCAAGTTATCTTTGAGTATATAGAATGAGTGGACATATTACGGCTGAGGTATGCAAAGTAGTAGCTCAAAGTGGAAAGATTGGAAGGACAATTACTGGAATTGAAGACAGACAAAAAAAATATGTTCATCTTGGCACAACAAGTAATGGCATGTCTCCCTCCTGCTTCTAGTTATGCCCTATTCCTCCATGAGCAATTTATTTTCTTCTGTTTGGAAAGTATTAAGAAGGAGGTCAGTCATGAGATCGAGGATTCTATGCAGTTCCTCTGTATACTGAGAATCCATGACATGATAAGCCAACATCTAATGTGTCAGCTTTTTATGCATGGATACTTCATGGGCACAGACCAAGAGTTTAACCTAGTTCCATATGTGGGGGACATTCATTTAAGGGCTCTTACCTCCTATACTATCAACCAGATAAACTGGCAGAAGGCTTCTAATACGTTTTAATTGAATCAAAACACAAAGTCTTTTATGATAAGAGGGGATAGCGAACGGTCCGTGACAATGTATAATAAGCACGCCACCTTTTTAGAAATTGAGGGAAATAAAGAACAGATGTTGGGGACACAGAAGTGGTGTATTGACCTTTGTGTCAAACAAATAGTCACATTTCAAGATGAGGCCCTTGATAGTTGTCAGAAGAGGTGGATGATGTCACCTATAGTTGTTTAGAACAGGGAACCTTTTGGGGCGCCAAATTTTGCACCAGCACTAAGTCGGGTGCTGAGATATGTGGCATGCATCCAAACATGCGGGGTCCGGTGGATGGGACTCCGGTTCAGGTTCCCCATCATTTGGTTGCCAGCAGAGCACTACACCCTAGCATACAATGTACCAAATGATTAGTGGAAGGATGTTCTTCTCACAGAAGGATACAAACCCCCTGGAACAGATATGGAAGATGAGTATGATCTCGGCCAACTCCACTCTGACTACAGTCGTTCTAACTCAGACCTGCGAAAGTGGTGAGTTGCATGAGGACATGCAGAAGACTAGTTGGGGGGAGATGTTGGGCACCAAATCTGCCTATCATTTCCTTACATTTTAACCTATACTTTCATCCTTTTTGTACCAATGATATGCATTAATTGTGATAAAATCACAAGGTAAACCTCCCTTCTAATGTCTCTTGAAATATTTAATTGATGAAGTAAGGTCACGGGGTTTTTCCTATGCGAACTACTAAAATTTTCTATTTCCGCAAATTTCAGCGAACAGGTATCACATTCATAGCTCGCAACAACAATATTGCATTTACAACTACTGTTCGGCAACGTTGCAACAACATAACCAACTCCCAGCAGCTCATAGGCTTATTTCAGATCTGTATTGTTCTCTCTCTCTCGGCAAAAGTTGTTGTTCCAACAGTTGTATATTTTTGGGCATTAGTTGCTAGATTTGGGGAAATATGTCTTTCCCATGTATTTGTATAGAAGGGGTTTTATTCTTGTGCAAAGGGGAAGCCGTGTAGAGCTAGACATTGTAACAGTTCTTCATATATTAATTGAATGTGAGCAAGTTTGTTGTTCTTCTCCTAGCTATGATTTAACGCAGCCCTGATCAGAGAGCTAGGCCCACTCTCCTCATCAGGTGCTACGTATTTTATTTATGTGTGATGTTTCTTCTGTTGTGTGATAATTTCTTATTTCTATTACAACTCTTTAATTAATTGCTATCAATACCTTTTTAAGTCCTCCTATTTATTTCTAGTTACTGTTATAATGATGTTTTGATTCTTTAGCTGTGAATCCTTGGTTTATGTTAGATTGTAACCTTGCCCCTACATATACCTTTCACGTTACCTTGAAAAAAGTACACACTCGGATTGATAAGGTAATGTGGAAAAGGGGTGGAATGATTTAGTCACACTCAGACACCAACATTAGTCTCCTGACCTCCCCGTGAAAACTGTGTGACCTTCATGATCAGTCACACAGGTATGTTGCAAGTCAGTTCTCAAGTTCGTTTTGGTTTTCGAATGGAAGATTTCTTTTCGTGAGTGTTGCCATGTCTCTAGGTATCACAAGTGTTCATCTGCCTATCAGCAGCACAAGTACAATGGTTTCCACGAGAGCAGAGTCGAAGACACCATTCAGAGCACACTTGGGGATGCAGTCGATCAAGTGTCTATGAACTTGCCTACCCAAGAAGAAATCAAGTTGTTCATTGACAAGGACATCAAGATATGACGACAGAAGCATCACAGCAAGCAACACCATGAACAATAGCTGAACACAACATATCAGATGTAATGAACGCAAGACGAAGGTTGTTGACAACACAGAGGTGAAATAAAGTTGCAAGCTCAAGCATATCCAATTTTGATGATAACAACTTTCGGCACTGAGGCTATGAGGTAACGGTGCGACATGAAGATCGCGCAAAGGAAAAGAATAGAAAAAATAAGGAGTTGCATGTGCTAAACAAGAAACTCAGGGAAGAACATGAGCTGCATAGACGAGAGAATGAGTTGCATTACGAACAGGTATAGTAGTGGGCACAACATGTTCTCACGGATGAAACTACCCCCGTACGAGTTATAGATCTATCCCAGCAGCTGGCATGGAGAAGACAAGGTAAGCAATGTTGTTGATCGCATGCAAGGGAATGTAGCAGCATGCATGTCATTGTGCACATGCATGCGATCCCACCCATTCAACACACTCACCAAGGAAAAGGCAAGAAGCAAGTTTGACTGGAGCTGAACATGCAGTTGACAGTAGATGCACATGAACACTAACACACACTGGAAGATCAGCATGGACACTATGCATCAGTGTGTTGCCGGTTTGGCCACACCCAAGAAGACCATGCACATGCTAGTAGACAAGTTGGATGGAGGATCCATATTAGTGCACCAAATGCAACGAAGGCAAGAGTTTGCTTCAGCCAGATGTCACCATTGAGCACATAGACACCATCACAGACAACCAAGCTTGGCATCAGCTCATCACCTTCGACCATCACAAGCATGTCAAAGAGTTGGTCACACCACAATAGTCCGAGTGTGAGTGATATCTTGCATTGCTTCCTCAAGCCATTTTGTCTCACATGGGCACATGTGCATTGTAATGTAACGTCCTGTCAAGTGGAAGTTCAAGTGTCAATAGTTGGATGGAATAGTCATAAAGTATATGAAGAGTCATGAGAGTAGATGAACTGTCACAAACGGGAATGTCAATGGTCACCCCACCCTTTGATATAAATAGAATCGCATAACTCATTGTAAAGGCTTTTGGTCAGCTAAGCTTCCGATAGGACTATCTTAGAGAGAGCTTGGACAATATTGTAACGAGCCTTGGCTTCTCCACTGCACAGAGCTAGTATATCTATTTGGAGGAGCAGGCGGTTGTGGCTGTAACATTCCGCTGTTGGAACTCATGGTTGGACATGGATGTATTGTATGACTAGAACTTACATTTCTTAATATAACAAGAACCAACACATTTCATGCATATGTTGTATTGTATTTCAGCTATCTGTTTACTCTAAATGATATATGTATTTGTTTTCTTATGCATGCATGTATAGCTATTTCTGTGTATGTATGTATGTATGAATCTTTCTGAAACGTGTTGTTGGTTTAACCATCACTTTGGATTACTAGCTGACCTTCCTTCCACATTGTGATGCATCTTTTCTTGTGTGTTCCCTTCTTAACTCTGTGCTATCCCAGGTTTCCAAGGGGCGCACTCATCTCAACCCCTGTGTGTTAGAATGTCTCATGCACCTTCCTTGGCTTGCTACAACTGTCACACCCTTACTACCAATAGAGGCATTTTACTTACCTCTGTGCGAAATCATGGTCAAGGCATTACCATACAACCCATTGCTGGGAATGCTACACCAAATAGTCTGAGGTCTAATTGGGACTTCTTACCGGGGAGATCTCCTGACATATTGGCGGGTCCAACACTGTGAACAAAATCATAACTGTTGGATAATTTCACTACTACATTTTTTTTGTCAATATTTACTAAACATTTATTGGGCATGGCCGATCATTATCAAATATCATTGGCCATGCTCTCTCGTCTCTAGTATGTTACAGTCAATGCAGCTACATGTACCAATTCCCTGTAATTTGGATTTTTGGGATGAAATGAATAATACCAGTTTACTTTTCTAAGAACGCTAAAAAAAACCCTAGGCTTTGGATGAGTCCCCATAATGCTTAATAAAAGTGAAAGCACCACATTGCATCTCCATGTAATATGGCTTTCTCTGATTCACACATAGAGCTTAACAACAATTCACTTTGACATGTGTGTGCCATTCTAAACTTGAATTCCCTACATTTACTATCTACCAGGTCATTGAAGGATCCAAAACCAAAGGCAACATTGATTTTATTATCTTTTCCCTAGGTATAGGATTTATAAATGGCAAAGCCAATATTGGTTTTGGTTTTTCAAATCACTTTGTTGGCAATGTTGATATTAGTTTGCACCTACTTGTCATAGATTGGATACAAAAATGAAGATTCCAAATTTAAGGGAAAAGAAAGATCGTTTTTTAAAGAGCAAAATGATTCATTTTATTATAATTCTAAAAGTATTGATTTTTTTGACTTCCCCAATACCCAGAACTCTACAATCCCTTATGGATGAAAATACCGAGGCTCAGCGATGACCGTGGATTCTGATTTTTCATCACTTGCTTCTTCTCCTTCTTATATTATGGTTGTTAATTATTGCAAAGAGATGGAAGATTGTTCAATAGCTTCCCAAGATTGAAGAGTTTGTTGTTTTGTCACATATATCAGTAAATACAATACTTTGTGGGATATATATATATATATATATATATATATATATATATATATATATATATATATATGAGTTATAGCTTACACCAAGGCCAATTATATGAAACGTCTGATTTCATCACTTGTATGTTTTACTCGACATGCATCTATATATTATTGTACATAATAAAAATTAGTCCATTTCCTTGTTTAGACATTGGGTAGAGCTCAATCCAAGGCCAATAAGAAACCTCTGATTGCATCTCGTCTGTTTTACTCATTTTAAACAATCTGGAAGAAGACATAGAGTTGAAATCTCTTTTCTAAACCTTGAAATGACAAACATCCTACATTAACCTCAACAATTTTAGAAATATAATAACTCTAGACTGGAAAAGTATTACATAATTCTTCAAGGAACATGAAGGTCAACAATCCACGACCATTCAGAACCTAAGCCTATAATTTAAGTAAAAACAAAAGAGCAACACAATGGGTTCAACACCCTGGCTTGCAGCCTTAACTCTTGAGAGATTATGAGAAGGAGATAAGAACCCAAAAACCTGGAACAAAGAATGCCTGAGGGTTAGTTGTTAGGTAGTCTGGAGAAAACCGTCATAAGGAGAACAAGAACCCAAGACCATTATCTCACCTACAAGCAATTAAGAACAAAATGAGAAAGAGTACAAGGTCGCCCAACCGAAAGCAAACCAAAGAAACAAAAGTAAGGAACAGGTGGAGTTATTAGTTGTCTGACGTCGAAGGAGTGCCCGCGCACAAAAGGATCCCTAACACCAGAGAAGTTGTTAAGAACACAAAGAAGTGCATGGGTTTCTTCTACAAATCCATGGCGCCAAGATGAAAGAAATAATGAAGAGGGGAAAATCAAGAGTGACCTGTGGGGAGGGAGGGGGACGTACATGCAGACCTCCCATGAGTAGAGCTAAGAAGTTACGTGAAACTTTTTGGCATTGTAGCTAACAGCAACACAACCCTCAAATAAGTTCCTCGAAAAATAATAGATGGTTGAAAACAATGTGGTAAGCTTTAATCTGCCTTACCTAGATAACACGATAGCCTTGGATAGAACCCTGGTGCAGAAATTGCGGAGTGAATTTGGTGAAAGATAGAGCAACAATGCTACCAAGAATCGAGAGGAAGGAACGATTACCCTTAACCGTCCTGGCGAATCCTAAACCGTCCAATTGAAACCCTAGCTTTGGACAACTGAGATCAAAGAAAATGTCACAATTTTTGTGATTGACAGGACCAGTGATAGTCGATCTCTAAAGAGTTCCGTGAAGTAAGTGCAATAAATATTCATAGAGTAAACCATAGTGCGCATAAACCTTAACGATAAGGAATATGAATCTTAAGGAACCATATTATTATACAATTACAAGGTGAAATAATTATGAAAAGTGTTTTGGTGTTAGGAGTGAACAGACTGACATAAGTTAGATACATGTATCCTTTAAATGAACTCTTTAGTGATATGGTTAAAGTGGCCAGGTTTTCAATTAAACAAATAATATTTATTTATTTATTTATTTTTTATTTTTAAATGCTCTTGATAATTAAATAACTGTGTTAGTTATTTGGGCCTCAAGTATGTCTTAAAACTGTGTATGCTTGGTTAAAAACTGTTTTTCCGGATGTAAGGAAACATGTTAATGGCCTAAGACCGAGAGGCATCTCGGAGACGTCGGAGTCTGCCCCCTTACAGAGCAGGTTAACAGCCTAAGACCCAGAGGCATCTGGCAGGTGTGGAAGTCTACCCCCTTACAAAGCACCAGCGGGTTGTTTCAGATAGCATAGTTTTCTTTAAATAATAATGATGAGTTAACCTACATTTTGTTTCAGATAGCATAGTTTTCTTTAAATAATAATGATGAGTTAACCTACATTTACGGATAACAACTAAAGATAATTATCCCACTACTAATTTGATAACTAAATTATGATAGATTTTTCCTACCTATAAAATATTTTTTTTATTAATTACTTTGTATGTAATAATTAAATATTACATTTAAATATATAAAACAAAATTAAAATAATAAATTTTATTTACAATTTTTTTATTACATATCTATATATATATAATGTTTTACAATTTTAGTCAATAGGACATTCACACTTTAAAATAAAATAAGTAAACTATAATCATTAATATTACTGGAGTAAGCCTACAAAATTGATAATATCTAGAATTTACAATTTAAATAAAGTATTCTAAAAGTGTTATTTTTTTTACATTTAGTATTTTTTAAGATTATCTTTATTTAAAATTAAAGAGAATTTTAAATTATATAATAGGTAAAATTTAAATATCTTAATTATATATGTGTAAATAAATAAATAAATAAATAAATAAATAAATAAAAATATATATATATATATATATATAATTAATTAATTAATTTTGAAAGTTTCTTTTCATTTTGACAACGTGGGAGGTTTTTAAGATAATGATCACTGAGATATTACTTCTAAAAGTTTTCCAAAAACACATGGACCATGGCAAGGTAGAGTCAACACGCTCTGAAGGCCCATGGAAAAGCCCCTGATCTTCTCACCATTCATGAGACGTCTTACAAACCAAATGTGTAGGTTCTATATAGTAGTAACCTATTATTGTAGAATTATATTATAATGTTTCTCACTAGCAAACTTGTATATATAATTTTATGTTTCTTCATTGACATTTGATAAAATTAGAATGATAGAGAAAAGATTAACCTGACTTTTATTTAAAGATGACCTGCACAAATCCAAAATGCCTAGCTTTTTAAAAATATAATTTTATTATTATTAAATTATAATGCTTTTCACTTAAATAGTAAAAGGAATGGAACATCATAAAATTAACTTACGTATAATTTTATTATTAAAAAATATCCAAAAAGGCTGTAAATGTAAAAAAATATTATTTTATTATTAAATTATAATGATTAAAAAATGATTTTATTATTAAATTATAATACTTTTCACTTAAATATTAAAAAGAATGGAACATCATGAAATTAACTTATATATAATCTAATTATTAAGAAATAATATTATTTTTTTAAATATTCAATTTATTAAGTTTTAGTTTATGTTAATAAGGGTTATTATTAATATGTGTTAATGGGTAATGTTACTTAATAATAAATAAATTTTGTGGTTTTTTTTTATTCTTATGATTATGTATTAATAAATAATATTATCTAACAATAAAATTATAATAAGATTTAAGATATTTGAATATAATAATAATAATAAAAAATTGTTTGTGATGTGTAAAATAATTATTTTAATGATGATAATGATGATTAATGTTATGACCAATGTGGTTTACCGGACCTTAACAAGAAGAAGAATCCAATTGAAATTTTTTAGAATCATATTTCTATGCTTAAAAAGAAGGGAAATAAGCACACCAAAAGATCACTATAGTTGGGTTGACTTAACAAGTCAAGAAGATTGGAAGTGTGACAAATGTTAGGAAAATGAGAGTGAATGTGAGCAAGAGTCGGACAGTCTAAAAGAAAGTTCTTTTCATCCTCCATGCTCTTAGTATCGCAAAGATGACAAATTCTATCGTACCAAGGAGTCTTGGGAGTTTTACCACCGCCCGGTCTCACTTTCAAGCTCATGAGAATTAGTTCTAATCTCCATTTTGGAGTCTATTCCTCTCGATTTCTAACCATTGACTATGAGGTTACTTCTTAAACATGACAAAATTTATTATATACAAGACAACCAATGCGAAATGCGCCCGCCAAGAATCAAACACCCAATCTATGACCATGCAACCATTAGGCCACGACCCTCTTTTTTATAAATGGAAACATTTTTTTTGACTCAATCACGAGTCTAATTTTAATAGTGTATGTACACATTTTTTTATTATATATATGTTAATAATGCATCTTGCAAAAAAAAAGAGAATGAGACACATAAATGTCATTTTGGAAGGAACACCCTATCCATGTTAATTCTCGTAGATGATTAAATGATCCAAAATCCAAAATTATACTTATTACTAAGAGTACATACCCATTTACTTTGTTGCATCATCAAATACAAGAGGATGATCCCCCAGTTCATCATCCATACATAGTTTGCAATAAACCCTTTATGGATCTAGTTTCCATTCTTACTTTAGAGGGGTGGAGGTTGAGATTACCGTCACATGCACATATCTGGGAGCTTAATATTTAGGTTTTAAGTTTGGTTTGAGAGAGAATCTCCAAACTTGAGTGAATAAGGGGTATGGGTTCCTTTCTCTTATAAACAAACAAATGTTTCTAGCACCAGTTTTAGGGCATCTAATCCAAACTATACCTCATGGACTCCAATTTGACACCTATAGTTTCATATGGTTCAGAGGTATGGATGTCAAGCTTACTTAGGTTAGATTGGGTCTTAGGTTAGGTTATAGTGACCTTGAGTAAAGGTCCACTTATTGCGCTGCATCATCAAATGTGCTATTGAGTAGTAGAGTTTTCCATGAAGTAGTTTATATGGGATAACATTAATTGATGAGAAGACTTGTATTTCGGATAATATCAACCTGAAAGAACATGTTAAAGGGAAAAGAAAATTCTATTAAACTTCAAATTATTTACTTTAGGCCTTCACTGTATGCAAACCAAAAACCCGAGACTGCCTATTTGATTGCTATCATAAGATGAAGAAATGATATAAACTTTTATGGCATCTTCCAAAAATTAGGACTACCAATTTTCCCAAACTACTATATCTATGATACATTTAGATCCTCGGATTCCTGAAGTGTAGGTTTGTACTTACCACTAGATTGGGCAGAGGATATTTCTACAGATATCCTTTTCACATCCCAATTTGTGTTCCCTTATATTGTTGCAAGTCCCTTAGACTTGAAAACATGATTAAGCTTCAACCTCTTTACTTGCTTTCTCTACTTCTAAAGAAGCTTTTAATCATTGGTCACAAGTTCATCAAGTCTGATGGAGAATTTGAAGTCATCCTGCAAGTACCTTCTCAATTTGATTCTTTATGTATTGGTGTGTCACAGCCCCATATACATCGTTAATACCCTTTTCTGTTCTTGCTACGAACAATGGGCTTCCTCTCTCATCTTTATAGTCAGGATGAAGGATATTTCTCCTTGGGAGATCCTCAACTCTAATAGAGATTAATGACCATCGTTAACTTAAGTTTGTATAAATACTTAGTGTTTAGATTAATTAATAAAGTCAATCTAGGTACTAACTGAATTAATAAAGTCATTCAAACATACTCCCTTAGTTTTGGGAGTTATTGTTGTTATGTTTGAAGTCATGTATTAAAAGTTTTCTTATTTAATAAAATATACAATACATACTGCATGGTTTCTTGCTTGCAATCTATTTTATCAACATGGTATCTGGGTATTAGAGGTCCAGAGGCTATGTGATTGGAGATTCAAGCATATCTTTATCAAAAATTGGATGAGGAGACTAGGTTAGATCAACAAGTTGGAGACTTAGGAATCTAGATGTGTGTTATCACGTGAATCTACACCAATTGACTTAGGCAATAACTCTAAACAACTAATCACATCACCATTACTGTCTCTCTCTTTGGATTGGTGCTTTTCTAGTCTCGGGGGTTTGTCCCTAAACCCTGTGTATGATTTTAACTAATACGCAAATCTACATAACAATCCAATTAGATTAGCACACTAAACCACCCTTGAGATGCCCAAAAGCACTCAAGAACAAGAGTTAATTCATGATTTGAATTGTTACGGTTGATATCATATTCATTAAACTAAATCCAACAGTGATCAGAAAAATGAAATGAAATGAATGTGTGCCTTAAGACAAAACAAGAGTTTAAAATAAGTGGACGGAAAAACAAACCAAAACCTTGGCAACACAATTGAACATATAATCAACAATGGGATTCAAAGAGCTAATGACACAACATAGTTGAATCTATTCAATTTGTTAATCAAGAGACTAAATCAGACCATAATGATCAACACATTACAAGTTGTGTAAGTTCCATGGTGTGCTGTGGTGGAGGCAATTTGTTTGATCTAGATGGAAGAACAATGAAAATAACCTTATACTGTAAGATGACCAAGAAAAATGTTTATACCTTGCATAAAGATATCAACTCTATCGTTAAAGAAGCTAGAAGAAAGGAACCATGCCTTAGTTGTGCATGAGGGAAAAAGGATCAAAATGGACTAATAACTTCAGCATGTAGTGCTAACTCTGAGTGACTTGTTGTTTGCTAAAAATAAATCACCAACAAGTTGTAAACAAATTCTTCTCAAAGCAACCATACCCACTAATATTCGTATCTAATATGCTAAAAATAAACCTGGGAATAAAGTGTTTTCTACTATTCCAAATCCTCAAACAAGCCCAAAATACACTAAGGAATACCCTCTGCAAGATTGTAGCATGCAAGTGATGGGATTACTGCTGCACAACTATCATGCAAAAACTATCACCCTAGATTTTCTCTTCTTGTTGTCAAGGTTAATCCTATCTACGGACAGAGACGGTCCCTCTAGCCCAATGAGTGGGTCTAGCAACTTGAAAGGACAATTGACTAGACATCTTCCTATACTATAACTGAAAAATAGAACAAGAGAGATGACCTACCTTGCTTTGATGATAATCCGTTATCCCTTTGTTGATATCCTCGAATTGCTTGTGTCGCGGGCTCGTTGCTGCCTCTTTCAACACTTATGTACCTGCACAAGTATCGAAGAGACAACAAAGAATACCAAGACTAATAGAAAATCCAATAATAATCTATTTAGTTGATCAAGGAATGCCAAATAAATACATGCATGAACATATATATTGGGAAGATGAACCAACAATTGTATTATTATTTAAAGAATAAAGGGGAAGCATACAACCATATTCTTGATGTTGAAAGGGTCTCCTTGAGTGGTAATCCAAGTCCAAGACAAGAAACTCTCCAACACTCCTTCTCCAAGTCTAATGAATAGCCTCTAAGCACAAGCTCAGCATAGGGGTCCAAATGGACATAGATCAACCATTTGGGAATGGTAGAGGGGAAATTTATAAACCGAGAGAGGGAGTTAGGCCTCCTCCAAAGATAGGATTAGGCCCACACCTTAAGGAGGTAGCTCTTAGGGATGAGACCAAGAGGTCAAAATATGAGGATTCGACCTCATCTATGTGAAACCACCTCTAGCTCGCTGCTCTGGAAGCTTCTCATCGTCTTTGGGGAAAATTCATTTTTGAGACCGTCATGAGTATGAGAGGGAATAGAGAGATGTCATCGCTAGCTTAACAAGGTGAAACAGGCGATAATCACAGTTTTGAGATTCAGAAGGGCAATGATTCTCTTTTAAGGGTTTCATGAGCTATTTCTTCAGGGAAAGCTCTAGATATTTTCCAGGAAAAGTTAAAGGAGGGATCTGAGTTGTATACTTTGATGAGTATACTATATAATGCTCATGTTTCGGGCACTTCAGGGTATGTCATAGGGAAGTGTAGGAGGTGTTGACCATGTTGTTGAAAATAGCAACAATAAATGATAAAAATAGAATCCAAAATATTCCAATTTCAATTTGTCCTTGAATTAAAATTGTGAATTAAAGTCGAATATAGTCTCACCGACTGCTTGGAAATAATTAATTAATTCATTATGGATAAATTAGTTGGAGAAATTCAAGATAGAAGTCTTTCTGAAGTCATGCAAGAGTTATCCCTTAAATTAAGGAGATTATCCCTTAATTAAGGAGATAAGATTGAGTTGTATTTGAGTTGTAATTAGTTAGCTCAGTTTACTGAGTTAAGTCCAGTTAAACTAGTTCCAAACTGTTTGAGGAACTAATTGTGAGTTATCAATCAGTTGATGCATGCATGCACTCAACCAGTGTACTACAAATAACTGAATATTCCCTCATCAAAAACTCATGCACGTCTATTCTGAGAAAGACCTAGTTGAGCTAAATGTCAAGGAAAAAGTACTATTAGTTGCATGTGTTTTCCTATAAAGGAAACTCATGCATGCAATCAACGGAAGGTTCCTTAAGGATTGCGCAGTTATGCCAGTGTGTTAGAGCAGTGTGTGAGAGCAGTGTTCCACTGGGTGAAGGAGAATCATCCCAGAGGAACTGCACAAGGAAATAGGAGCTTGGAGGGCAGAGGAGAAGGCTTGTGAGAAGCTTTGATTGCATGTGAGCATCTAGGAGGATTGCACTGAGAGCTGGCTAGCTGTGAGAGCTAGGGATTTGTATAATTCTGATGTATTTCTACCTTGTATGATAATACAGATAGTGGGGTTTTTAGCTGAGGCTTTCCCCTGAGTATTTTCATGTGTTTGGTTCATTGATTCTTCTTCTTTTAGTTTATATTGTTCAGCTTTGGTTCAGCTCGATCTTTAAGCTTTCACAAATTGATAGTAGAAGTAGATTATAGTATTTTGCTTTGGTATATTGCATTATCGGGTTAATCTACAATCATATTTTCTACAGAGATCTCAGAGGTAGATTTGTATAGAATTTGCAGAATTTCTATAGTCGTGACAAAATACTGTATAATAGATGCTCCCTAAAGCATGAAGGAAGAACGAGGAGTGATGGATGAAATGATTTACGATCTTTTGGCAAAGACGAGGACACGCACTATCAGGAGACCTGCAAATCAAGGATGCATATACATATACATATTTGAGATTAAGACATGAATTCATGACATGGGTGCAACCATCTAGATGATGAAGAATATATAAAAAGATCCATGGTATGGGCATAGCCATCTAGATAATAACGATCAGTATACATATTAAGTCTCACGGTATAGTCACAACCATCTGTATAGTAGAAACATGTGTACAATCATGAATAACATAAAACTCCATGCAACCTGAGCCATAACAAACAAGACTCAAGCTCTTGTGCTCCATCCCGACCCGATCAATGTATGAATTCTAGCATGCAAATAAATGTGTTGAAGTCGAACATGCGAGAAAACCACGTGATTACTGGCCAATGATGTGGACCCTTAACGGGTACGAGAGAAACCACCAATAATGGAAATGGATCTCAAGGTACAACAATACAATCCATGAATGTGATCATGTGAGTTGAGGTCGAACACTCGTGGAATCACCTGATCGAAAGCCAATGGTGAAGACTTGTCATTGGATGCGAAGAAATGACCATTAAGGCATTCCATCTCTAAGGTACTGAAAGGGAGTTCCTAAGTCACCTTCCTCGATAATCAGATGAAGTTGACAGGAAATGACTAGTTGAAGGAGGGAAATGATGAATCCCCTATCATTGACACGAAACAAGGAATAAAGTGGAATAATATTCATGACTGTAGCAATGACTCAAAAAATGTATAGGTAAATAACTGTAGATTGGACTTCTCTTGAACATATTGGCGTAATGACTCTAGAGTGTGGTAGAATCTGACTCAACATGGGAATAAAGGTCATGATGACATTGTGGAATAGTCAAATGAGAGGCAAGATGGATCACCTAAACCTAGGAGGACAAGTGACTAAGTGAGGATATCCCAAACCTGACACGAGAGTAGAAAAGTGTCATGTTCAAGAGTGACATGCTACCTATACAAAGGATGTATCATCTTCATTTTTCCTCCCTATTTTTAGCGAGTACCCCAATTATTTTTAATCACAAGCTTGAAGGGGATAGCATATGCTTGTTATGTAATTTCATTCCTCAATTGAATCCATCCTAGTAAGTTTTACGAGACCTGGGAAGGAGAAGCTCAGTCTCGTCATGGTGACAAGTATTTCATCATAAAACGTTAACGAGTTCAACGGAAGAATAACTCGGTGTATTTTTCATGTTTTGAGAGTTTGAAAAAGAAACAAAAAAGAAAACTCCATCATGTCCCTTTTCGTAAGTTTTCCCTCGAACCCGAAAATATAGAAAACAATATTCCAGGGAACCTCATAGCCATGTTCGACTAAGGTGTACCTTTTTCGTAAATAGTCAATCTTAGCCCAAAAAAGGGGTAAAAGTATACTAAGGTGACATCGATTCATTTACTTTAACGAGTTCAAAATGACAATTACTTGATAATATTTTCAATTTTTAAGAGTTAGAAAAGAGCTGAAAGATGACTCCAAGGGGGTTCCTTTTTCGTTTATTTAAGGAGTCTGAAAAAGAGATAAAATAAAACTCCCAGTATGGATGTTCTTGACAATTCCCGGTTTAACGGAAATGTCAATAGGCATTGTAGCAGTGATGCTTCCCATATTACCCTTCGATAAAATTTCATGTATCCGAAAAGGTGTTTGAAACAGAGGCATAAAAGGATGAGAAATAGACGCTTCAGGACATGAAGGCATCTCATATAGGTGAGGGATAAAGCAAGAAAGATGATGTAGACTGTTCCATGGAACTTCCTTTAGAGACATGATCTCCATGATACTCTCATCAGTGCAGAATGTATCGTTCAAGGGATCTAGAGAATCCCAAGAGCCAAGCTAAGGGGATGGCACATAAGTGTCCAGATTCGTAATGAAGACATGTTGATGGTGCTGGACCTACCAACATTCAAGGGATCACCCCGGTATGAAGTCCCAACTAGAAATCAAACTGTTTGGTGTGGGACTCCCATTCAGTATGATGGCCCGATTTCCATGCTCTTAAGATTTGCCTCAACTCTTGCTTGTCAGCAAAAGAGAATGGTTTGCTTTGTCTTCGAGGAGTGAGGTTTGCGTGCCTAGTGAGTTGAGCTATCACTTGTGTCAATGGTTCTTTCACTATCGAGGGAGAGGGTGAGAGTGAGTTCCAAGTCAATTGGGAGCAGTCCCAACAACACTAGGAACACACAACACAACAGGACATGCACAGCTTCCGGAGGAGTAGTCCACATGGATGCAACAGTCACAACATACAAGGTGAGATAACACGTACAACACTCATGGAGCGGTCCAAATGAGTGCAACAGTTGTTACAACACGCTTCATGTGAAAGGTATGTTTGATGTTCGGGAGAGAAGTATACATGGTCGAGGCAGCGTCAACAACATATACAACACATTTCCATTAATAGATTATGAATTACAACAAATGAAGTAGTTCAGATGTAGAACATAGGTTAGAGAAACATGAATTACAAGTGTTAAAGATCAGTCTTCGAACATATACAATACATGTGTGAAAACGTGTTAGCATGTTAGTAGGCTTCTAAATTAAGTGAAAGTTACAAGACACATTGTTACACCATACATCACTAACTTTGAGTGCAGGGCATTGGAGCCACTACTTACTCCTCAAAGAAAATATTACAGACTCTCTTGGCTATGTGGGAGGGGTTGAGGTGAAAATTCCTTTGCATGTACAAATGAGGGCGTATTAATATCCAAGGATGAAACTGACCCTTGTGGTTGTTAAACTACCCTCATGACCATTTGACTTCAATGAATTTTCAACTTACATGACTCTTTGTTCAACAAGTAGTTTTCTTGGACTTCCACATTACATCACATTGATTGACAAAAAGCCCATAGTGGAGATGTGGGTGACATGACTCATGACGTGACTTGACATGACTTGACATGACAATTTTGGTACATTCGTGATGCTGCTGGAGTGCATGTCAAGCTATAGTACTGCTGGGTGATGAATGTCTTCATGGTGTACCATAGCTTCACCTCTGCATGGAGAAGTGCACAGATTGTTCGATGGTCCTTGGTTCGCTTGATGAAGCTTTAGCATGTTGTTCCTTGCTTGCATGCTGCAAGGTTTGACAGACTCATCTATTCACGAAGGTGCATGTTCATCACGTTCGTTTGCTTCGCATGCTTCGTTCATTTGTCCATTGGTGAAGTTGTCATTCTGCATGTGCTCCCTTCGTTCATCCCATTCATCGTCTTTACATGTTCGTTGATGTACCTGTACTTACATTCAATCATGACGAGATGACGTCATATCCAAAACCTCTTAGTCTAACATGACATATGATCATTCAGCTGCAGGTGAACGGGAGAGGAAGCAAGGTTGTGATGCGGGATGATGGATCCAGGCAACTGCTGATGAAAATTGTGCAAGAGTCACTGAGAGATGGAGACACACATTGTATGAGACAACAATGACAGTTTGCGAGGTTTGGCTCAGCTGGAAGGAAAAATTAAGCAAATTTTGAGATGAATAGTCTGGGTTGCTGGAAGGCAAGGTAGGCATGCTCTGTGCATTTTTTATAACGAACAGGCAGCGGGGTTGGACAACCAAATTTGTGCAATTTTCCACAGGAATGGGTCAGGTTGCATGAAGGGTCAACAGGCAGGGATTGTGCAGTTTTTTTGGGGTTCAGAACTGCTTGGGAGACTAGTAGCCAAAACTACGTAATTCCTAGAAGGAACTGCCAGTTCGTTGCTGGGGTCATTGGCAGTCAAAATTGCACAATTCCTAGAGGGAACTTCCAGTTGGTTGTTGGAGTCACTGCGGCAGAAACTGCACAATTCTTGGAGGGAATTGGCAGTTTTCTGCTAGGGGCTTCTGGCAAGGAAAACTGCACTGAGGCTAACCTTCTAGTCATCTCTACACAATTTCTGAGCTAAGCTGATTGATGGGAAACAGAAGGCCTATTCATGAACACTGCACAATTTTTTATTTGAACAGTTAGTTGACTTTCGGGATGACTAACTGGGAAAACTTCTCAATTTTCTGAGGGAGACAAGGATGGGCAATTGGTATCTGTCCATCCTGTCTATGAAATTTCCTCAGTCAATTGAGTGAGAGAGGTCAATGGCCTTTATGCATTTTTTAAGGGAGTCAGTCCCGGGGTGAATACCGGGTCTGACTGTCTATGTGGCAAACATGAGAGCTTATTGAATTGCTTGCGGGTAATGCAGCTTGAAAAGACTAGCTTGGTGCTTCTGTGCTGTTCTGGTTGATATCGATCGAGTTGATGGCAGGGTGATGGTGCAACTATCAAAGGGGAGTCTGGTCATTAGAGCCTTTAGCAAAAATGGCTAAGTGTGAGCAATCAAAAGATGCATAGGTGATCATATGAACACACACTCACAAGACTTGACGATGAAATGACCAAACCATCCAGACACACATGTTCAACAAGACTGACTGGTGATGTAAGTGACAAGAGTGACACTCATGATTGATCATTCATTGATTGATATGATGCTTGCATGATAGTGAATGTGACTCTATGTGTGAGTGCGACAGATGTTTTCATAGCGAACACAACAAGCACATATGAAGTGAAGACTTTGAGCATAACTAGAACATCGTCGCAAACATGAATTAGACTTCAGCATGTAGAGACTTGAATGAAATGAGCAAGAAAGGCAGATGTAAAGACTCACATGAGCTCACGAAGTGAACTGAGTTTCTGCAGTCATCAAGTGAAACTCTTCAAGGGAAGCTCCGAAATTGGTGCAGGCCAAAATGGAGGTTGGTTGTAGCTGCTACAACACTTGGTGGCACAATGGTAGAACTCTAGCTTCTCTGTTTCAATTCATTTCTAGAACAGGGCCTTGGTCTTTCGGTGAGTATTGAATCGTTGTGTGGGTTACTTCAGTTTCCACACTTACCCCATCGACATACATGGTTCACCCTTTGTCAACTCAGTAAAAAACAATCAAAAGTTTAGCTTAGATCTCAGTGTTTCGAATCCGGGAATGGTAGTTTAGCACGTGAGTTGAAGATTTTCAAAGTATAAGTTTTCATCTCTGGTGTTACTCCGCTACTAGCAGGCCTGGACAGTACCCTGACGGAGTCATGCAGGAACACACACATTGCTCCATTGCTAGCGAGCATGGTCAGTACCCCAGTGGAGTTGCATGCTTCACGTCTCTGCATAGGAAGCCTTTCACTTCTTTCACCTTTGTATTTTTCAAGAGGACTGTGCATATGAACTTATTTATTTTGGGGCAGAAGAGGGATCTAGAATTATTGAAAGTAGAAGAGGTTGTTCCTTCAAAGAAGAATGTAAGACCTTTGACATAGGTTTTCTCGTTTAGATTTTCCCCTTCTTCATTTCTACTTGTTGGATGAGCTTGAACACATGAAGAATAAGGTTGAGTATAGGCATGGCGCTTCCTAGTGTGGACATAGGTTCACAGTTGGACCAAAACCTCCCTTACAGAAGGTTTGTATCTTCTATCAAGACTTCATCGACTAAAGGTTACAACCATGCATACAGAAGGCAGACACAAGACCGGCGAAGTGCTGCAGTGTCACGAGTTTCCTCAAATTTCAGCCACATACTCTATTCAAAAGCCATGATGTAGTAGTTGGCAGCAATTATTCCTGGAAATAAAAATAGTGATATATAAAACAAACATAATGAATGTGAACAAAAATAGTATTATATAAAAAAAACATAATGAATGTGAACAAAAATAGTAAGAAAAATCAAAGAAAGAAAAATAAAAGATAATAAGAAAAACAAAAAAAATGAAACAACAAGAAGAAAGTAAACTAAGTACATGACATGGGTGCGGCCTGACCTACTGAAAATAATGTTTGAGATCTTGTCCATTGGGAGGAAGGTTGTCAATCCTCCTACCCAATGATTGCAAATGATATCTCTATGGGCCAAGCTTCTCGTAGACCAGTGCAAGTCCACTGGGCTCTCCTACCGGAACCTCATGGCATTCCAGAAGACCTTCAAGTGAAGACAACACCACTATTTCAGGTACTGTGTGCAACATGGGCTTGGATGATGGCACAGGGTAGTTGTTTTTATTCTGGGAAGGGCTTAAGTTTCTAAAGTCGATGCGTAAGCGGATTTTCCTATATTTCTTATGCACGGGATTTAAATTAGAAAATGAAGTATGATGATGAACTTTGCAAGTAATCCAAACACTTAAAATGTTCGTCAATATTTTCGGTGAAAGGAGTTCAAACAACATGTATGTGTTACTTGTTCGTTGCTTCAATGGCTTGTCTCCTCCTTTACCTGGAATCTCATGTTGGATTGCTCACGTGTAGTGTACTCTGGTCATCATCTACTCGTGTAGAATCATCCTGGTACAGTTCGATCAAGTGGTCAATGATTTGTCACTACTGTAGTGTGTAGGTTGTACAAAAATTGGCCATCTTCAGATCATGGTAGGTTCCTAGGTTGCTTTGTTCATTCGTAGTGTTAGTCCTTTGTGCATTTATCATGAGTTCTTCATACTCAGCATCGTTTTTTGTGCCTTCAAACTTCAAAAATCTTGAAATCCTGAATTGTCCATTGTTTTGGATGACTGAGATACACTCGATCCTTGAGCCATCATGTGTTCCCGATTTGTCAAGACTCATGGCCCACTGATCTAAAAATGGAATGTACTTGTTTAAGGGTGCAAGGTATCCATTTCCAATAATTTCAACTGTGAGCTAGACACTCCAAATGACCTCTAAAAATGTGTAAACTTCTTATTTCTTATACAAAGATAGACTGTAGGGGCATTCACCGGACATGTCACCTCTAACTCATGGACTGTAGGAGTTGTGTCTCCAACTCATGCATCCTTTCCAGCTTCATGTTTGCAATATGAAGTTGGCCTTCCATTTCCTGCAATTGGTTAGAAAGCAACTGCTTCTCTTCCCTCATGGAATTCAACTGCTCTTGAAGTCTAGAGCTCTTTCTCTCATCCTCATACATTTCTCTCACCATATTCATCATGATGAAAAATTCTTGCTTCAAGCCTTCATCAAAGAATCTTGTGAAGGAGGACGATTTTGAGAACTCACTTATGGAAGTTGTCATTGTAAAAATGAGCAAAAGAGCTTCAGCCAACTCAAACAACAAGTAGTTTGCAGAATAATGAAGCAGTCAATCTTCAACACTGCTTAAGACACCTTTCAAGCTACACAATCAAGCTAGTGATGTCAGTCAAGAAAACCTAGTGCTTTGATACCATCTGATCTGAAAATGGAATGTACTTGTTTAAGGGTGCAAGGTATCCATTTCCAATAATTTCAACTGTGAGCTATACACTCCAAATGACCTCTAAAAATGTGTAAACTTCTTATTTCTTATACAGAGATAGACTGTAGGGGCATTCACCGGACATGTCACCTTTAAAAAGAGGATGAGTTCCAGAGGCTACCTAGCCCTCTACAGGCTCTGCCTAAAGAAATAACAAAGTAAACACTTAGAAGTCTTTAACAAACACATACTTGAAGGTTAAGGTCTTGCGGAATAAGACAAGTAACTTTCTGTAGCTGAATAAGTGATTATGTGTGTATGCAAGTTATATTTATTTGCTGTTTAATACTTTATATCATTTTTGTTTAGCATATCATCTTCAGCAAATAAAGACATCAAAATGATAAAGCAGTTCACCCCCCCCTCTGGGCTACATCTGCTAGACCAAACCTCTCCAACTAGGCTTGTCCTCTTGTATTAAAATTGCTACAAATGGTAATACAAGAATATGGGTGTCTCAAAGGACAGATATGACTGTAAATACAGAATCAGAAGATATGAATTGGCCAAACATGCTCTTTCCCAAACACTAAACAATGAATTTTGTACCTTATACAGTACTTTCCCCAATTGGCCCTAGTGGCCCTTTAAACTTGCATGGAGAATTTCGAGGTGAAGATGACCTCAATTGGTCCTGAAACCTCTGCCATTAGACTTAGAAGGTCGAAAATAGTAGACATAGGCTTCTGAATCACCAAAAACGGATGAACAGAGCCCCCAAATAGCTCAATCCCTAAAATGGCCCTTGTGGCCCTGAAAGCTTCCCTGAAGCTAAACAATGAGAAGAATGTCTCAGAAGGCAAAAAGAGCTGTAGAAGTGGATTGATAATGCTGAAAACCTTCAGAAATGACATTCGTTCCACATTCACTAGCTGCACAATTCCCAATGTAGCTCCCAAACTGGTTTGGCCCTAGTGGCTCCTGGAACTTCCACGAAGAAACAACACCTAAAAATGACCTCAGATGGTTGTAAAACCTACACCAATGGTTTCAGAAGGTCAAAAATATCCAAAATCAAAAAATAATTCGTCCAAAACTGACTTTCCTAGCCAAAGTTATGACCATTTAAAGTTTCTCCAGTTTTTCCCTAGAAAAAGTCCAGCTAACTTTAGTTAATTCCAGATAGCTCCGCCAATTATGGCGGGTCCGCCAAATTTGGCGCTCCTGCCAAAATTCCGCCAACTTAACTGCAGATACATTTAATGTTTGGTGGTTGCCTCGGATTTCGTGCCAGGCGGAATATTCTTTTTTTAATTTTTTTTTGAAAAATTAAAATTTCTAATGTTATGGACAAATTCTTCTTTTTGCCATAACTTCCTCATACGGCGACCATTTTTCGAACCGTTTGCGGCGCTGGAATCGGGAAGACGAGAAATTTCCAGTCATTCAACTTTAAACCAGTTCTAAACAATTTAAATTTTGAGCATTTTACGACACTTAGGACATGAGCACCTGATCACACCTCCCAAATGAGAAGGCTTTTGGTCCCCAAAAGCTCACTGAATCTCTGAACTGAACTGTACAGCGCTTGAGGAATAGAAATATCCTCTTCCGTTAAGCCAAAAGAGCATACTGATGCCAAAATGTCCTGCCTTATCAACTGTCGTCATGGCGAATGTTGTTGCATAAACCAAGTATTCGTCGAATCCCGACCAAGCTTGTTCGCCAGACAAACTGAAAGTTTGTAGAAACCAGCAATGAAACTTTCTGATATATGAGCTGAAATATTCTCCTGAACATGTGGGCTTGCCAGCTGTCACGATGCCCATCCATGGCACCTCCGCTCCAGAAGAAGAGCTGCCTCCCAAATGAGAAGGCTCTTATAAAGATGAAACACTTCATCCTTTCTCCTCTTTACAATCTTGGAGATCAAATTAACTTTTTCCAAGTCAATATTACATTACATGCCTGGTTAAAAACAAAGTAATCAACCCTTCAAGTTAATCACACATACATGTTTAAAATACAAGGAAATCATCATGATCCATGTGCTCATGCATATCATTCTCATGCATGCAGTTTATCCTTCAACTTTCTCTTAAGTACAATCATAAGTACAAGATCCTCAATCACATGTACATGTACTTTCAAAGCTGAAATGAATATAACTTCTGATGCAATAGAGTGAGTCTCATACTCAGCTTTTCCTTCCCGCAACTTGCATTCCCTTAACAAAGAAATGCATTCAATCAAAAGACATGCCACTTTAATTGGATAAGAATTCTAACCATTTCTTACCAATCCATTTCAAAGGCGCTTCCTTTAACTGCACATCAATATTAACATGCGTATCATCCTGACACATATCAATGATGGAAACTTCCTTCCCATTCTTGCCATACTCTTTCTCCCATTTCTTCAATTTTCGTGGAAGCATTGTTGGCTTCAGAGTCCAACACCTTTCAACAGAATTTCCTTGCTTATGGCAATAAGTGCAACACAGGTTCATCTTCTTGATAGCATGATTTGCATTGTTCAATAGAACTTTTGCTTCTTGCCTCCTTTCCTTCAAAAGTTTCCTGTATGTTGCCATTCTTTTCCAACATCTAGAATCACTATGGTTAAACAAACCACAAAAATAACATGCAATTCTTTTCCAATGCTTATGTGGAAATTTTCCATGCTTTGCATGATCAAAGGAAATATGATTGAAATCAGATTTATACCTTTCCCTTTCACCTTCATTACCTTCATGAGGAGGTGAATCAAACGAAGAAGAAGCTCCTTCTGGAACACCATGAATCCTTGCAATGGCTTTAGAGCTTTCACCACTTCCTTGTTCAAGTGCATGCTTATGCACACCTTCTTCCTGCAAGGTCTGTTTCAAACTATTGCATTCCTCAAGGATACAACCTTTACAACCTTGAGATAAAGAACCTGAAATGAAACTTCTTCTAGGAACTGTTTCAATTACCTTCATGGCTGCTTTGGAACCTTCTCCACAAGATTGTCCATAGCCAAGACCCAAATTCTTAGGCCTTACCTCAACCATTATTGGCTCAACTATACCCTGTGCATGTTTGCCCAATCCTTTTCCTTCATATCCCATTTTGGACATCAACTTGGACCCTATGCCTCTGGTATGTTTCTCAAAAGAACCAACATAAACATTCTTATCAGAATTTGAAGACAAACTAGAATTGTTTACCTCTTCTTCCAGCTGATACTTGGCTAAGGCTTCTTTGGCAACAAGGAGTTGTGTCTCCAACTCATGCATCCTTTCCAGCTTCATGTTTGCAATATGAATTTGGCCTTCCATTTCCTGCAATTGGTTAGAAAGCAACTGCTTCTCTTCCCTCATGGAATTCAACTACTCTTGAAGTCTAGAGCTCTTTCTCTCATCCTCATACATTTCTCTCACCATATTCATCATGATGAAAAATTCTTGCTTCAAGCCTTCATCAAAGAATCTTGTGAAGGAGGATGATTTTGAGAACTCACTTATGGAAGTTGTCATTGTAAAAATGAGCAAAAGAGCTTCAGCCAACTCAAACAACAAGTAGTTTGTAGAATAATGAAGCAGTCAATCTTCAACACTGCTTAAGACACCTTTCAAGCTACACAATCAAGCTAGTGATGTCAGTCAAGAAAACCTAGTGCTTTGATACCATCTGATCTGAAAATGGAATGTACTTGTTTAAGGGTGCAAGGTATCCATTTCCAATAATTTCAACTGTGAGCTAGACACTCCAAATGACCTCTAAAAATGTGTAAACTTCTTATTTCTTATACAGAGATAGACTGTAGGGGCATTCACCGGACATGTCACCTCTAAAAAGAGGATGATTTCCAGAGGCTACCTGGCCCTCTACAGGCTCTGCCTAAAGAAATAACAAAGTAAACACTTAGAAGTCTTTGACATACACATACTTGAAGGTTAAGGTCTTGCGGAATAAGACAAGTAACTTTCTGTAGCTGAATAAGTGATTATGTGTGTATACAAGTTATATTTATTTGCTGTTTAATACTTTATATCAGTTTTGTTTAGCATATCATCTTCAGCAAATAAAGACATCAAAATGATAAAGCAGTTCACCCCCCCCTCTGGGTTACATCTGCTGGACCAAACCTCTCCAACTAGGCTTGTCCTCTTGTATTAAAATTGCTACAAAGGCTAATACAAGAATATGGGTGTCGCAAAGGACAGATCTGACTGTAAATACAGAATCAAAAGATAGGAATTAGCCAAACATGCTCTTTCCCAAACACTAAACAGTGAATTTTGTACCTTATACAGTACTTTCCCCAATTGGCCATGGTGGCCCTTTAAACTTGCATGTAGAATTTCTAGGTAAAGATGACCTCAATTGGTTCTAAAACCTCTTCCATTAGACTCAGAAGGTCGAAAATAGCAGACATAGGCTTTTGAATCACCAAAAACAGATGAACAGAGCCGCCAAACAGCTCAATCCTTGAAATGGCCCTAGTGGCCCTGAAAGCTTCCCTGAAGCTAAACAGTGAGAAGAATGTCTCAGAAGGAAAAATGAGCTGTAGAAATAGATTCATAATGCTGAAAACCATCATAAATGACCGTCGTTCCACATTCACTAGCTGCACAATTCCCAATGTAGCTCCCAAACTGGTTTGGCCCTAGTGGCTCCTCGAACTTCCACGAAGCAAAAACACCTACAAATGACCTCATATGGCTGTAAGATCTGCACCAATGGCTTCAGAAGGTCGAAAATAACCAAAATCAATTTTTTTTTTGTCCAAAACCAACTTTCCTAGCCAAAGTTATGACCATTTAATGTTTCTCCAGTTTTTCCCTAGAAAAACTCAAGCTAACTTTAGTTAACTCCAGATAGCTCCGCCAATTATGGCGGGTCCGCCAAATTTGGCGCTCCTGCCAAAATTCCGCCAAATTAACTGCAGTTACATTTAATGTCTGGTGGTTGCCTCAGATTTCGTGCCAGGCGGGATATTCCTTTTTTAATTTTTTTTGAAAAATTAAAATTTCTAATGTTATGGACAAATTCTTCTTTTTGCCATAACTTCCTCATACGGCGACCGTGTTTCGAACCGTTTGCGGCGACGGAATCGAGAAGACGAGAAATTTCTAGTCATTCAACTTTGAACCAGTTCTAAGCACTTTAAATTTTGAGAATTTTACGACACTTAGGACATGAGCACCTGATCACCTACAACTTGTCTGTATATGAACCGCTTGGCGTGCTGGTATTGTTGCTACTACTATTGCTATCGAAAAAACAAACTGTGAAAGTTCCATTATCATCAGTTGGTCTAGGAAGGAGTCCCAACTGCTTGTCCGATGGGGTTGGAGCTGCCCGTGTAGGATAACACTCCAATGTCTTTTCCAGGAGGCAATTGCCAAACATTAGTTCTACAAAGGCGAATGGTTCATTCCCACTGTTAAGGGGAGTGACATTATGTTTCATATACCTCTCAGATAACACTCAGATTTGGTTGCATATGCCCTTGTACGGAAGCCACATGTGAGATCAGTCTATAGCAAAATATCCATTTAGCTTGTTGGACCAGTCTCTCCTGAGTAGTATGCCATATGCTTCCGGTATGTCCACAACAACTATGATGATGCATTGGTGGACTCGATTGTCATGGGATAGTCGAATGATCACGTCTCGAAGTTCACCAATGGATAGTACTCATGTCCTATAAAGTTGGATGATTCTTTTGGATGTTTTGCTCCATCGTGCATTGATCTTCTTAGCAATGGAGAGTGGCATGACGTTGGCTGCCATGCTGGAATCAACCAGACAGTTGTGAACATTGCAATTGAAAATTTTAAAACATAGTAGGAATGGGGGACAACCTAAGTGTTCTTCTTCCATCCAAAGTGTATTGAGCACAATGGAAAGTGATCTAGGATGTGTGCTTGCTCCGTTGCTGGTAGAGGCTGTGCTGTTTGTTGTTGTCTATCCTAGTGCGCACAGTAGGATATCTCGCTCACTTTGCATCTTAGCCAACTCAAAAAAACTGATGTTTGCTCGAGTTTTTTTCATGCCATCAACAATGTTATAGTCCAGAGGTGATAGACTTACTTTGGTGTCCGAGGTAGAATAGATGTTTGTGTTGTCCGACAGAGTGTTTTGCAGTTTTCTTCTCATGGAAGTACTCTTTCCCGTCGTTGTCTTCCCAGACTTGACTTGTGTTTTTTGCTTTGGGAAAACCAGTGGATCAGTCTTTCTTATTAGTAGTCTAATCTTCTCTTGCATTTCCCCAAGTGTAGGGGGAGCCCCTTTACTCCTAAGATTGTAACAGTCATTTTGTCTTGGGAATGCTTCTCGATGTTTGTCTTTGGCACTTATTGCAAGCACTAATATGCATTCACCACATGCCCAAAACTTGATGCTTCAACAGGTACAATACTTCATCATAATCTCTGTCATCCAACTTCTTCTACATACCACTCTCTACATTGAGTTTATTACTGTATACCAAGTTTATGACTCACTTCCAGTCTAAATAGAAGTTCACGAGGTGATGTTCTTCGTGGAACGAACAAAACTCGGGATCTGCGCACTAATCGACATTGAACATAGAGCTCTGTGCATTTTCTTGAGCGGACTAGTTGCTACTTGATGATTTGCTTCCTTTTCTCTATCTAGGTAGAGAGATCCTTGCAAATGTGTCCATTTTCCGTTGCTAAAGCTCAGACACTTCAATTGCTAAGCTCTTGACGAGGCGAGTGAGCGTTTCAATATCATTTGCCTCCTTGTCTCTATCCTTGCTCAACATCACTTGGGACTTCCAGCTCGTGTGTTTGGATTCCTTTGCTAGTTCATCATCCTTGATAAGTCCAATCGCGCCATGTCTTTTTCGACAACAATAGCCTCTTTGTAGTTTTCCAAGAGTGTTGGTTTCACAACTCGCTTGACGAACTGCGCAATGATGGTTGGTAGTGTGGATGTGTAGTAATAAATAGTATGCAGTCATGAGGTTTGGTGTCCACTACAAATTTTTTCAGTATGCATGTAAACCTTTGGTTGAAATCTTTTACCTTTTCTTTCCTCTCCATCTTTAGGATACCCAATTCTTTCAGTAACATCGTTGGGGTCTTGTCATCAACAAAATTTTCAAGGAACATGCGTTTGAATGCACCCCAGTTTTGTATGGATTTTGGTGGAAGGTTGTGATACCACACAGCTACGCGACCATCCAAGGTACATGGGAACAATATACAAGCTATGTAATCATGTCGTACCTCAAGGGTCTACAATTGCAGGTAGAAATTGTCCAAATGATCTTGTGCCTTCACCATGCTGTTAGGGTTGAACTTGATGTTCATTCTATCTGTTTGCTTCGACATCTTGTGTAGAACAGTCAGGAGGGCCAATGGTCCTTGCATCATCCATTCAAGATTTGGGCCAGCCGTCTCTTCTTCTTCTTCGTCCTCTTCCCCTCTTTCGGAGCCTAATGGTTGGAAATCTGAGTCTATCGGTTCGTCTCCACCTCCACCTCCTCTGTTGCCTTCCCCTTCACCTCCTATACCAGAGTTCAATCCCAAGATCACAAAAGTGCCTTATTCATCTTCAAAGAAGATTGGAGGCTCCTCTCTGTCTTCAATAGCTTCCTCTAGACCTTCAAGCGTGGTAAGGACTTCTTCTTCCACTGAGGATACAACAATTCCTATGGGAGTGGATTTTGGCTTCCTAGATATGTGTGGAAGATGTTGTATGCCTGGGATCAGTCCAACTGCTTTCGCGAACTGGCGAGTGTCGGGACGGACGAAGCGAAGTTGTTGATATAAAATCTCATGTTCAATTCTGGGAGGTGATGAGTAATGAACTCTAGAGTCGCGTGAGAGGGAGTGTGAGTTACTGCATTGACCAGATGATTGATGAGTGAGTGTGAGGTGTATTTTAGCCATTTACAACTAGCTTCCCTCCTCCTAGCGCCAAAAATTTTGACGACGCTAGACCCGCCAACATTTAGGGGATCACCCAGGTATGAAGTCCCAACTAGACATCACACTATTGGGTGTGGGAGTCCATCCGGTATGATGGCCTAGTTGTCATGGTCTTAAGAATTTGCCTCAACTCTTTCTTGTCAGCACAGGAGAGTGGTTTGCTTTGCCTTCGTGAAGTGAGGTTCGTGTGCTTGGTGATTGTAAGTGTCACTTGTGTCAATGGTTCTTTCATTGTCTAGGGAGAGGGTGAGAGTGAGTTCTAGGTCGATTGGGATAGTCCCAACACTTCTAGGAACACACAACACAACAGGACATGCACAACCTCCGGCGGAGTAGTCCACATGGATGCGGCAGTCACAACATACAAGGTGAGATAACATGTACAACACTCACAGAGCATTCCGATCGAGTGCAATGGTTGTTACAACAAGCTTCATGTGAAAGATCTGTCTAATGTCTAGGAGAGTAGTCTACACAAGCGAGATAGCATTAACAACATATACAACACATTTCCATTAATATATTATGCATTACAACAAATCAAGTAGTTCAGATGTAGAACACAGGTTAGAGAAAAATGCATTACAAGTGTTAAACATTAGTCTTACAATAGATACAATACATGTGTGAAAATGTGTTGGCCTGTTAGGAGGCTTCTGAATTAAGAGAAAGTTCCAAGACACATCATTACACCATACATCACTAACCCCGAGTGTGGGGTGTTGGAGCCACTACTTACTCCTCAAAGAAAATATTACAGACTCTCTTGGTTATGTGGGAGGGGCTGAGGTGAAAATTCCTTTGCATGTACAAATGAGGGGGTATTTATAGCCAAGGGTGAAACTGACGCTTGTGGCTATTCAACTACCCTCATGACCATTTGACTTCCATGACTTTTCGACTTACATGACTCTTTGTTCAACAAGTGGGTCTCTTGCACTTCCAAGATACATCACATTGATTGACAACAAGCCCATAATGAAGATGTGGGTGACATGAATCATGATGTGACTCGACATGACTTGACATGACAATGCTGGTAGATTCATGCTGCTATTGGACTGCATCTCAAACTATAGTGCTGCTAGGTGATGGATGTCTTCATGGTGTATCATAGCTTCACCTCCGCATGGAAAAGTGCGCGGATTCTTCGATGGTCCTTGGTAGGCTTGACAGGCTCATCTGTTCGTGAAGGTGCATGTTCGTCGTGTTCATCCACTTCGCATGCTTCATGCATTCGTCTGTTCGTGAACATGTCATTCTACATGTGCTCCCTTCATTCATCCCATTAGTTGTGCATTCATCTGCTGGTGAACATGTCATTCTACATGTGCTCCCTTCATTCATCCCATTTGTCGTCTTGCCATGTTCGTTGGTGTACCTATACTTACAGTCACTCATGATGAGATGACATAAAATCCAAAACCTCCTAGTCTACCATGACACATGATCATTCGGATGTAGGTGACCGAGAGAGGCAATAGGGTTGTGATGCGGGATGATGGCTCCGAGCAACTTCTGATGAAAACTACACAAGAATCAATGAGAGATAAAGACAGGCAATCTGAGATGACAATGACTGTCTGTGAGGTCTGGCTCGGCTGGGAGGAAAAATTAAAAAAAAATTGGGACGAACAATCTGGGCTGCTGGAAGGCAAGGTAAAGATGCTCTACAAATTTTTAAGAATGAACAAGCAGTTTCGCTCGATAGCCAAATTTCGCAAGTTTCCAATGGAATGGGTCGGGTTGCATGAAGGCTCAACAGGCAGGGATTACGCACTTTTTTTGGGGAACTTCCCATGAGACTAGCAGCTAAAACTACGCAATTATGAGAGGGAACAACATGTTGGCTACCACGGTCACTGGTAGCCAAAACTACGCAATTCCTAGAGGGAACTACCAGTTGGTTGCAAAATTCCTAGAGGGAATTGGTAGTCTACCGCTAGGGGATGCTAGCAAGGAAAACTACACTGAGGCCGACCTTTTGGTTATCTCTGCGCAATTTCTGAGCCAAGTTGACTAATTGGCAGTGGAAGGCTTGCTCATGAACACTACATAATTTCTAAGGTGAATAGTTGGTCGACTGTCAAGATGACTGACTTGGAAAACTATGAAATTTTCCAAGGGAGACAGGTACGGGCACTTGGTGGTTGTCCAGCTTGTCTACGTAATTTCCTCAGTCAGTTAAGTGGGTGAGGTCAGTGGGCTCTGCGCAATTTTTTATGGGAGTCAGTCCCAGGGTGATTGCCGAGTTTGACTGTCTCGGTGGCCAACATGAGAGCTGATTGAATTTCTTGCCGGCAGTGCAACTTGAAAAGACTAGCTTGGTGCTTCTGTGTTTTTCTGGTTGAAAGTCGATCGAGTCGATGGCAGGGTGATTGTTTGGCTGTCAGAGGGGAGTTTGGTCGTCAAAGCCTTCACCAAAAATGGCTAAGTTTGTGAGAAATCAAAAGATGCATAGGTGATCATACGAGCATACACTCGCATGACTTGACAACGAAACAACCAAACCATCCAGACACACATGTTCAACAAGACTAACCGACGGTGTAAGTGACAAGCGCAACACTCATGATTGGTCATTCATTGACCAGAACAATGCTTGTACGACAGTGAATGTGACTCCGTGTGTGAGTGTGACAGATGCTTCCATAGAGAACACAACAAGCACATACGAAGCGAAGATTTTGAGCATAACTAGAACATGGTCACAAACATGACTTAAACATTAACATGCAGAGACTTGAATGCAATGAACAAGTAAGGTGGATGTAAATACTCACACAAGCTCACGAAGTGAACCTCAGTATGTGTAGTAATCAAGTGAAACTCTTCAAGGGAGGCTCTGAAATTGTTGCAGGCCAAAATTTTGGAGGGTGGTTGTAGCAGCTACAACAAGATAGTATGACTTTCTGAAGTGGCCATCAAAGCTAAAACAATTTCTTGATAATTTATCTCCAATGGGCTTAAAGGCATAACATCGCCAAATGAGTCTATTTGATCTTCAGTAGGGATAATCCAAGGATCCGTAGAAGCTGAGATCATATTGACTGAATGAACATTTGGAGTTGGGAGAGTAACACTACCCATTAAGGCAGAGTCTTTGAAGAGAGCTACCCCCACGCTCTCATAAGGATTCTGAGTATTGCTATGTAAGGAACATTATCATTTGATGAACCAGAAGAAAAGAAAGATAGTTGATCAACCACGACTATTTTTCCTTCATGAGGAAAACAAAGTACACGGAACAAAGAAGACACCACACAAAACATGGTGTGAGTCTAGCTTCGCCCAATAATAATATTGTAGTTGAGATTGGCATCTACAACTTCTAGTTCTAATTCAATGGTCTTGCCTTCTAAAGTAATCAGTAAGTTCATGAGAATACCATATGGTCACGAACCTCTGCCATCAAAGGCTTCCAAGGTATTCGGAGATTGGTTAAGAGAAGGAGAGCCAATGGCTTTCCAACACGAAACTGACATGATGCAAGTTGAGGAACCTTCATCAATGACCGTTCGGTGAATCTTCTTTCCTTTGATGAGGAACTGTAGCATAAATGAAATGTGATGAGGGAGACGAGGCACATGATTCTCTAGATCGAAAGTAATCAGAAGGATCTATAGCCCCTATAGCAGACAATAGTGATTTCCGCTGCATTGGAAAATATTGAAGAACCTCCAGGGAAGACATCATCGAAGGTGCCTGAGCTAAATCCTTAACAATATTGTAATGTTGTGTAGATCTCGCATTCGGATTAAAAGATGACTTCCAAAGAACACCTTTAGGGGGTGGTCAGATGACGAACTCACTTTTTGGGCACTCGATATGGAGTGGAACAGAAGAGGATGGAGTAGAAGTAGAAGTAGCTTCATTGGCTTCTTTCTCCATGGTTTGTTTAGAAGTAGATTCATAATCCTTGTTTCGAGTAGCAATCGAGATAGGTGATGAACCTTGCATCATGAATACTTGGGAACCTAAGGAAGCAGAAGACTGAGGTTGGTCTACCAATTGGGTCTACCGCGATGGAAAGGGTTATTATAAGACAACTGGAGTCCCTTTTAGCAAGCGACTAACTTTAGATCGTCGGGGACAATATTTAGTGTGATGATCCTCCTCATAGATGAGGCAAGGATGTTTTGACTTTCTTTGAGAAGCATCGTCAACAGAAGATTTAGGAGGGCCCTGTTTTGGGGCATCAGCGTTGGCCTTACCTTTGCCCTTATTTTTACCTTTAGCGGATTTATCTGCTGTGGTAGATTGGACAACATGTACCTTGAAGTTTTTACCACGACTAGATGAATTCTTAGAGGGATTATTAGAATGAGTGTTCGAGACCAATTTCTGCTCCAAAGAAGCCTTCATGGGGGTCCGAGACACGGAACCAATCACACCATCAATAGGTGGTGTATCTAGAGACTTTGATGTTGTCAGATCCGATGATGGTCTCGGAGCATCAGGTAACATCTCATACAATGTGCCAGATTGTGAATAGACCAAGTCTAAAGTCTGGGCATGGGCGATAACTTGTTCTTCAGTAACACATCCACCCATGGCTATGTCCTTAGAAATTTTGCTAACAAATGATTTTGTGAACCATTCTGTCAACAACTCATCAACAATCTCAAACTTGATGAGGCAATGCTGACGTCTCCATTCATGGATATGATTAGAGATGTGGGTCGTGGTGTCTTTCTTAAGTGACGTAAGAAAATGGGTGCCATTTTCATAGCGAACTGGCAGCTGGAAATGAGTGAGAAAAGCCATAGCAAGAGGGTTGAAGTCATCGTAGGTACCTCGAGTTAATTCGATGTACCACTTAGTGGAAGCACTTGTGAGAGTTCTTTGGAATAGTCAAAGATGGATAGAATCATCAACATACGAATTGGAGGAGCACCAGAGGTGATATGTCATCACGTGGGCTTGTGGATCCTCCTTCTCTTTTCCCTCAAATTTGGGGCAATCGCTCGAAATCTTCATTGGAACTGGAGACAAATATGGTGAATGAAGAATGGGATCATTCATAAGCCTTGAAACATCGGGTAGCTCCAATGTAGCTAAGAAAGGAAATTGCATGTTAAAAGGCATATAGGGCCTTTGAGGAGACCCAAATTGCGAAGTCCATCCTTGTTGGTAATGATTTTTCCCCCACAGTGGAGGATTTTGTCCATATGGAATTTAGCTTTTCCCCCACTGAGGGTCCCTTGACCATAAGGTGGATTTGGTCTTGGGCAAGTTTGGTACTACCCAGCCATAGGCCGTTGATAAGCATTATACATAGCATATGGGTGATAAGGATTTTGAACCTGTTGCCCCAAGGGCTGATCTTGACCTTGCATAGGATGACCTTGCTGATATGCATATGAAGGTTGTTGCTACCCATGTTGACCTTGTGGCTACAAAGGCTAGCCTTACAAAGGCTGGCCTTGCAAAGGCTGACTCTACTGCTGTAAAGTTTGACCTTGCTACTGTGAAACTTGACCTTGTGAGGAATGATGAACAAAATGAGTTTGCAGCTACAAAGGTTGCCCTAATGTTGTTGTAGTAATTGTCCTTGTGGCTACAATGCTTGCCCTTGCTGTTGTGAGGGTTTCCCCTGCTACTGCGAAGGATATCCTTGTTGATGCAAGGGTAGTTGGACAATTCCTTGTGTTATACCCTGAGGGTATTGATAGTTCCCAAATTGGATCTGGCCATATCCACAAGGAATAGCAGATTGACCAAGATGAACATATGGTCCAGATTTTGGAATGTCAGGCGGGTTGACCATGGCTTGTGAACCAAATGGGACATAAGCTGGTTGGAATGGGACCTAGGCCATGTAAGGTTGCTGATATTGGACATTACCTAACACAGATGAAATAACAGGGTTAGGAATAGTGCCATAGAAAGGTTGATTCATTCCAACCATGCGAGTTTGTAATCCACTCACACTAACTTCACCTAACATAAGAGGGCAATTCGGATCTTTCCCCCCAGGCGATGGCATAGTCTATCCACTCAATGGAAGGGTAGAAGAACTTACCAAAACCTAGCCTGAAACAAGCGATTGAACCAGAAGAGTTGGTTGAAATGACGAAACAGGTTGCAATAGAATGGTAGGTTGAAATAGAACTGAGGTGACTACAATTTGAACAATAGTTTGAGAGGTTGGATTCTGAATGAATGGACCTGATGTAGGCATAACATTATAAGACCTGATGGGGTTATGATACAATGACAAGGCACTAGGAGTACCCAAGACTAATCGAGCTAAAGTGGTATAACCATGTGGAAACATGGGTCCACTAATTGCAGGATGGGAAAGAGATGAGACTCTTCCTGTAAAAGGAAATCCTTCTGGAGGGAACTCATATCCCTGCTCATCATCTATGTGAGGAGTATGGGTAGCAGAAACTTTCGAATGACCTTGAGAGGAAACTGGGATCTCGCCTTCTAATTCCATGGATAGAAACAACTAATGATGAGGAACCTGAGATGTTCGAGGAGATAAATCCAAAGGAATACCAAGCCGATTGTACAGACTTTAAGGATGCTGAGGAGATATCACAACAGAATCGAAAACAAGATTCTCAGGAGTCTTAGGACTCTCAGGGGTCTTGATAGGATTATTAGAGGAATCCAGATCAGATTCGTAAGGTGACCAAGAATCTGATGGAGGCAGACGAGAAGACAAAGGTTGGATGTTCAAAACAATTCCAAGTTCGACACCTTGATCCTCAAGCGACTAAAGAAGTTTTGAATGAACTCCTTGGGAGAACCCCTTAGTATCAGTCAATGAAGGAGAACTATGAGATGGACTTAATGGATCGGCCATGATGGATTCCCCTCAACAGCAAAGAAGGAAAGACAAAATTCGATTAGGGATTTAAAAATCTTAAAATTAACTAGGAATTACTCAATTTTGTCTAAGAAGCAACTGCTTGGGATGACATGTTTATCGTGGGCAGTTACATTTTAGAAACAGAATGATGTCTTTTCATCTTTTAAGAGTCGAGAAAAGGGAGAAAAGGTGACTCTAGTCGCTTTCAATATTTTTGTGAGCATTAAACAAGTTGCTCGGTGATATCTTCAAATTTAAAGAGTCATAAAATATCAAATGACTACTCTTGTGAATCTAGGTAAAAGGAGTACCAAGTAACCGTGAAGTGCAATATACACATTAGCCAATAAATTGACCAAGGACTTGACATACATATAGGAAATCTCCCCTAATGTTGTGTTCAGTGTATCACATATACATGGCGGAAAAATCGGCTTCCTATGGATAAAGGATTGCAACCTATGGGGGTATTCCTTTATATACACGATGGTATGGGGAGCACAAGTCCGTGCTAGCACTATCTAATGCCGAAGAAAATTCCAACTGCTAAAATTTAAAGATGCTGGAACACGTCTCTAACCTAGACTACTAGATATGATCGTTAATCTTTCAAATTCTCCTTAGGTTAATTGATAGATTTTACAGTTGATCTTGTAATTATGTCTCAATTTCAAGGCCCTAACGATGTTTTCTCTTCCTAAAATGCAAACTATATGATGAAAATAAATATTTCAATTCAATGAAAACTATCTATGTATGGAATAAATCACTCAAATCATGCATCAAACCAAAAAAAAAATGCATCCATGATAATCTTCAAATACTAAATAAAAGATATGAAATCTAATCTTTCATATGACAAGCAAATGCAATGCCAAAAAAATTCTCAAAGCAAGAATTTCCTTAAGATGTAATAATGACTTTTTCTCTTTCTAAAAAATGTAACTAATTTAATCTAGAGAAAAGGAAAATAGAATGCAAGCAAATGAAGAAGTATGAAAATCTCTTTTGCATCAATGATTCGAATGCAATACTAAAATGTTCCGAAGACTAGGAAAACATTTTCACTTTCAGTTTAAAACATGGAAAACTTCAAAGTAAACACTTTCCTTTGATCCCAATGAGACAATCAATTTGTAATCTATCATTCGTGGAATGAAGCTTAAGTAAATTTCACTATATCTACTAATGAAAATGACTTAAGGTACAAGAACCAAAAAGTAAACTGCAAGCATGTCTGAACACACAAAGACTTTCTAACACATGCAATCAATCTCTTACCTCTAATGGGAAGACTAACAAGTGCACTAAGGTTGACCTAGAAGACCTAGAACCCTAAAAGGCTAATCAAACCTCAAGAACATTCAATCCAAGTCAAAAGGAAATTGCAATCAGACAATGAGAGATTCAATGAACAAACACACTAGTAAATCATAAGGAGAAGACAACTGAAATTGAAAATCAAAGAGAATACCCTAAATTTCTAAGTTTGCTGCAATCACTGCACCTGTTAACAGTAAAGTAGTGATCATTGCTACTGTAACTAAAAAACCTGTGATATCATCGAGACTTTCAGGCTCATATCCACATGGTCGAGGAAAAAGACAAATAAATCCAAAATTTTCAAAAACAGCTCAAGTTAACAATCTTCAGACATCTACTAGGCAATAACATTGACTGAAAGCAAGCAATGAAGTCTAAAAATCTATTGTTTACCAAACTATACAAAAGACAAGGGTGAAAGACTGGATGGAAAGGGTCATAGGGTCCCCAGTGGAGTCGCCATTTTGTTTTCAAGGTTAATCCTCTTTGGGGAGAGAGATGATCCCTCTAGCCCAAGGAGTGGGTCTAGCAACTTGAAAGGAAAATCAACTAGACATCTTCCTCGACTATAACTGAAAAATAGAACAAGAGAGATGGCCTACCTTGCTCTGATGCTGATACGTTATCCCATTTTTGAGATCCTCGAATTGCTTGTGTCGTGGACTCATTCCTGCTTCTTTCAATGCTTATGTACCTACACAAGTATCCAAGAGACAACGGAGCATACTAAGACTAATAGAAAATCCAATAATAATCTATTTAGTTGATCAAGGAATGCCAAACATATACATACATGAACATATATATGCTGGAATATCAAACATGCTCAATTAGGTAGTTCTTCCTATATTAGGTTGTTGTTTACAAACTGCGAACTCTGAAATATGCTAGAAATAACCCTACAATAGTTCTCCTGGCTTGATTTTCAACAATTACTAGAAACTCATCAATTGTTGTTGTCACCACTCTAGTTAATACACTAATCTTTGGCATATGCTACTATTTTCTTCTTTTTGATGAATGAAAGGCATGCCTAGATCAAATATGTTGGAAACTTAGATTAGGGAAACAGATCATTAATCTTTTCCATCCATTATAGTTATTTGCTAAGTTGAACGAAATGTTGAAACGTTTCAGAGTTTCCAAAATGGGCACATTTAGAAACATCACCTCCCAAAAATGGAAACGTCAACTGAAATGCCGACTGAAACATAGAAGTTTCATGCAACATATTCCTAAATAGTCAACAATCAAGGTTTTGTTCAAACAAAATGCATTTCTTGGAAAAGTAGCTATCTCCTAAGGGGAGTCTCCAACTTTCTTTTGATTGATAAGGAATTCAATGCTCTTTAGAAACAACCAAGCAATGGAAAACTCTTTGAAACAAAACAATGTGACCCTGGGAGCTTTGGAAATAACCTATCACATACCTGGGTCCCCTTCAACACCCCGAGAAACTAGGCCTAGCAAGGAAATGTAACCCCCAATGTGAGGTTTACCCCTTCCTATTTCTCCTTCCTACACCATTCCAACTTACCAAACAGACAATATAGGTGTACCCACTCAATACATAACACATTTCATTCATAAGCTAGAAGATTCTGTCAGTGAAATCTAGCATTGGATGGTTTAGGGATACATAGCACACACCAGAATGGTTATGGGCTTGGAGAGAGCTATTGTCCTCAGGACATGAGCTATGGTACTGGTCTAAGCAATGGATAAATCTTTGAAACAAAGGAATTATTCTCAAAATATAGAAAATCCAGCCTATGTAATGACATGTAACTCAAGTTGAAGCACAAGTTCACAATGAGCTCCTTTGATTTTTCAAAAACAACTAAAAAAAAGGGAAAATCCTTCATACCAAAGGGATTTTCTTACAAATACAATGGGTTCAACGTGTGTAATGAAATTTAACTTGGTTGAGGCACAACACATTGTAAATATATCAATAATGGAAGATATAAGCATGGTTCATGGGTCCCAAGGGTCAGTTGAGAGCTCGCGTTGAAATTATTGCACGACAAACACAAACCCTGAATAAATAAATAAATATTCCACAATTTCCAAGATTAGAAGTTTACAGAGAAACACATAAATATCAATATTATGAGCCCTATACGATTATTCTCAATTCATTCAATAGATAATATATTTTAATATTGTAAAATAAAATTGTTAGCGTCAGGGGAGGAAAACCTCTATGGTGTCGTTGAGCATTGGTTTTCCTTAAAATTAGTGGATTTTTCTGTGAAATTCAAAAGGTAAGAACCCTGTGCATAGCCTGTGAGAATCCAAGAAATATATTTTGATGAATGAGAACTTATGCAAAGGAAAACAAGACTAAAAGCTTCTCCAACACGACCTGGTTTATTATTGATGAGGCTCATCAATAACTAAATTATATGGGCCTTAATGCCACTCTCCAACTTATTAAAATCAAATTTTCTCATATTTATTTACATATTTTATTATATTTTTCTTAGTGAGAAGGATAAAGGTGATATGTTATGTCATGTGGCCTAATGTGCATTAATTGCAGGATTTGGAGCAGTTTTTGGCTAATTTAAGTGCAGGAGCTCGAAGTAGACAAGAAATAGGGACTTTAGGAGATTGGGTCTCCCTCCTTAATGTAGGTTTTAACCCCGTACATAAATTACCTGCATACGAATTCTAAAACACGGAAAATAAACAATGCGAGAGCATAACACATAAAACACATATACACAAAGATTTTCCCCTAGATCCCAAAATTGGGACTCCCAACTTGATTTTTCATTATGTACCTTTCAATGTTACAATACATATTTATATATGCTGTTTCTGGGAAAACTAGTGTCTTTTCGATCTGCTAGTCCTACTAAGATTGGTAGCTATCTTAGAAACAAACAATCAAAGTAAATTGTGATTTCCTTTATGTATGATAGATAAGAGAGAAGCAAGGGGACCAACCTGGATCTTCCGCTTGGCTCCTTGCTTGTTTCCTCTCTCCCATGATAGAGCTTGCCACTCCTCTCCTACTTGTCCCGCTTTAGAGAATACCTGTAGAGGCAAAGCAACAAAACACCATCAAAGAATCTTGATCTATAATACTATAAATAATGCAGAATCAGAAATACATTGACCATACAATTGCATTCACAAATAACAAGATTCACAAATACACAATTATATGGAGGAAAACTCAAAGAACGTTATTAATAGTAGAAGAGAGGATTACAACCCAGTTGTCTGATCCAGCATCATCCTCCCAACATCAAAGCCCTCTTCACCTCATGAAAAGCAAGATCACCCAACTATACAATGTTCCTTCTCAAAGAGAAACCAACAACACTTCCTTCCAAAATACAAAATTCTAGCCTCTGGATCTCTTAGATGAGGGATCCATACATAGATGTCTTGCAAGGGTGTGAGTTAGCTCTGGGTTTCTGATTAGTGTCATTCCACTGATAGTTCTTAGTTCCACTTGGAGATTTCTTTGATCTCTTACTCATCCTTAGGCGAATTTAGAGAGGCAAGTGTCATATGAGAAGTTTCTAGAAGATTCTCTGTGCATCCACTTAGCAAACTGTCTTTGCCATTTGTCTATTCTTGCTCATCGCACCCCATAGAAGGCTCTTTCAGTATGCATCGCACCTGGCTAGTGTAGCAGCCAATATGCATCACACCTTGGCCATGGAGCAGTCAGTATGGTCCAATTTTGGCCAGCTCTGAGTGGTTTTTCAAGTGGAATTTCTGGTAAATGATGTAATCAGTTGACCATGATCCTTTAGGGTATGAAACAACACTTTTAGGGGTTAAAGAGCCCTTGGTTTATCGACATATGTGATTGGGGTTGAAGTGCCCAAATATGTCTATAACATATGCTGAAGCATCCAATACCATGGACTGAAAACCATTGCATCCAAAACCATGGACCAAAAACCATCGCGTCCAAAACCATGTGCGAAAATCATGCACAAAATGATAGGTAGGTCCACCCAACCTAACATAGGGTCCAAAACCAAAATGTTCCGCGGCGCTGCCCCGGACCCCATAGAGTGGTGTTACCTACACCCCTCAAACCCGTTGTGACTCCCCCCGCTATACAATCGGTGCAACGAAGGGGGGGCTCTGCCCCCCTTCTAACCCCCTGGTTAACTACATGGGCTAGTCGTGGAAAGAATATAACACAACCCAACACTTAACTCCTCAATCACTCGAAGATTCCTCCACCAGATCTCATCAGCCCATATTTACAAGCAGCCAAGCCCACCGAGTTCATTGGCAACCAAGCCACTGATAGTTGAAGACAAGTTAGTCTTGAGTTCGGGATCCAAGCTTCCCTAATTTTAAGGAATTTGTTGGTAGCTTAAATTGTATAAATAAGAAGGTTGAGGGCCTCACTAGGATTTGAATTCTTATTATGGCCATGAGGAAATTTTGAGCTTAAGATATTGTGATTGTTATTCTCATGTTATTTTTGAAATTTTGATGATAACAAAAAGGGTTTCTTTGATCTAGCACTAAGTTGTCTCAGAGGGTTGAAGCTCTTGGGTTAGGGCCCAACCCTAGCAGCAAAGGCTCCTCTTCTTTTTGTACATGTATCCTTAGATTAGAAGCATAGATTAGCTACTGGAATTATTTCTGTTTTGTTTAATTTGCAAGTCTTTGAATGATTGGTTAGTTTTCTTCCATTAGTTGTATAAGTAAATCAATGTTACATTAGTGAAAGAAAAGTCTTTAGAAAATCTTGTGACAGTGGCCTCATCCTCATCTCCCTCATGGGATTGTGGTTTGGGGGCCTCACTCTCACAGCCCCAAAAACAGAGTTATCTTTTGGTTATTACATATCTTAGGCATTCTTGTTGAGTAGGTTATTATTCATGATTTCTTAGAAGCACTTGCATTTGTCATTTTGGTTTCATAGCTGTGTTGTAGATTAGAAAGCATTCCATTCCATATATTTGATCCACTAGCCATCAATAAATCAATTTCTTAAATTCAATTCATCTTTTCCACATTTACATAAAGTTGCACATAAATGAAGAAATTAATATGTGTTGTTGTAGGAGTTGTTGATCTGCAGGGAGAAATCATTCCACTAGCCTCATCTAAGTCTTCTCCAACTGTCACCAAATACCACTAACCATCAATTCAGAAATCTGTTTTGTAGCCACCGTAGAAAACCATCTTGAGAAAATCCAACCATCCTGAAGAGTTGGACTAATCCTTGGGTAGTGTGCACCTTCCCCCATACCTTATTCCACCATCATACACCTTCCTAGCACTTCCTTTCACCTTCCCTACCTTCCTATAGCTTTCAGCTAAGTTTCCTGTAGTAAACTAGGACATACTGTAGTAACTAAAAGAAATCTCGCAGAAACTACAAGAAACCCCGCAGAAGCCTGTTTTAGACTATTTTGGGCAGAAATAATGACTAGAGTGGAGGATAGGCATTTATCTTGACCTCCATACTCCTCAATGCCATTTTTGGCCAATTTTCCCATACCTTTCTCCCCTGCAAAAGATCAACTTGATTGGTTTAACATTTACATTTCTAAATTGAAAAACCAAAAGACCATTTTCTGCAATATTTAGCTAATGCATGCATACATCAGTTTTAACAATATTAGGATCATTTTCATGCCTACTTAGTCCATATAACTAGATGATAGAATGAAAGGTTAAATTAGGTCCCTTTTGCAAGTAATGTGTGCTAATTCCTAGCTAGGTGATTTCATGTCATTTCGATAACACTTTAATTTCCTTAACATAGTCAAACGTTTACTTTCTGCATTAAAGATAGTTTTACATTCATTATCAGTAGTCAACCTCCTTCTAGTCAATATAAGACTATTTTGAAAAACCCTAGTGGTCTATCACCCTAGTTGAGAAGTGACAAGAGTAGATTGTTTAATCTGTTGTGCATATAGCATTATCACCTCCAAGTTTGTGTGAACAGCGGGTTGATAAAGTAAAGATGGTCACCCTAGGAGTTGCAGAATCCTTGCTGAAATACTAGGGCTCATCAATTACAACCCTGGATAATCAAAGATAAGACGACCTGCATTTCTCCATTGATTGATTTGGTGGAAGTGTAAAAATAATTCAATGAGCCATCAATCAGGGCCAAGCATTTTATCACGGGTAAAGGATTTCATCGTAGCCTGTAATTCTTTCATTTTAATGGGATCAAATAACATAGTATTTGTGTGGGCATCGAGCATAGACAAAAATGAATCAATGACCCCCATATGTTGTACAATATCCACCTCCTCTCTAGCCCTATATTGATTGCAAAAATATCTCAATGCCTCGGCCTAGGTGTTAGGAAGAGTACATAAAAAATTACCATTAATATCCTGAATTTCCCAAATGGAGTTCTCCCTCTGGTGCTTTGTTGTATAATTATGAAATAATTTTGTATTCTTGTATCCTCCCAATACCCAGAGCGCACGAATTTTCAGTCTCCACTCCTCCTCTTGTAATTTCAAAATCTCATTCTTCCTGTTTTCTAAATCCACAACTAGTAATTTATTCGCCACTGATAAATAATCTACATGTGAATGATCATCCAATATACCAAGTTTTTTTATCAATATCTAACACTTCATTAATGTGTTTCCTCTTTTTAGTCTGAATTCAGTTACTGACAGACATTTAAGAGCCCTCAACTGAATCCCAATAATTTCCAAATAAGATGTGATCAAGGGATCCAATCCTAGTGGCCAAATATTACACACTAATGAAACAAATTTAGGAACTTTTAAGTAGTGGTGATTAAATTTGAACGGGAGACCACCCTAATCCCCATCTTCCTGCCACTAGAGTATGATAGGGAAATGCTCCGAAATTTGGGATGGAATAACCCAAGGTTTCATATACCCTAAGAACTACACCAAAGTTTCATGACACATGAAACAATCAAGTCCCTTAGCGATGCCTACATACCCAACCCAACCATTTCTCCAGGTCGAAATAAAGGGAGCCGAAAAAATATCCACCAAGTGGTTCCTGCCAAAAAGATGAGTTAAGTACCCTACCAATGGGTCCATTCTGTAATGATCCCCCCCATACCTCATTATCTTCAATGGTGAGGTTCAAATCCCCTACCAAAACAAGGGATCTCATCTTTAACAGACTATAGGACTCCAATTTATCCTAAAAGTATGTTATGGAAGAATATGGCTCTCTATCCTTCGAACCCCTGATGAAACCAAATAGAAGGATACTTGCAAATCATTGATAGGAAATAAACTTCATGACCTTACGATCCCAAAAAGATGCAAGACCGCCATATAAACCCAAAGCATCCACAACACATACCGGCCACCCGAGATAGATGAAAAGGAGAATGGGCCAAATGTTGTCTCCAATCATTATCGTCTCTTGTAAGACGATAATAGAGGGGTGATTAACCCCAATCAAGTGTCAGAGTACAAGGATTTTTCAGGTACTCCTGAAGCCCCTAATGTTTAAAGACATGATTATCATGGTAAGCCCTCATAATAGGGAAAATAATATCTAAGGGTAAGAATAGGAGAGAAAGAAGAAACAAAAGATGATGGACTAAGATCCAATGTTGCAGAAAGTTTGTGAAGATCAGTATCGGCCCCATTCAGATGATTCGAAGTTCCGAACATTGTTCTTTTCTAATGGTCACATTACCATGAGAATTGGGACTGATAGAGATCTTAGGAGATGAGGATGAATGAATCAGGAGGGTCTCTAGATGGATATTAGGATGAAGGCATATGATCAAGTGCTCAAAATTAGGCTCAAAAATCAAAGTGTTAGAATATTGATAAACTTAACTAGAGATCAAAGAGCACATCAGCTCACAAAATAGAAGAAACATATATCAACGCCTTTAAAATCAGCCTCTTTGAGGGGGAAACCTCCTTTACATTACACAAATGAACAATTCTTGGATGATACAAGTGAAAAGACCTCCTTTCTATATATAGGATTGTAAGGGGTCATAATATAATCACAGATGACATAACAATAATAATGTTAGGGCACAGTAATAACAATAGTGGGCTTCTATAGGGAATAATAATAACAATATGGGGATTGCATGGCATAACAATATAATAAGGGGGTTTCACTAATAACAATAAGGGGTTACACTAATAGTATAGGGACCTAACATGCCCCTCTCCTTCAAAAAGTGTTGTCCTCAACGCTTGAGTAGTAACTTTGGATGCTTTTTTATAAAATTTACATCCTCCCATCTGGAAGATTCAGTGGGTAAGTTCTTCCGCTTGATGAGATACTCTAAAATTGATCAATTCCGTAGTTGTCGATTTCTTGGTTTTGTGACTGCTTCCGGCTCCATTATTATTTTTCCTTCCTCGTTAAGTTCTAGAAATATTGTTTGAAATGGGGTATTCTCACCTATAGCCTTATTTAAGCATGAAACATGTAAAACTGGGTGAACTCGGGAAGATGCAGGAAGCTCAAATTTGTATGCCACAGTACCAATATTTTGTAACAGTTTGTACTGACCATAATACTTTGGAGATAATTTATTATCCTTCTTATCTTGCTTGAGGGACATTTGTTTATATTTTTGTAGTAGTAGAAATACCCAACCACCTACATCAAAACTTCTTTCACTGTAACGTTGATATGCCTATTATTTCATTCTATTCTACACCAAATTGTGGTTATCCTTTAAGAGTTTGAGAACTTGTTCTTGATGCTTGATGTGATCTTTCACTACTTGAACCTTTTTTTTCTTGATATGTCCTTCTATCTTGACAGTTCAAGGAGTGGTAATTCCTGCCAATGCATTACAAGATATGGTGATATTCATTTCTTCTTTCTCTGGGGTTGGTTCCTGTTGAGTATCCTTTTATTTTGACATTTCTTGATCCTTTTCTTCCTGATATTTCACTGCTTGAACCTTCTTCTTATTGATATGCCCTTCTACCTTAAGAGTTTGAGTGGTAATTCCTGCCAATGTAGTACAAGATATGGTCGGATTCATTTCTTCCTCCTCTTCATAATCTATGTAAAATAATTTCTTCTCAGCACACTTATGACCTTTAATGTATTTGCTATCACAATTGTAACAAAGCCCTTTTTCTCTTTTTTCTTCCAATTGTTGTGGTGTCAACCTTGTAGGTTGTGGAAGGATAGGAGAAACAACACTTCCATCTTTATAGTTGTGAGCAATAGACTTCCTTGTTGCCATAATTTTTCTTTCAACTTTTCTTGCCAACCTATATGCCTTCTCCAATGAATCAGGTTCCCAAACGCGAACCTCATGTTGAATGTTATCCTTTAAAGTCACTATGAAGACATCAATCCTTTGCTTCTCTGGAATATCATTTACCCTTATATTCAATTTTTGGAAGTCCTCAATGTGCTCTGCCATTGAACCCTTTTGTTTGATATTTATCAATTGGCTAAAGAAGGTGTTGCTCTTTGTATCCTCGTAATATGCTATCATTTCCTCCATGAAAATTGACCAAGTGAGAAGTGGTTTACGAGAACAAAGCCCTTTATACCATAAAAATTGATTCGATTCTAAATATAGAGATGCAATATGTACCTTTTATAACACTTGTACACCATGTAGATCAAAATTTTTCTCCATCTGTAGTATCCAATTTACCAGATGTTTGCCATCAAACTTCCTCATATCGATTTTTGTTGATTTTAGGAGCTCGAACTTGAAACGACTGTAACTCTGTAATTTCAGATCTCCAATTTCTAAAATTATGTCATGTGGTATCTTTTTGAGTCCTCTTTATAACCCCAGAAGTTTGATCAATATTAGATTCTTCAAGAAAGAGTTATACCAAATATCCTATGATGACCTGATTATAGACTAGTTCAGTAGAGCGAGCTTGTGCGAAGTGCCACGTGTCACTGTTTCGACCTTGAGACCTATTTGGGATGTAATTTGGGAGCCCGCAGAAACCCTAAATGTATTGGACAGTATCTCTGAAAATATAGTAAAACAAGATCTAAAATTCGGGCCTGAGCTTCACCAATATTTCTTCTCAAATGGGTTTTCATTTTAGCTTCTGAAACTTCGTAACAAAAATGTTATAGCTAAAATTCCACAATGAACTTTTTGGAGCAGCGAAACCCTAGAATCCAAAGCTCTGATACCAAATGTTATGCAACCAGCTCACAAAATAGAAGAAAAGATATATCAACGCCTTCAAAATCAGCCTCTTTGAGGGGGAAAGCTCCTTTACATTAAGAAATGAACAATTCTTGGATGATAAAAATGAAAATACCTCCTTTCTATATATAAGATTCTAAGGGGTGATAACATAATTGAAGCTGACATAAAAATAATAATGTAAGGGCACAACAATAACAATAGTGGGCTTCTATGGGGCACAATAATAACAATATGGGGACCGCATGGGAACAACAATATAATAAGGGGGTTGCACTAATAACAATAAGGGGTTACACTAGTAGTATAGGGACCTAACAATGAATGAGTCAGCAGGGTATCTAGATGGATATTAGGGAGAATGCAGATGATCAGGTGCTCAAAATCAGGCTCAAAAATAAAAGTGTTAGAATCTTGATAAAATTAACTTTGGATATGTTATGAAACCATCTCAGAAAAAGATAGAAAGGATAGATAAACACCTTCAAAATAAGCCTCTTCGAGGGGGAAACCTCCTTTACATTACACAAATGAAAAATTCTTAGATGATACAAATGACAAGACCTCCTTTCTATATATAGGAGTCTAAGGGGTCATAATATAATCAAAGCTGACATACCAATAATAATGTAAGGGATCAATAATAACAATAGTGTGCTTCTATGGGGCACAATAATAACAATATGAGGACTACATGGGCACAACAATATAATGAGGGGGTTGTACTAATAACAATAAGTGGTTACACTAGTAGTATAGGGACTTAACATGCCCCTCTCCTTCAAAAAGTGTTTCCTTCAATGCTTGAGTATTTCTTAATGCTTATGTATAAAATTCTTGTCCTCCCATGTGGAATCTTCAGCGGGCAAGTTCTTCCATTTAATGAGATACTCTGAAATTGATCGATTGCATAGCTATCAGGCTCTTATTTCTGTGACTGCTCTAGGTTCCAATATGATTTTTCATTCCTCATCAAGTTTTGGCAATATTGTTTGAACTGGGATCTTCTGCAACGTTTGAATGAGTGGCCACACTTCTGCATCCTTCTTCCATTCATCCCTTGCTTTGTTTATCCAATCTGGTTGGATAATAGAAATAGAACAAAACAATGCTTCCACATCCTCATCCTTTCTTGAGAGTGGATCTACAACAACATTTTGCTTCCCTTTTTTGTAGATGATTTTAAAGTCATAACCCAACATATTTTTGACCCATTTTTTATGTTCTTCTAAAGATAGTTTTGTTCTAAAATGTATTCAAGACTATCATGATCCATTTTTACCTTGAAGTGTCTTCCCATTAGGTAAGGTCCCCATTTCTTAAGTGCATGTAGTATTGCCAACATTTCCTTCTCATAAATAGTTTGCTTGAGATGTAGTCGTAAAAATACCAAATTGCCTACATCAAAACTTCTTTCACTACAATGTTGTTATGTCTGTTGTTTCATTCGATTCTACACCAAAGTGGCATCATCCTTTAAAAGTTGGAGAACTTGTTGTTGATGCTCAATGTGATCTTTCACTGCTTGAATCTTTTTCTTCTTGATATGTCGTTCTATATTGAGAGTTTGAGGAGTGGTAATTTCTTCCAATGCATTACAAGATATGGTCGAATTCATTTCTTGATGCTCGATGTGATCTTTCACTTCTTGAACATTTTTCTTCTTGATATGTCCTTCTATATTGATAGTTTGAGGAGTGGTAATTCCAGCCAATGCATTACAATATATGGTCGGATTCATTTCTTCTTTCTCAATGTGATCTTTCACTTATTGAAACCTTTTCTTCTTCATATGTCCTTCTATCTTGAGAGTTTGAGGAGTGGTAACTCTTGCCAATGCTTTACAATATATGGTCAGATTCATTTCTTCTTTGCGTGGGGTTGGTTCCTGGTGTGTATCCTCTTCTTTTGATGTTTCTTTATCCTTTTCTTCCTCCTCTTCATAATCTATGTAAAATAATTTCTTTTCAGCACACTTATGACCTTTAGTGTATTTGCTATCACAATTGTAACAAATCCCTTTTTCTCTTTTTTCTTCCAACTATTGTGGTGTAAACCTTGTAGGTTGTGGAAGGATAGGAGAAAAAACACTCCCATAATTATAGTCGTGAGTGGTGGGATTCCTTGTTTCCATAATTTCACTTTCAATTTTTCTTGCCAACCTGAATGCCTTCTCCAATGAATCAGGTTCCCAGAGACGAACCTCATGTTGAATATTATTCTTTAAATTCCCTATGAAGACATCAATCCTTTACTTCTCTAGAATATCATTTACCCTTATACCCAATTTTTGAAAGTCCTCAATGTGCTGTGCCATTGAATCCTTTTGTTTGATATTTATCCATTAGGTAAAGAAGGTGTTTCTATTTGTATCCTCATAATGTGCTATCATTTCCTCTGTGAAAATTGACCATGTGACAAGTGGTTTATGAGAACAAAGCCCTTCATACCATAAAAATTGATAGCACCACATGTAGATAAAAATATTTCTCCATCTGTAGTATCCAATTTAATGGATCCTTGCCATCAAACTTCCTCATATCGCATTTTCTTGATTTCAGGAGCTCGATCTTGAAATGACTGTAACTCTGTAATTTCATATTGCTAAGTTCTGAAATTGCATCTTGCAGTAGCCCTATGAATCATCTTTCTAACCCCGCAAGTCTGATCAAGATTAGATTCTGCAGGGAAGCGTTATGTCAAATCTCCCACGATGACCTGATTATAGACTGGTTTAGTAGATCGAATTTATACGAAGTGCCACGTGTCACTGTTTCAACCTTAGGACCTGAAACCGATAATAAAAAAAAACTACAGTCCGTCCTCTTTCTGTAACTTCTTATGAACTTTTAATCTAATGCTCAAAGAGAAAGTTATGACGATTTTTCCAGGATCACCTATTTTGGATGTAATTCAGCAGCCTGTAGAAACCCAAATGTCTTGGACTATATGTCAAAAATATAAAAACAAGATCTGAAATTCGGGCCTGAGCTTCATGAAGTTTTTGGCTCACACCTTTTTTAATTTCAGAGTCTAAAACTTTGTAGAAAAACAATTATAGAGAAAATGCCACGATGACCTGTTTGAGATGGAATTCTGGAGCTTGCAAAAACCCTAACTTCCATAGATCATATATCTGAAACTATAGAGAGGAAAGATCTGAAATTAGGACCTGAGGTTCAGAATGATTTTGTATCAAATAGGCTTTTGTGTTATCTTCTTAAATGTCACAAAAAAAAAAAAAATTATAGCAAAAAGGCCATGAAGACCTGTTTGGAGCAGTGAAACCATAGAATCCAAAGCTCTGATACAAAATTTTATGATACCAACTCACAAAAAGATAGACAAGATAGATAAAGGCCTTCAAAATAACCCTCTTCGAGGATGCAACCTACTTTACATTAAAGAAATGAATAATTCTTGGATGATACAAATGACAAGACCTCCTTTCTATATATAGGAGTCTAAGGGGTCATAATATAATCGGAGCTGACATAACAATAATAATGTAAGGGCACAGTAATAATAATAGTGGGATTCTATGGGGCACAATAATAACAATATGGGGACTACATGGGCACAACAATATATAAGGGGGTTGTACTAATAACAATAAGGGATTACACTAGTAGTATAGGGACCTAACAAGATCAAAGAGCGAATCATTCTTATGCCAACGGTGTGAATGACACTCGAATCCAAGCTCATATGCATAAGTTAGAGCAAGTCAAAGTTCAAATTTCACTTAGACACATGGCAGGAGTTAATGATGTGGCAAGGCCCTTCAGTGAATGAGGAGGTGCCAAGTGGCAAGTTTCCATTGGCCCCTGCATATCGCAAATCAAAATCGCAGGAAGGGAGGTGTTACAGAATCAGCTCCCAGCAAAATCAGGGTTGTGATAAGATAAATCACATATCACACATTGCAACAGGGAAGCGGGTCGGCATTACAAAATCGGCCCCGACATGTTTTGATTGTGATGCGATATCACAATCGCAAATCACAATATGGAAAAGTCCCACATACACAAGACCCGATTTCTCCTCCAATTGAAAAATGCGATAGGTTCCGCCAATTGTGATATCTTGGATGTGATATGTTATGAATTCTAGTTAATACTTCCATGGGGTTTGCCACATCGCTATCGCAATATTGCCCGTTGCATACACAAAAGTTAATCCTACTGGTCCTCATCGATTGTGACTTGTGATAAGACTCGGCTTACAGAATATGGCCCATCACACGGCGAAATTTTCACCCAGTTAGCGGATTTTGGGGCTAATTTGTTGGATCATGTTGGAAATGGGGCAATTTATGGAGCGAATAGTGGGAAAACTAGGATAAGTCATAACTTCTTCAGTTTTCACCAAATTGGATGCAAAAAGAGGCTAGATAGCCATTTTTTAGTATTTTGGACTAATTGGAGTAGGTTTTAGAAGCATTTGAGCTTTGTAAACACATATTTTTACACTTTTGAACATAATAGAGAGGCCCAAGCCATTGGAAGCTAGACCAAGGAGAAATAGCCTAGGAGGGGTGAACTCCTTTATCATGTGCTTGTTGTAATGTGTTTTTGATGATGTTCTGTACATGTTTATGCTACTGTTTAGTTTCTAGTTTATGTTAAATTTCTCGTAAAATTAACATAAAAACTCTTTGTTTCACTTGAAAATTTTGATGAATCCTTAAGAACAATGAAAGAATATTGTTTATAATCTAAGGAAGATCTTAGCACTGCAAACTAATATTCTAAATTAGATCAATTTGGTATCACAACACTAGTTTTTTATTTGTGAAATAAGGATTTAATTATTTTCTTGTTTATGTCATGCTGACAAGGTTAAAACTTAAAAGAGGTGAAGGAAAGTTGGTTGGAAGCGCTGAAGTTGGGTCAAGGGGAAGAAGAGAAAGGTTGCCACAATCTTGAACACCACTTCAGCCTCAAGTTTTAGTTGAGACTCCATAGATCATGTCTCATGAAGGAGAACTTACAAACATGATAAAATATGAGAATACCTTCAGAAAGGCTTTATTTGATATGACAAAGATGGTCAAGGTCCTCTATGAAGAGAGGAATAGCAAGTTGCAAGGATAAGTTCCAAACCTCCCAAAGGAGTAGGATCTCTAGGAGGAGGTAATGGGAATGGAGACAAACTTCCACCCCCTCCACCATCTTCTTCATCTTCTTCTTCACAAGCATCTTCACACTCTTCTACTAACACAACCCTTACTCATACTTATCATCATTCTTCAAAAGGAAATGGTAAGTCACCTTTTCTAAAACTTGATGTTAAATTCGAGTTGCCCATGTATAATGGTGAAGTGAATGTGGAGAAGCTTGATAATTGGATTCATCAGTTGGAGGTCTAGGATACAAAATCTTCAAGAGGATGACATAAAGATTCAATTATCTTCCTTGAGAATGGAGGGTGGAACACTTGTATGGTGGGAATGAAAAACCCAAGAGGAGATTAAAAACACGGTAATATATCAATTTCTTGAAATGATTTCATTGTTGCAATCAAAAGATAATTCTACCCTCTCACTTATATGAAGAATGCAATAATGAATTGGCAAAACTTTAGATAGCTTAAAGGTGAAAATGTGCAAGATTACACCCAATTATTCAGAAAGAGGTCTCTGATGTTGGGTGTAGATCTGCAATCACAGGACACATTGTTGAAGTACATAGGGGTTTACACAGTTACCTTAGGAACACTATCTTAATGTTTAATCCTAGTAATCTAGATAGTGTGTGTGTGTAAGCCACTCATCTTGAGGCGAGAGGGAAAAACACCTCAGAAGAAGGTAGTAAAAATCCGTTTAAGGGTAAAGAGAAAGAAAAGAGTTTCAAGGGAAAGAAAAACACATCCATTAAAAAGGAAGGAGATAAAATAATATGTAAACACTATTCCAGAGAGAGTCACGATGAAGCTCATTGTTGGAAGCTTCATTCCGAAATGAAACCAAAGAAATTCAACAACAAAGGAAAAGAAAAGGAAACTGCAATAATTCAAGAAGACGATTTGGGATCTGAATCGGGTGATGAAACAAAAATCATAGCCATGGGGTTTCAAGGAATGGAATCCATTGCTAGCACTAGTTCTTCAAATTCAAATAATGAAACTCCAAATGAAAAGAGGAGAATAGAATTGTTTCACATAAGGGTAATATCGAAACACAACAAGATTGATATGTTGTTTGATAGCGGATCTCAAGCCAATCTTATCTTAGAAAACATTGTCAAGAGTTTAAATATGGAAAATGTTCCACATCATAAACTGTATCTGCTTGGATGGGTATGTGACAATGCGCAATTGTAGGTTACAATAAAGTGTAAAATGAAATTATCTATCACTACAAATTTCATAGATGAAGTGGAGTTTGACGTTGTGACGTTAGAAATCTGTGGCATTGTTTTGGGAAGCCCATACCTTTATAAAAAAAAATTATTTTCCATCGACATGAGAACAAATATCACATATTCAAAAATGGAGTAAAATATATTGTGAGGGCTGATAGCAAGAAAAAAAATATTTAGATTGTTAATGTAGGGCAATGAAAAGACTAGTGAATTTGAGCAAGAATCTTGTGCTTCTCATGATCAAACCTGATAATGATATTCATTATGAAGCATTTGATGGTTGTAATTCGAATTTGAAAACTGATTTGGTTGATGCCATTAACCAATCTGATGAAATGTTTTAGGAATCAAAGGGATTACTTCCCAAGAGGGGAATCCAACCTGAGTTATAGTTGCAGCAAAAGTGTCTTCTTCCTAACGTTGGCATGTATAGGATGTCAATGATGGAAAGCACAAAAATTAAGATGCCAATCTAGGGATTGTTGAATAAAAGGATCATTCGGCCTACTCCTTTATTGTGTGGTACACCTGTTATTTTGGCGCCCTAGAAGAATGGTAAGCATTTCCTTGAATGAGATTCAAGAAGTGGTATTCATCAAAGTAGAGTTGTTGAAGGAGATACAGGGAAGATAACATTAAAAACCAGGAAAGGTGTGTTTGAATGGCTTGCTATGCTTTTCAGTCTTTTCCATGCTCCTACTACTTTTACATATATGAAGAAAGATATGTTGGAGCCCTTTCTAGACAGAATAATCTATTTTGATAACATTTTCATTTTCAGAAAATTTCATTATGAACATGTCATGTGTGAGAAAAAAATACTTCATGTCATATGTGAAGAACATTTGTTTCCGAAGATGTCAAATTATATGTTGGATAAAACTTATTTGATGTACTTGAGCCATGAAATTGGTTCTTCCAAGCATGTTCAGGTTCCCAAAGGATTTTTACCAGTCTGCGTGGGACGTGGAGAAGGTGAGTTGAAGCTAGACCTCTCCAAGATTGAGGCCATAACAGTCTATGGTGGTATTGACTTCATTCCTGCGGACACAGGTGAAAGAATCATACAACCCCTTGAAGCCATAGATGCCTTTGCTCTACTCGCAATTTACGCAGGAAGACTCATGATAGTCATTTGGATAAGAGTTTTTTTGGGAGAAGCCCAATGTTGGAGGAAAAATTTTATTAGTTTTTCTTCTATTGTAGTTCATTTTCATTTGTTGGCAGTTGTGCAAAAGGTCTTCCAGTGGGGAGGCAAACAATGAGGGGCATTTTATGATTTAAAACAAAATATCAGTACAACTCCAGTATTTGCTTTCCCAGAATTGAGACAGTCATTTAATTTTTAGGTTGTTGTATGTGACTATGCCATGGGCACAATATTTTTGCAATGTGGTAAGCCCATTTCTTTTTCATTCAGAAATTTTCAATGATAAAGTGTTTAAGTTGCAGTGACAAAGGCACTTCCATTGGATGGGTTTTCTTCTACTATTCCACTCGGTCAAAACGTATAAGTGACAAGTTTTTTGATGTCTTTTATAGGCCTATAGTTTGTCTAACTACTTTCCTCAAGAATCATTTTGTTTTACATGAAAGTTATGTTCAGAAAAATACATACTTTCAAGATGTATATTCAAGCTCAAGTCAAAGGAATCAAGTGGAGGAATTTGTTTACCATTTGCATCATAATGTATTTTATCACCTCAGTAATGAGGATGTTGCTACTGATAGTAACATGGAAAAAGCCAAATATTTCATTGAACGACTCCAAATAGTAAATAAAATGGTGTAAGAACAACTTGAAAAGGACAAAGGCAAGTACATAGAAAGGCACGACAAGAATAATGGAGATCACAAGTTCCAATTCACTGATCAATGGATCGAGTTTGGAAAGGTGAGGGAACTATACCCTCACTTGTTGGTCAATTGAAAGTGATATTTTCGAGTCCAAAAGACTTCCAGTGGGTAGGAGTGATCAGGTGCTAAAAATCAGGCTCAGAAATCAAAGTGTTAAAATTTTAATAAACTTAACTTTAGATCGGAAAGCTCGTCAATATGATTCTAAAGGTGCCAATGGCACTCGAATCTGAGGTCATATGCAGAATTTAGAGCAAGTCAAAGTTTAGGTTTGACGTGGACACATGGCAGGATTGGATGATGTGGCAAGGCCCTTTAGTGAATGAGGAGGCACCAAGTGGTAAGACACCATTAGCCCCCGCATATCACAAATCACAATTGCAGGAAAAGAGGTGTTACAGAATCATCCCCTAGCAAGATTAGGGTTGTGATGTAATAAATTGTATATCACACATCGCAATAGAGAAGCGGGTCAGTATTACAGAATCGGACGCAACAGTTTGGGTGGTGATGTGATATCACAATTGTAAATCACAATAGGGAAAAGTCCCACATATACAAGACCCCGGTTCTCCACCGATTGTGAAATGCGATAGGTTTTGCTGATTGTGATATCCTGGAAGCGATAAGTTATGAATTCGAGTAAATATTTATGTCGGGTCTGCCTCATCGCTATCGCAATATCACCCGCCGTGTACGCAAAAATTATGCCTGCCGGTACTAAGAGAAACAACAATTGATAAAAAATAATTATGAATGTATTGCTAAGGACATGTCATAGGTGGTGTGATTTTAAGCTTAGTCTAAGGAGAGTGCTGGACAATCTCCTGATCCTCCGGAGAGTGTAGAGATGTCAATGGACGACCCCCATCACAGACAGTGTCTGATATTCCATGTCATCAATTTTCAAATCCGTGCAGGACTTAGCAATAAAGTGTCCAACATTATGACAACCAAGGCAATGTAAAGGAATTGCCCAATAGTCAATTCATTGCCTAGTAAAGAAGCCACCCCAATTGAGCTCCACCTTTGCACGAAGGCTAGCAGCGAAGTCCACCTCCACCAAAAGCCATGTGATACATTTATCTCTCTGTAATAGGATTGCTTCCTCCAGGAAAGAAAATTTACCAATGGAATTGTTGATCATCAATAGTGATTCACGTGATAAGAATACAAGGGATAAATTGAGGATTTTAGCTCAAAAAAAAATTCTTTCATGGAAATTCTAGGTATGGATCAGAGCCCACATTCAAGTGATGAAAAGAGAGGAAACCATGACCATGAACCCAATATGATCCCAAAATTTTCACAACATCTTCATCAGTAATAAAGTGGAAGAAAAACCATTGATTGTATAAAATGTTGAAAAGAGGAGAGTACTTAAGAATAAGGTACCATTCTTCTTTAACCTATGATTCCATATGAGATCAATCCATTCACAGATAAAACCACTTACCCACCAAAGCTCATTTTTGTAATCCTACCACTTGGTTCCAAAAAAACATCGGAACCAAAAACACGTTTTTGATAATTCAGACCAGCCTTAACTACCTTATTTTTCCATGAATGATGAAAAAAAATTTTTCGTGGATTACCACATTCAGGTACACTAGTCGGCGGGGATACCTAAACATTCAAATCCACGTGTATATTTGCATGTACATGAGATGTCTCAAAGGGCTATACTCCCGACTTGGGGAATCCACAACTCTCTACCTCAATAGTCACATGTACCAATGCATCGAGTAATGTCACTCCATCGCCCTAGTTGCCTTTAGTATCAAGTGGCATCCTACCAATAGATGTAGAGGCTAGTTGTACAACAGACACCACCAACACTCTATAATCCTACCTATATGTGCACAAAAGTAGAGAACAATACAATAAAGTACATCATGTACTAGTGTCTGAAAAAAAAAATCGATAAAATATGTAGACAAGGTAAATTAACTTCACTTATCAATTATTGACCCCACTTGATGTAGGTCATCACCAGCTCAATCCACTAGGACACCCCTTCAAATATAATAGGCTAGCCAATCACTACCAACCAATGTCCTTCAGAAAATATCATCAAGCACATAATCAGAAAATATTTTCAATGACGACACAAACCATTAATGGATTGTCCCTCATATAATCAATTGACAACTTCGGAAATAAATATCCCCCTAGACCAATTAATGACCCTAATAGACTCCTTCGTGATCGAATTAAAAATTCAAATATGTTACCAACTCCACAAACCAAAATGAATTCACTTATGTAGAAGTAAAGATCCTTGGGGACCCCTCTATCGACCAATCCCAAACCAGAGAGAAGTGAGAAGATCCATAGGAGCAAAGGTTTAGAAGAAATACCACGTAAAACAACAAGCTAGTGTGTCTCAAATAGACCAGAAATAATACCAACAGGTAGTAGCTAAGATCCTCACAAATCCCCCGATCAAACAACCCCAAACCAGAGAAGGAGCGGGAAGATCCACAATAGAAAAGGTTCAGAAGAAAGACCACATAAACAACCAACTAGTGTGTCTTAGATAGACCACGCAGTAGACCGACAACTAGAGTGGAAAATAAATTGTTATTAGTGTACATTGAAAAAGCAAACCAGTAGAGACCCCTGATATCATCCAGAATCAGGATAAAAACATAATATAGCTATGATAATTATGCTTAGATGTATTGCACCCAACAACACCAACAACTACACCAGCAAAGGCTACATTTAATCCATCTACCTCCACACTTGCAAGCAAAATTACCACCCTTGTGAATTTTGTGACTAATGCTTCCACAATCCAATCTTTTATCCTTAGTGTTTGCTTCTCGCAAAAGTTGTCATGGATATTTTGAAGTAGGCATATTATCTACCAATTGATATTCTGTAATTTTCCTCCACCCTCATTCATGTGAATCTAATCCATGTTTTCGATGATAGTCAAGGGATTCAACATACCAATGTGTTGATAACAACAACCAATGGATAGAAGTAACATTCAAAATAAATGAACAGTAAAAAAGAATAGATTAAATACAATCGATGGAGACCCTGAAAACTAATCCAACTATGATAATACCTATCCACGTTCAGTGAAAGTCCCTCCATCGCTCCTCTCACCAAACACCTATGTTGTCGACCTCCATTGCCCTAAATCCCATCAGTTGTCGATGGCCTTCATGTCTCTGCTTCCTGAAGAACCCATCAATAATGTAAAGACGAACCCCTAATCCTTTACCTTTACCTTTCTTACTAGCATCTTGTATTGAAAATTTTAAGACAAAATATTTATTTTCTCTTCAAAAATTATCTTAAAATCCTTGTCCATGTAGTAGTGTCGAATGCAACGACATATAAGTTGACTCTAATTATATCAGCAAAGATGAAAGGGACAAAAGCGGAATTGATGTCTGAGAAATCTTGTTAGGAAAAGTTGTCGTGTTCTTCAAATTCAGCTACACCACCAAAACAAAGAGACCAACAAATAGTTTTCTTTATATAAGATAACATGAATGATAAGTGAAATAACAACCTCAGTATAGGTGCAAGACAATAGTAGTCTGAAACCTGGCAGACTTAGGGTTCACTATCAGAGTCAATTTTGCAGGTGTTAGATAATATTGTCTTAAATTGATATGATTTTGTCTTAATTGTTAATTGTCTTAAATGAGTTTCATCTTAATTTGCATTGTCTTAAGTGGTCATTGTCTTAAATATAAAGTTTTGTCTTAAAATATTTTTTTTTAAATTGTTTTTGTCTTAAAATATTTTTGGCTCAAATTGTTTTTGTATTAAATATAAGTTTTTTTCTTAAAATATTTTTGTCTTAAATATAAAGTTATGTCTTAAAATATTTTTTCTCAAGTTGTTTTCATCTTAAGTATAAAGTTTTGTCTTAAAAATATTTTTGTCTCAAACTGTTTTTGTCTTAACTAAGAGAATTCAATTGATATTAAATTTTAATGTAAAATAACTAAAATAAAAAGTGGCTTTTTAAGACAAAATATTTATTTTGTCTTAAAGCAATGTCTTAAAAGTGCCCTTCATGTAGTAGTGAAGGGCCAAGATGATCAAATCTCTCGAGCCTCAAACTTTTGTTTTGAGTGAAAAATTTTGAGTAAAGGTTTGAACCTTGAGAAATTTGATCCCTCTTGGCGCTTTATAGATCCAAAATTAAGATGGATCTAGGCTAGTTTCAGTTGTGTGAACAGGTGAATATAAACATTGATCATGCTTCCCCTAAGCACATGCTAAATTGTTTGATTAAACTCCCCCATTTGTACATGCTGAGATGCACTATATCATCCATGCTCCCCCTGAGCACATGTAGAGTTTGCAAATATTTTCAAAAGAATATCATGACTCTATAACTCAACTAAGTGATTTTGGCCTTCCTATCACCAATGGCTCATACATACGTCAATCTCCCAACCAAGTGGGGATATACCAAATTTGACTCATCCTCCCAACCAAGTGGGGATATACCAATTTATACATGACTAAAATATAGCAATTATTACATCATCTTTCCAATGCATAGTGGGGGTACAAATTACATCATATGACCAAAAAGGACTCATCAAAAGACTATGATAGAGAGATACAAATTATTACATCATGGGTCTTTATATGACATTTATAACAGGGACCAAATATCTAAACAAGACCATGATAGTCATCAACAACTATCATACACCATGTATGATCTTCACCATAAGAATCTATCAACATCCAAACCAGCAACCTGTATATGTTCATCATTAGTTCCCAAGATATGACAGTGTAAATATCATCAACCTGTGACAAAGTATGCTGCATATAGATATCAACTCATCCTCTTGATCTCATCAAGATCAACTTGCTTTGTTTCCTTAGTAAAAGGAGCCTTATCATAACCTTCCATGAATCAACTAAGCATATGTCATATCTCCAAGTAATAGCACAAAATCATTCACAACATATCATATGTATGTGAAAAACACCATAGTCATCATCTATGATCATAAAATCATCATCAAGAACTGCATGATCTTTCCACAAGAACCTTCAATATATCAACCATGTATCATCACTAGGGAACATCCCACATCTGATAAGCATCAAACATGGTAATCAACATATGTGAGTATCAACCTATCATCATAAGGTAAGAACTTATCATCATTATGTGACTAAGTAAGCCATGTCTTCGAATATCCATGTCTTCAAATAGCTATGTCTTCATGTGACTTGCAATAACACCATTCTCTTGGCCAACCAACAATATTTATCAATATGAAACTTAAGTAATTATCCATGTATCAAATATTGTATATCCATCAAAGAGATAGAAATATGTATCTAGAAAACCATGAGTGCATGGTCATTTGTCCAGCTTTCTTGATACCATCAACAACAACAATCCTCAACAATGTCAGAACTATAGGAATCCTGAATCATAACTACACCATATGCATCTTTGAAGGCATGATCACACCAGCATAAAAGAAATGAGTGGCTTATCATCAAATAATGAAGTCGTGTACTCAAGCTTTTTACTTCTACTTGTCCTTATGAAGATCACCATGTAAGCAACATATATGTACTATATACATCATCAAAAAGTCATCCACAATCATCCATAAATCTTATCTGAATAACAACTATGTATCCCCAAGCAATACAAGTATCATCTGAGATTTCATCATGGACAACTCATAACCGTCACATAGCAAGATGTATCATTTAAACACTTTAGCCACATAAGCATCATCATCATTGATTAGGTACCAAAGACTTATAAACGTAATGCCAACAACGCTTTATTAGAACCATAGCATGTTCTCCCCATGAACCTGTTCCACCTGTTCACTGTCAGATCTGATCATTGCATATATCAGTAAGAAGTATCAAGGCATTATCATCAATCAGATATACATCAAGTTATCAACAACTTGTGAGGATCAAAAACAATTCTAAATAACATCCACAAACTATAGTCATCTATCATCACGACATAAAACATAACTAATAATTGTCTGAATCACATCAAATCATTTCTTTGAGTCTGTCCTACTGCATTTTTCCTCAAACCACATATACGCGACTGTGTAGCTTCTAACTTGCGTATATACGTGACTTGTCTTCACAAAACTTGCGTATGTGATTTAGGACATTGAAGTTTCACACTTTCTACTCCCCCTGAGTCTGTTATGTCTGTACACTGTACCACACCACATTTTTATGACTGTGCTTCCTTCTTCTTCCATATCTTCGAGTGTGATGATGTTTTCTCCTTTTGGTATGGTGCCCAAAATTTTCTCCTACATTCCTTTGCTATATGTCCAAAATTGTTACATGCATAACATCTTACATGTTTTATATTTCTTCTATAGCAGTCAATGGCTTTGTGACCAAACATATTGCAAGAAAAACAATAACCCTTAAAGTACTTGGAAGCTGATGATCTTTCTGTGTGATGGTCTTAATCCATTCTACTTCCGCATCTCACTGCAACATGTCCAAGATTATGACATATAAAACATTCAACATTATTCATTTGAGGAAATAACCGACTATCACTTCCATAGTTAGGAGTAAACGATTTTCTTTGAAGAATTTTGTTTCCTTGGTTGTTGATGGGGTTGACCTCTCATCTCCTTGTTGAGCATTTCAGATTTTGCATTCGAGTTCCTTGCCTCACTTTGTGAGCTAGATTCACCTTCAATAGATTCATGAAAACCAAGACCGGCTTTGATGGCAGGAGACCTTTGACTACTATGAATATCATCCAAAATCTTAGTACTATCTTGAAATCATGAAAGCTTATCCTTTTCTTCTAATTTACCTTTTAGGATATTTACCTCAACTTGATATTTCTCTTTCTTTTCAAGATACTTTTTCTTCATGATTTCTTCAACTTTTCTTCCTGCTTCCATTTGTTTCCTTAAGTTTAGAACTTCATTTTCTTGTTCTTCAAGAGCTTGGAGTAGTTCTTCATTCCACTTATTTGATTTTTCAAGATCTTCTTTTAAAGAGAGGATCTTAGCTTCAAGACTTTCATAGTAACTGGATCTATCTTTAAGTTTCTTGATTGTTGTGCTCCTTTTATTTACTTCATTTCTTAATGATGTCACCTCATCTTGCAGCTTTTGACATTGATCTTCATTTTCCTTGTATTGCTTCCTTACTTTGTTTCCTTCCTCTAGTTGAGCTTTTAGTTTGGTAGCTTCTTGTTTGAAGGCACACTCCCTTTTGTCCAATAGATCTTGTTGATCTCTAATTTTGTCTGTGAGCCTTTTAAATTCTGCCTCTATTTGATATCTTTCTCTTTCACCCATAAGAGAAAATTCAGTTGTTTCATTGTCACTTTCATCATCTTCAAATGGATAGAGAAATGTATCACCAAAGGATAAAAAATTCATACCTAATATAGTTATTTTTCTTGTTCATCTTCATTCTGAGGTGATCCTGAATCTGAAGAGTTGCTTCCACATAAGCCCCAATCGACTCTCCCACTGTCATAGCTCCTTTGAGATGCCTTCTTCATTTGAGGTGATTTCTTCTTTCTCATTGTTTCTACGGATCTCCTTCAAGCGATCAAGCTTCTGCCAAAGGACTGGCTCTGATACCAATTATTGGAAATAATACTAAGAGGGGGGGTGAATCAATATTAGTCAAGTCAATAATCTTTTTCATTTCCATATTCTGATTTATATATGCTACTTCAATGAAGGTAACCCGTGTGTACACGCAACTGTGTTTAAGGCAACCAGCGTATATCTAGCAAACTTATAATTCAGTTAATTCATCATATGTTGTTCTTTAATCAATACTTCATTAACCATATAAATAGTAACTGTTATCACTCAGGTTGTTCCCTTTGACTCCTAAGGTAATATGGCCGAGGTAACCACAAACCAATCTTTGTATTGCAGGTCCTAGCCTACCTACAATTAGAGAGGGCTCTCTCTTTATGATTTAGCTTTGTTTTGGGGTGATTTTAGGCTAGTTATGATGTGCATGAGTTTGTTTTAAATTTGGTGGGATGGTTGATGTTTTCAGATAGAGTTGGCATGCAAAGTGAGAAGTTCAGACCATTGGGCATGGAGTCAATGAATGTGAACTGTTGGGTGTGTTTTCTTTGGTAGAAGAGAGGAATATAGAGCAGGATAGCTACACATAGAACAATCTTTGATGCTGGAAATGAGATGAAATGGAAGTCAGTGAATGAAAGGCAATGAAGGATCTTTCATTCAGCCAATAGAGGGAAAGTGAATGAAGACTACATAGGAGCAATGAAGTATTCCTAAACAGCATTCAGAAATGAGAGAACTAGCTTAAACATGATCAATAAAGTATTCATATCCATTACTAATTCATAACAAAACATAGAAAAATCACAAAAATTGAGCACAGAGTACAGTTAAGTAACATCTGAGCTATTCTTTCTTTCTGCAACTTAGATCATGATACATAGATGATATAGACACATAGAAACTGAAAACAGAGGTAAGAAAGACTTATTGAACCATGAAGAAGCACGAGAATTCCATATTTTTCTCTTCAGCCATTAAAACCACAACCAGCCAGTTCAAAAGCAAACATTCCAGCAATCTTTGTTCATAAACGTTCTCAGGCTTACAACGCAAGTCTAGAATGACTTAACCAATCAACCAACCAACCTTTTAAACAATGAACATGGTGGCTTATATAGAGAAAATATTCACAAAATATCTACAATCAGTAGATCTTAAACAAATCTGAGGAAATAAGTGCCTTTAATCTAACTTATCCTGAAATAAATTCATAAAAGATCTATCTAACTGCTGCGTTGGGGAAGCTACCTCAAAAATGAGTTAATATGCGTCCTTTGAGCTCTGTGTTGTTCATTTGGCCATAACTGTGCTTTGGTTTCTACAACGCTGCCCTTAGGTGGCCTTATGTGCATTAACTTTGATATGGTGAGCTTTAAATGGGCCTTTACTGCTTCTTTGACTTGGATGGAGGCCTCTTTATTGTTTATATGCCTTGGAAATAAAGATTTCCACTAAAAAATGTTAACTGATACTCTCTGCCGCAACTCCGATACACTTTAACTTGAATTGGGCCACTTTCCTCCCACTGATACTCTTTAACTATCAAATCGCCCCTTTTCTACTGCTTTATGGCAAAAAAAAGCTGAGGTGGCACCTCTTCGGGCTTTGGATGAGTATCGACGCTTGGCCGATCAAAATCTAATCAAAAAGGAAGAATTACTGCAAAAATGGCGGAGATTTTGCAAAAACATGACTGTACTAAGGCCATGCTCGTTGTCTGGAGCAAATCTAGGCTTTGGAGCTATCAAAAATGATTGGAGAATTCCATGCTACCTTTGTTCTGGAGTTGCGCACGGGCACTGAAAAACAATCCTGAGAAAATGGCCCTTTTCCTTGCATAAAGGGAAAAATTGCTTATAACATGAATTTTGATAAAAAATGGGCGGAAAGCGAACACTGTAGCTTGGATTAGATCCGGGCCATTGGATCATGCGAAGGCAGATCCAACGGTTGGTGCGCAATCAGCGATCGGTGATCGGCGGATCTCCAAACCGTAATACCTCCGAAATGCGATGAACCCGCGGACCCGAAACGCATTATAGGCTCACTTTTTATTGATATCGGGTCTGGCCCATCGGCGATTTCTTATCGGCGGATTTTGATGAAACGGGTCCGCGGACCCGACATCCCCTTCAAACTGTTCCTTATAATATTTCGGATCTGGCAAAGGAGCGTACAGTACCAACCCCTTTCGGACCCAAAACACATTAAACTCCACTCCAAAGAATTTCGGCTCCGGAATATTGGAGCCCTCCCACTTGGCTGTACAAAGGCTCCTTTCGGACCCGAAATTTTAATATGCCGCGCTTTATATTATTTCGGCTCCGGCCAGTCGGAGCTTTATATGGGAGCGATGCGACACAATGTGGACTGTTGATTTGAGGGCTTGAATGGGAGGCTGCGATTAAGTCGAAATTTCGCTATCGGTGGGGACATGGGGGCGAGGCTTTATATATATGCGATCGCCGAAATGGGGTGATCGCCGAAATGATCTGAGCCATTGGATGGGTAGGGTGATCGGACGACTACGATTAAATCGCTGTTTCGCCATCGGGGAAACCCAGGGGCGGGCCTTTATGTGTATATGCGATGCGATGCGATAAAGTGGGGAATTGCGACAAAACTTAAGTTTACGTTAAAACTTAAGTTATAATGATAAATGGGGAAAAACGATAAAAGCGGAGATATGTTGGTAAAAAGGGAAAATGCGATATGGAGGGCTCCCGCTAGCGATATCGCTTTGGATGCGATATCGATATCGCATCAGAGCAAGAGGAATGGGGGCATATATATATGGGGCCAATGCTACTGCCACCTCCGACAGCGATATTGCATCGGAGGGGGGGAATTCCAATCGGAGGAGGGTTTTTATAAGAAAAAGGGGCTTTTGTATGATCGGAAGGGTCCGATAACATAAAAAGAGGGTTGTTAATGCTTTTGGAAGGGGTCCAAAGCATACAAAGGAGGGATCTTATATTTTGGAAGGGATTTTATGCATAGGAATGAGTCCTAAATGCATTGGAAGATGGTTAAAGAAGGAAAATTGAGGGTTCTTACTAAGTTTCAAATAAACTTAGTAATTCCCAAGGCATAATTATGGTTATTTTTCAACCAAAGGGGGGGGATACATAAATAGGGGGATTTTACACATATTTTAGTAAGGGGAAGGGGAAATAGATGGGAATTTACATAATAATGTTAGAAGTTAATATGAAACTGGTGAAGAAAGTGCTAAGCTTAGAAATCTTAGGCTTAAAAGGGGAAATAGAACTTGTAGAATGAATAAGAGCACTCCTAAGCAAAGAAGATCTTTTATTAGGCAAAAGTCATGAGAAATGATGAATTTAAGAGATATCAAGCAGATCTTGACCTCTTTAGGGGAAGTTAGTGAATGATTTAGGGAAAAGGAAGAAGGGGAAGTTAGACATGCCTCGCTTGAGCTGCTCCAAATGGATTCTGCCTTATACTTGTGATCTGAAGTAAGATAACACTTTGAAATACAAAATTGATCACACTTATTGATTCTGCAATCTCAAAACTGCCTACCCAGCCTACTTACCTAGCATTTTTTCTTCTTTTTGTTTGGGTGCACTTAGACTAGCAAACCTAGCTTTTCAACTTTTCTTTTGACTATCCTCCTATCTAAATCTACCCTTATACCTTCCGGGGGCTTAGATTAAGCTGTTGAGTGCCCTTGCTTCTCTACCTATCTACAAATCTACCAAGATTAAACAGTTTGGATAGAAATTTATTCTCTATCTCTAAAACAAGCAATTTAAGCCTATAGAAGCCAAGATTAAGCTGTTTGGCCTTCCCTTAACTGTGAAATCCTTAAAAAATGGAACTTTTGCAGCATGGAAAAGATGAACATTTTTGGCACTTCCACTGTCAATCATGAAAAATGACACCTATTGTAATAGGAGGCTAACAGTGGCTCCACTTGGGGATGGATTTTCCTTGTGAATAGTCAAGAACAACAGGTTAGGTTGCCTTGATCTTCAATTGTTGTTGTACTCTGAAAACTTCCCTTTGCTGGCTGCTTTATTTATATATATGAAAACATACTTGAAGAGCTTAGGGCCTTCACTTCGGGCTTCAACTGCAGCAAGCTGCTATCCAAATAGAAAACTGAAATCCTACCTACCTACTCTAACCAACACTTACTTTGCTGGTTAGGTGAAATGAAACAACCAATGCATCCACTTAAGCATTATACACATCAATGACCTTTGCTGCTTGTGCTTGCTGGCGCTTGAAATGGAGATCTTGCAATCTTATATAGCTTTGTTAATCCTTGAGAAGATAAGGGAAGTCCTGATCTCCTTCGCTGAATCTAGAAATTGTACCAAAGGGTCCTACAAAATATATGCATGACTCTTGGGCGGAATTAAACAACTGTACAAATGCTTTGGATGACTATCATGACTTTGAATTGGGAAATCACCAGCATCATGATTTTGACCCTTACAGCCTGCTAATGGAGAAGAATTCTAATATCCTCCATCACTCAACCTGTCAGCAGATGGATTATACAGAACCTGGAATGATACTTGCAATTCATTACAAACAGGCTTAGATGGGACTGGACAGATTTGCACATGTTGCTCCTCCTTTTCTTTATATAACTCAGAAGATTCAAAACAACGTAGCAGGGAATCATCTGGGACTTCTTGGTCATATGTTGTTGCTTTCAAGTCTTCCTCAATCTGATATTCAATGGCACTTTGGGGCTGCAAATCTAGAGGTGATGTATTATGAGCAAGGATTTGACTCTCCTCTAGATGGTCAGTATCAAAGCACGCTGACACTTGATTATTAACTATATGATAATTATCCCTAATAAACTGAAAAGATTCGAAACAAAATGGCAAAGTTCCTTCGCTGGCTTTAAAATTTTCTACACTTTCCTCCTCCTCTTCATAGCTGAAATGAGCAAGCTGATCACTGGGTTCAGGCTGCTGAACTTGAACTCTGCCTTCTCCCAAAATAGCTTTTGATTCCTGTGCAAGGTTAATTTGGATTTGAGGCACAAAATCTTCATCATATTGATGATATTTGGGCAGACAACTGAAAGAAGAAAAGCAATTATATTCATACAATAGATCGGGAGATTCATCCATATATTGCTCAGAAACCGAAGTTTCATCTTTGAAAGTAGTTTTTCTCTCAGCTCTTGCTCTCTTTCGCTTGGGAATCAGGTTTGCCTCCACACTAACAGCTATATTCTGCATGTCTGCTAAGGTTTGAGGGGCTCTTTCCCTCAATTGATATGCCATGTCAGAATCAAATCCATCAGGGAATTTGTATAAAGCTAGATCAGGTGGAGGTCTAAGGTTTTGTGGAATAGCATTGTAAACATTTTTGAATCTAGCACAATAGTCTAAGACAGCTTCTTCTGGGCCTCTTTTGATAGTGTCATACTCAGATAGAATGTGCAATGGATCTTTCTTCTTCTCCCATCTGTTAAGAAATGTTTGGTAAAGGGCCTCTGGGTCAGCTATGGAATTTGCAGGAAGAGCTCTAAACCACGGCCTTACATCTCCATTTAAACTTTGGACAAAAATCTTCATTCTTATAGCATCATCATCTATTTCATAAATCTCAAAATAGTCCTGCATTTTTTTGGTATGTTGCAGGGTTGTGCAAGAACCAGTACCATCAAAATATGTGATTTTGGTTTGATAATCCTGAGGCATAGCCCCTAGATTTGCAGGTAACTGTAAAGGTGCATAACGATTTTCCATATTTGCTGGGATAAATGGAACAACAGGAAGAAACAGAACAACTGGAACAACTGGGATGGAAGAGGAAATAATAGGAGTTAGAATATAGCTTTGTTGAACTGTTTCAGAGGAAACTTAAATATTTTCTCTTTCAGGTCCGTTCCTCCAGTGGAGTCTTGATTGAAAAAAAGATGTGGAGTCGCTAGGTGGATGATTTAACCTTTGGTGTGTCTGATCCCTGTCCACCATCACAGATCAGAACTAAACATTAAATAATCTAGAAAACAAGATTTTTTGAGACTTTATGGTTATTTTGATTTTTTGGGATTTTCAAAACAACTCTTATGATTTATTTAAGAGGCGAACTGGTAAAATATTGGATTTGGAGTAATAAACAAATGATTCAGATCCCCAACGGAGTCACTAAAGATGTTATCACTCAGGTTGTTCCCTTTGACTCCTAAGGGAATACAGCCGAGGTAACCACAAACCAATCTTTGGATTGCAGGTCCTAGCCTACCTGCAATCATAAAGGGCTCTCTATTTATGATTTAGCTTTGCTTTGGGGTGATTTTAGGCTAGTTATGATGTGCATGAGTTTGTTTTAAATTTGGTGGGATGGTTGATGTTTTCAGACAGAGTTGGCATGCAAAGTGTAAGAAGTTCAGACCATTGGGCATGGAGTCAATGAATGTGAACTGTTGGGTGTGTTTTCTTTGGTAGAAGAGAGGAATACAGAGCAGGATAGCTACACATAGAACAATATTTAATGCTGGAATACAGCCGAGGTAACCACAAACCAATCTTTGGATTGCAGGTCCTAGCCTACCTGCAATCATAAAGGGCTCTCTATTTATGATTTAGCTTTGCTTTGGGGTGATTTTAGGCTAGTTATGATGTGCATGAGTTTGTTTTAAATTTGGTGGGATGGTTGATGTTTTCAGACAGAGTTGGCATGCAAAGTGTAAGAAGTTCAGACCATTGGGCATGGAGTCAATGAATGTGAACTGTTGGGTGTGTTTTCTTTGGTAGAAGAGAGGAATACAGAGCAGGATAGCTACACATAGAACAATATTTAATGCTGGAAATGAGATGAAATGGAGGTCAGTGAATGAAAGGAAATGAAGGATCTTTCATTCAGCCAACAGAGGGAAAGTTAATGAAGACTACGTAGGAGCAATGAAGGATTCCTAAACAGCATTCAGAAATGAGAGAACTAGCTTAAACATGATCAATAAAGTATTCATATCCATGACTAATTCAGAAGAAAACATAGAAAAATCACAGAAATTGAGCACAGAGTACAGTTAAGTAACATCTGAGCTATTCTTTCTTTCTGCAACTTAGATCATGATACATAGATGATATAGACACATAGAAACTGAAAACAGAGGTAAGAAAGACTTATTGAACCATGAAGAAGCACGAGAATTCCATATTTTTCTCTTCAGCCATTAAAACCACAACCAGCCAGTTCAAAAGCAAACATTCTAGCAATCTTTGTTCATAGAAGTTCTCAGGCTTACAGCGCAAGTCTAGAATGACTTAACCAATCAACCAACCAACCTTTTAAACAATGAACAGGGTGGCTTATATAGAGAAAATATTCACAAAATATCTACAATTAGCATATCTTAAACAGATCTGAGGAAATAAGTGCCTTTAATCTAACTTATCTTGAAATAAATGCATAAAAGATCTATCTAACTGTTGCACTGGGGCAACTGCCTCAAAAATGAGTTAATATGCATCCTTTGAGCTCTGTGCTATTCATTTGGCCATAAATGTGCTTTGGTTTCTGCAGCACTGCCCTTAGGTGGCCTTATGTGCATTAACTTTGATCTGGTGAGCTTTAAATGGGCCTTTACTGCTTCTTTGACTTGGATGGAGGCCTCTTTATTGTCTATCTACCTTGGAAATAAAGATTTCCACTAAAAAACGTTAACTGATACTCTCTGCCGCAACTCTGATACACTTTAACTTGAATCGGGCCACTTTCCTCCCACTGATACTCTTTAACTGTCAAGTCACCCCTTTTCTACTGCTTTATGGCAAAAAATAGCTGTGGTGGCACCTCTACGGGCTTTGGATGAGTATCGGTGCTTGGCCGATCAAAATCTGATCAAAAAGGAAGAATTATTGCAAAAAAGGCGGAGATTTTGCAAAAACATGACTGTACTGAGGCCGTGCTCGTTGTCCGGAGCAAATCTAGGCTTGGAGCGATCAAAATGATTGGAGAATGCCATGTTGCCTTTGTTCTGGAGTTGCGCGCGGGCGCTGAACAACAATCCTGAGAAAATGGCCCTTTTCCTTATATAAAGGGAAAAATTGCTTATAACATGAATTTTGATAAAAAATGGGCAGAAAGTGAACACTGTAGCTTGGATTAGATCCGGCTGTTGGATTGCGTGAAGGCAGATCCAACGGTTGGCACACAATCGGTGATCGGCGATCGACGGATCTCCAAACCGTAATACCTCTGAAATGCGATGAACCCGCGGACCCAAAACGCATTATAGGCTCACTTTTTATTGATATCGGGTCCGGCCCATCGGCGATTTCTTATCGACGGATTTTGATGAAACGGGTCCGCAGACCCGACATCCCCTTCAAATTCTTCCTTATAATATTTCGGATCTAGCAATGGAGTGTACAGTACCAACCCCTTTCAGACCCGAAACACATTAAACTCCACTCCATAGCATTTCGGCTTTGGAATATCGGAGCCCTCCCACTTGGTTGTACAAAGGCTCCTTTCGGACCCGAAATTTTTATATGCCGCGCTTTATATTATTTCGGCTCCGGCCAGTCGGAGCTATATATGGGAGCGATGCGACACAATGTGGACCGTTGATCTGAGGGCTTGAATGGGCAGCTGCGATTAAGTCGGCATTTCGCTATCGGCGGGGACATGGGGGCGGGGCTTTATATATATGCGATCGCCAAAATGGGGCGATCGCCGAAATGATCTGAGCCGTTGGATGGGCGGGGTGATCGGACGGCTACGATTAAATCGCTTTTTCGCCATCGGGGAAACCCGAGGGGCAGGCCTTTATGTGTATATACGATACGATGCGATAAAGCGGGGAATTACGACAAAACTTAAGTTTACGTTAAAACTTAAGCTATAACGATAAAAGGGGAAAAACGATAAAAGCGGAGATATGTTGGTAAAAAAGGAAAATGCGATATGGAGGGCTCCCGATAGCGATATCGCTTCGGATGCGATAGCGATATCACATCGGAGCAAGAGGAATGGGGGCATATATATATGGGGCCAATGCTACTGCCACCTCCAATAGCGATATCGCGTCGGAGGGGAGGAATTCGAATCGGAGGAGGGTTTTTATAATAAAAAGGGGCTTTTGTATGATCGGAAGGGTCCGATAACATAAAAAGAGGGTTGTTAATGCTTTTGGAAGGGGTCCAAAGCATACAAAGGAGGGATCTTATATTTTGGAAGGGATTTTATGCATAGGAATGAGTCCTAAATGCATTGGAAGATGGTTAAAGAGGGAAAATTTAGGGTTCTTACTAAGTTTCAAATAAACTTAGTAATTCCCAAAGCATAATTATGGTTATTTTTCAACCAAAGGGAGGGGATACATAAATAGGGGGATTTTACACATATTTTAGTAAGGGGAAGGGGAAATAGATGGGAATTTACATAATAATGTTAGAAGTTAATATGAAACTGGTGAAGAAAGGGCTAAGTTTAGAAATCTTAGGCTTAAAAGGGGAAATAGAACTTGTAGAATGAATAAGAGCACTCCTAAGCAAAGAAGATCTTTTCTTAGTGAAAAGTCATGAGAAATGATGAATTTAAGAGATATCAAGCAGATCTTGACCTCTTTAGGGGAAGTTAGTGAATGATTTAGGGAAAAGGAAGAAGGGGAAGTTAGACATACCTCACTTGAGCTGCTCCAAATGGATTTTGCCTTATACTTGTGATCTGAAGTAAGATAACACTTTGAAATACAAAATTGATCACACTTATTGATTCTGCAACCTCAAAACTGCCTACCCAGCCTACTTACCTAGCATTTTTTCTTTTTTTTTTTGGGTGCACTTAGACTAGCAAACCTAGCTTTTCAACTTTTCTTTTGACTATCCTCCTATCTAAATCTACTCTTATACCTTCCAGGGGCTCATATTAAGCTGTTGAGCACCCTTGCTTCTCTACCTATCTACAAATCTGCCAAGATTAAACAATTTGGACAAACACTTATTCTCTATCTCTAAAACAAGCAATTTAAACCTAGGGAAGACAAAATTAAGCTGTTTGGCCTGCCCTTAACTGTGAAATCCTTCAAAAATGGAACTTTTGCAGCATGAAAAAGATGAACATTTTTGGCACTTCCACTGTCAATCATGAAAAATGACACCTATTGTAATAGGATGCTAACAGTAACCATGTGCAGTAACATCAGAACAAACCATCACACATAAGAAACACACATGAACACCAAGATTTGAGGTGGAAACCCAATGCGGGACAAAAACCACCTGCTGTTGTCTTCTTTTAATATAAGAAAAACATGTTTACAATCTTGTACTGGTGCAAACTCATACCAGTACGCAGGCACCCACCTGCAGAAGGTTACAACCTTCTCTCGTTCTACAACTTCTACTGGAAGGGATCTAAAACCCCCTAGCTCTTGTACTAGCTGATCCGTTTACTAGTACGTAGGCACCGACCTACTGAAGGCTCCAACCTTCACTCGTTTTCCAATTGTTACTGGAAGGGAGATCCAACCCCTGGCTCTTGTACTGGCCAATATGTTTACCAGTATGTAGGCATCGACCTACAGAAGGCTATGACTTTCTCTCTTCCTCCAGGGACCACATTTCATGAATTTTCAGACTGGATACTCTTGGAACACAACACCACAATCTGAAGGCCACGTTTCATCCAATTTTCATACTAGACCTGTTGGCTAGCAAAGGTCCCGCGTAACAATTTTGGGGCTTAAAACCTATAAGTTAGGATAATAATATTGTAAAACTCCGAAATATGCAGAGCGCGAAATGTAATAGTTCGATTCAAAGGGTTGTCCACCCAAGAAATAATATAGAATAATAGGAAGTAAGTTAGCCTGCCCATGGTCCACGGACCATGGGAATGTATAAATAGAGCGAGGCTCTAAGGGTAGGAGGTAGTTTGGGGTTTTAATGAATCTTAGTGCTATGGGTCTATGAAGATAGTATTTTCGGCATCTGTAAGTTCGAGTCAAGGGTATTTGTGGGTAGATAGGGGCTCTACAGCTATGTGCGCAGAGGCCTGGTAGAGTCCGCAGTTATGTGCGAGGACCCCTGCAGCTGAGTGTGCAGGGCAGATCTGGATGTATTGGCAAAAGAGTTGAATGAAGATAAGTTGGTTCTAAAATACTATGTTGATTCTAAAATATTGAGGATCTGGTTGATATATCTGTTTGATCTATGCGCTTATGCTTATGTTCTAAGTTTATGCAAATCTATAACATTTATGATTGCGCGCATCGGGTTTTATTATTAAATGTTTACTTAAAGATTGTAATAAAAAGCTCATATCTGTAATAATTTCATTAATAAGCAATTACACCTGCGTGGATCTATGTGAGAGTCTGATAACACTACAGAGTGGCGCGAGGCCACGGGTCGGTTCATGAACCCTCCAAACCACATCAAGACATCCCAAGGGTGTGGAAACCTGGTTCCATCACCCTCTACTGCTACCTCGGGTGAGACCTCAGTCCACGCTCTGCGGACTATTGCCAAAAGGGCTGGTAGCTGCAGGATTTCTCTGGCTAATAACTCTTCCGAACCTGGGTCAGGGCCCAATAAGCCAACAGGACCCATCAACAACATTGAAGCTCAAAATTAATCACCACTGCAGTACAACCATCAAATACATCTGCATTAACCAATCATTGAAACTCAATCATCAATCTCTGAATCACCCACAACTGAATCACTGAAGGCCCATCATCATTGAAGCAAGTCTCAATCAACCAATCAAAACATTCAGAATAGTGTCATCAAAACCCAGTCACCACAACACAGAGCAGAACCCAGAACTCTGCAACAACCACTAGAACCAACTGCACATTCAAATATCATATTTCATAATGTATACACTACTTTGATGAGCCGAACCAATGTGTATACATGCTTTTACCAAAGTGAACCAGCATACAGATCTGCAAATACTAACTTAAAAACTTCATAGCTATTTCAGAATCCATTCATACCCAGATCATAACATTTGCAGAATAAAACATGCATCAGTATTCAAATCTAGAATATCCATGATCAAACCACATAATGATAATACATTTTAGGTTTTATGATCCCAATCCATCATCCATCATCAACCACATAGGTGCATCCTTAGTTTAGATCAGAAACCCATAACCTACATACTTGATCTCACATTTCATCAAATGTTCAATACTTGCACACTTGGCCTAATGATCTTCTCCTCCTTATATACTCTTAGGCCTTTCTCAATACCTTGGACCAAAACTACTTGGGACCAATACCTTGGACCAAATACCTAGGGTCAATACCTTGGACCAAATACCTCGGACCAAATGCCTTGGACCAATACCTTGGATCAAAATACCTTGGACCAAAAACTTAGTTTTCCAAGATGTATGCGCTTTTCCTCTTGTGAAAGTGTGTGTATACGTTATACGCTCCTTTTGTTCTGTTAACCCACGTGTATATGTTCCTTGGACAAAGTGAACCTACGTATACCTCTCTTTCTTCATTCTTTGGGTTCTGCTCTGTAATCCTTTGCTATTGTACTGTGAACTGTCATCTGAGTGAGTTGCCATTGTACATTACTTTTGAACTGATTCCTTTGAACTGCCCTGCATTTTGTCACATTTGTAAACACAACTGCCATGCATTCTATCACATTTGATATCTCTTCTGTAGATTCATCTAGTTACCATATACAAGTGAGTTGTTCTGCTACAAGTGGATTGCCATCAAGTACAACACATGCATCATAATGCCAATAGAATGATAGAAAATGTGAATAATAAGAATGTAGCCAATTACAAATAGTCTTCATTGTGATAAATTTCAAACTATTTTCTTTTACTATTCTTATTGTCACCCTTATTAGTTTTGTCATATTTTCATATCGATTATATGAAAATGACACTTGAAATCATAAACCACTTAAATCTTTAGGTCGAGCTATTGTAGTAAACATCATACCTTCTCTCTTTTTCTCTCCAATATTAATAGGTTGAATTATTATAGCACAAAAATCAATGTACATTGTCAAAATTTTGTGTGTTGACACAAAAATCAATGCACATTGTTAATCTAATCACTTTAAAATTAATGTACCATCATACATCCAATTACATCAAATCATAAATCAACATCTACACTTAAATAAATGCATCTAATGCAAGAAATCAAATAAGGTTAAAAAATAGCATCTACACTAAAATCAATGCATCTAATGCAAGTAGTATAAAGGATTAGGAATTAACATCTACGCTCAAATCAATGCATCTAGTGCAAGTAAGAAAATAGGATTAGAAACCAGCATCTACACTCAAATCAATGCATCTACAACAAGCAATCAAATAATATTAGAAATCACCATCTACACTAATATCAATGCATTTAGTGCAAGAAATCAAATAGGATTAGAAATAATCTACATTGAAATCAATGCATCTAGTGTAAGAAATCAAATATATATAGAAATCAACATCTACACTGAAATTACTGCATCTAGCGCAAACAATCAAATCTCATTAGAAATCACCATTTAGATTGAAATCAATGCATTTAGTGCAAGAAACCAAATAAGATTACAAATCATCTACGTTGAAATCAATGCATCTAGTGCAAGTAATCAAATTTCATTAGAAACCAACATTTACCCTAAAATCAATGCATTTAGTGCAAGCAATAAAATAGGATTAGAAATCACCATCTATACTGAAATCAATGCATCTAGTGCAATAAATTTTCTCCCCTCTCTCCCCTCTCCATCTCTCCTTCTTTGTATCTCTATCTCACCCCCACAAACTCACATGCTCTCTCACTTCATATCTAACAATCTCTCTGTCCCTCCCTCCCTGTCTCCATCTCTCTCTTCTTCCCTCTCTTCATCTTCCATCTATATCTCTATCTCCCTCTATCTCTCTAACTCACCTCCAAAACATACACTTTATTCCTCCAATCTATCTATCTATCACTCCTCTCTCTCTCTCTCTCTCCAATCCTCTCTCTTCCCCCATCACTCTCTATCTCTCTCTCCAACTGTGTTACTATATCCCTCCCTTTCTCCTTATCTCTCATTCTCTCCCCCCTTGTCTCCATATCTCCTTCTTCATCTCTTTTTCTCACCCCTAAACATAGCCACTCTCTCTCCATCTCTCCCTTGTCACTCTCTCTCTCTCTCCACTTCCCACTCTCTATGTATTTCTTATTCCCTCCCTCTCTCCACTTCCCACTCTCTATGTATTTATTATTCCCTCCCTCTCTCCCCTTACAACTCCATCTCTCTATCCCTCCCCCTCTCCTCCTCTCTCTCAAGTCATCTCTCTCATCCTTCCTCTCTCTCCCTTTCTCTCCTACCTCCCTTTCTCTTCCCCCATCTCTCTCTCTCTCTCTGTCTCTCTCTCCCCTCTAATCCTCTCACTATCTCCCTCCCTCTCTCCTTCTCTTTCTCCCAGCTCCATATTTATGTCTTCCTCTCCCTCTCTTACCCTTCTCTACCTCTCTCACTCGTCACCCTCTCTCTCTCTCTTCATTTTCCCTCTTCCCTTTCCTTTATTATATCTCCATCTCTCCCTTGTCACTCCCCTATCACTCGACTTCTATCACTCTATGTCTTTGTTATTCCCTCCCATATATATCTAGAGTTAATATATGTACCATGATATATTAATATATATTATAATATAAAAAATTTAATAATAATATGGTTATTATTAATATATATGCTAGTGGAAAAGGGAATTAATGTGAATATTAGATTTAATAATAATAATATTATCTTTTTAATATTAGTATGAGGTTTAATAATGCTCTTTTTTGCATGGTATTAATAATAATTTGGTCCATGATATTTGGCCCATAGGCTTGGTATATAATTAAATGTTGATTTCTAATTCTATTTGATATACTTTTATTTATTTACTATACCTCTTTATACCTCTTTTATATTTATTTATTTACCATACGTCTTTTATAAATATGGTATTTTTGGCCCATACGCTTCGCCTAAATAAAACCTCTTTTTTGAGTTTTTGTAAATATAAAGAGACTTATGGAGTAAATATAAAATGAGGTTTTATTTATTTACAATACCTCTATTTTATTTATACTTTTATTTATTTACCATACCTTGGAGTAAGTATAAAAATGGTTTTATTTATTTACCATACCTGTGATTTATTTATATTTTTGTTTATTTACCATACCTCTTTTATGTGTATTCATAAACATCTTCGTATTTTAAATTTATATTGTGTTTATACATAATAATAGTTAGATTGATTTTTAAATAGGACCGACATTATATTAAAAATGTTAGATGTTAAACATTACATGTTAAATGTTTATGTTAACCCCATACTGGGTTGTAGAGCGCCTCTTGGTGAAATTAAATGTTTGTTTTCATTATATATTAATATAGTTTCACTTTTAACACTTAAATATTTTTATGTGTGTCATACATCAATTTATTTCTGAGCCTAAAAAAGAATTTCATGTCTCTCGAGTAACACATTAATAAAATATTTAACCATAAGAAAAGAAAAAATTTAAATTACTTTATATAATGTATATATAGTTGATATTGAAATATTTCTAAATGGACTCTCTTTCATATGTAGGAATTTACAGGGTAAGTTCCTCAGATAGAAAACCAAAGGACACCGCTCACAAATAGATCATAGGTTAATACATCAGTATTCTTGATGTGTTTAAAACCCTCAAAGAGGGAAACAATCCACGACCTGAGCCAATGCAGCCACAGAAGACAATTTATTAATGTAAAAGAAATAAAATTTACATAAGCTTTTCTCATGAATGGTCACCTTACAAATGACCCTCCATGCTCTTTAAATAGAGATCATGGACCAATCATGTCTTAAGCCACGGATTAGGTGTCAGTAATACGAGGAGAGAATGAATCGTCAGATCACTTCATGTCTAGAACATATCGTGATCTTCAAATTGTAAGTTACAAAAGTATATAGTAAACAAACACACTTTACCTAACCCTACACTAGAGCAAGTTATACTTAACTATTTCCTATGTGTTGGAATATCCTAACATCCGCCCTTAAGAAAAACTTGGGATAAGATTGAAGGATGTAAAAATATGACACAATAGGAGAAGGAAGGAGGCATTAGAGCCTATCCCCCTTAGTGAAAACTTCCTAAACTCCAACCATAAATCAAATTTTAGTAAACTTCGCCCCTGTGAGAGCCTTTGTAAAGATGTATGCAACTTGATCATCGCTTGAATAGTATTGAACTTCAAGAAAATGGTCATGAATGAGATTTTTGATGAAGTGCACATGTAGTTCAATGTGCTTGCTACGCTGATGTTGGAATGGATATTTGCATAGTTGAATCACACTTTGATTATCACACCAATGTGCAGTCCGATGCTGCTGCTGGAGGCCAAAATCTGACAGGATATCATGAAGCCACAAGGATTCCTTACTATCTTCTACGGCGCCACGATACTCTACTTCCGCTGAAGAAAGAGAAATGGCACTTTGTTTCTTGCAAGCCCATGTAATAGGTCCAGAAGAAAGAGTGAAGACATAACCTGCAGTAGACTTCTAATCATCAGGATCACCAACCCAATTGGAATCATTGAAACCAACCAATAGAGGCTCAGATGCTTGTGCATTGTAATCAATCCCAAACTAAAGTATACCTCGAAAATAACGAAGTATTCTTTTAGCTTCTTTCCAATGACTTTCATGTGGGTTTTGTATAAACCGATCAATAAGGCCAACAACAAAGGAAAGGTCAAGATGGGTATGGGTCACATACAAATTTTTTCCTACAAGCTGACGGTATAAGGTAGCATCAACTTCAGGGGAAGTATAAGTGACTAAAATTTTAGCTCCAGACTGGAAGGGAGAAGGGGTTGGCTTATATTCTTGCACGTGAAAGTGGCGTAGAAGATCACATGCATACTTGGACTGGGAAAGGGAAATACCTTCCTTGGATTGCAAGACTTGAAGACCAAGAAAATAATGTAAGTGTCCTAAGTGTATCATTTTAAACTTCTTTTTAAGGATGGACTTCACATGGTTTATAAGGTTGGGATCACTACCAGTAATGATAATATCATCAACATAAAGAAGAAGAATGAGAAGAGCCTGACCCACTTTCTTGGTGTATACATTATTATCATAATGACACCTATAAAAACCAGTGTCTAAAAGAAAGTTATCCATTTTGGCATACCAAGATCGCAGGGCTTCCTTGGGACCATAAAGGGATTTATTAAGCTGACATACAAGGCTGGAGTTTGGTTGTATAAATCCAGGAGGTTGTTCCATATAGGTTTCTTCATGCAATTCCCCATGAAAGTAGGCAGATTTAACTTCCATCTGATGGACTTCCCATTTGAACGAGGCAACAAGGGAAAGAACAAGGCGGGATAGAGTTCATTTTGGAAACAGGGGAGAAGGTTTCAGTATAGTCAATGCCTTCAACTTGTGAAAAACCTTAGAAACAAGAAGAGCTTTATGTTTATCAGCTTTTCCATATGGTCAAAACTTGGTTCTGTAAACCCATTTGCATCTAACAAATTTTCGTCCATTTGGAAGAGGAACAAGATCCCTTGCATCATTTTCCAAGAATGAACGATATTCTTCATTCATAGTTGCATCCCAATCTGGATGTCCTGAAGCTTCTACAAGGTGTCAGGATCATAATTTGTTGAAGCTTGAGCCAATAAAGAAGAGGATCTATTGAACTGAGAACGTGTACATCGTTGATCTATAGGATCACCTGCAAGAGCACCTGTTTCATCTTGAGTAAAACGGACCCATTTCAGAAGCTGAGGAGCTGAAGGAGGATGTTGAGAAGGTGGGGGATGATTGTCATCCTTGTTTTCATCATCTGAAGAAGAATTATTTTCAGAGGTAGAAGGGATAGATAGAGGTGGCACATTTGCCGAACTAGGCTTGTAGGCCGATATATTTTCAGAAAACTTTACATCTCTTCTAATGACAACATTTTTGGACTTAGGTGGAAGAAGTCTATATCCTTTGATATCTTTAAAGTATCCAAAAAAATACATTTTTCACTCTTAGGTTCTAAGGGTTTATGTTCTCATCAGGAATATGGGTCCATGCTTCACTTCCAAAACACGAAAGTGACTTACGTCTGGTTTAATTGATATCCATGCTTCTTATGGAGTGATATTCTTTAAAACCTTAGTAGGAGTGTGTTTTAATATGTAATTTGCATAGTTAATTGATTCTGCCCAAAAATTAAGACTAAGTCCTTTATATTGAAGCATACAATTAGCCATTTCCTTTAAGGTGCGATTCTTCCTTTCAGCTACACCATTTTGTTGTGGATTATATGGAACAGTATGTTGTATTTGAATTCCATGCTCAGTGCAAAAGTTGATGAATTTGTTGTTAACATATTCTCCGCCATTATCAGATGTTAGCTTAATAATTTGATGTCTAGATTGTTTCGGAACAAAGGCTTTAAAGGCCAAGAACATGCTAAATACTTCACTCTTGAGTTTTAAGAAGTATACCCAAGTGCGTCTGGAGAAATCATGAATGAAAGCTAAGAAATACTTGTAGCTAGAGAATGAAACAACTAGAAGTGGAACACATAAATCACTATGCACAAGTTGTAAAGGGACTGAGGCATGGCAAGAGGCATGCTTTTCAAAACTATCCTGATGATGTTTTCCGAGTACACATCTGGAACAAACACCATCTCTGCAATATGTCATGGGAAGACCTGCCATCGTGTTTTATTTACATAGATTTTGAAGGGAGGGATAGTTTAAGTGACCAAATCGCTCATGCCAAAGTTTTCTCACTTCATCATTATGAGCAACAAATACTAAGGGAAGAGTTGATGACCCAAATTTGTTAAACTTATACAACCTTGTAGAATCATCAACAATGTCAGTAACTAAAATCTGTCTAGGATCTCTTAGGTCCTTAATTACAACATCATGAGATGAAAATTCAACGACTTTACCTTCACCTGAATGAGTTATTTGATATATAGATACAAAGTTCTAGGATAAGGGTGGAACAGATAATACATCATTAAATTGACCATTGTCTAGATGAATAGTTCTAGTCCATACAACACTAAGAGATATATCATAACCAACATATATATTGTTGGTCTTACAATCATTTAAGTAAGAAGCTCCAGAATCAATGAGCCACTCATGCGAATGAGAAGAAGAAGATATATTTAGTGCATAACCAGACTGAGATGCTTGAGCACCACATGCATAAAGTGTTATTCCTGAAGATGAAGTTGAAGTTGAAGAGTGCTCCAAATGGATGGTATGCTTCTTCATTGTTGTTTCCAAGGCTTCCATCTTCTTAAAGCATTTGGATTCTAAGTGTCCATCTTGATTACAAAAGTTGCAATGTCTATCACTCTTCTTCCCTTTGTTTTTATTTGCCTTATCATTTTTTTGAATTGATTTTTCATTTTAATACTGAAAGTGCTTAGGACCCTTGGTTAGTTTAGGACCATTCTTTTTAGGATGCTTCTTCTTAGGATTCTTTGAACTTGGTTGTTGCTAGGTGGCTAAGGCTTTATTTGAAGAGTTTCCAAGATTAAGAAGACCAAGATGTAAGAGTTTTTTTTGTTCTCTTATTAAAGAATCACAAAAGGCATCAAAAGAGGGAGACTTGTAGGCTTGTCCTTGAGAAATAAAGGCTTCTCTAATAGAATGGAAGGTGGAAATAAACATAGGGTAGGTTGGTCCTAACTTATTAAGAATGGAATAGATAAGGCTATCATCTTATTTCTTAAACTTAACACCTTCCAAGAGAAGTCTAAGGGTCTTGAAATTGGACAAAAAATCTTCAATGGAAGAAAAAATATTGGGTTCCAATGTAAGCAACTCATTTTCGTGTTGGTGGGCTCTAATTTCATTTTCAATTCCAAAAACTTTATTGAGTTTTTTCATTGCTTCATCAGGGGTATCAAGTTCTGCGATATGGAATTTAAGGTCTAGAGACATAGACATCCCTATCAACCCACATGCTTGATCTTGCTTATTTTTCCATTTGAATACCTTATCTTCATCTTCAGGTTTAGACTCTTAGCTTGAGACTATTCTATAAAGACCATTACTTCTAAGTAAATCCTCCATGTAGGACACCCATTGGAAGTAGTTGGTGTTGTCAAGAATAACTTGGCATGGATTTTCCATTTTAACAGAAAAAAATATGTATATGTTGAAACTAAGTGTTCCAATGGAAATATCTCGAAAATTTAGGTTGATTAAAAAAAATGGCTCTGAAAACGGCTTCGAGATGAAGAAGTTATGGTTTTTTGAAGAAAAATTGTTGAAGATGTCAAAGAAGTACATGAATGTGTAGAAGTGAATGATAACATTATATTAAAAAAAAAAAAACCTTCTTTCCAGACTTAATCCAATTAGCTCACTTTAAAAAAAAAAATGTGTGACCCACTTTTATTATAAATAAGTGAAAGTCACTTTTACAATGGTACTTTATGTGCTACCGACTAAATTGTAACTTAAATAAAAGATAAAGAGACTTTAGAATTATAAGTGACTCACTTTTTATACTGAGTGATAACACTTTTACATAAAGTAACTTTCAAAAATAAGTTACATGTGCTTTTTGAAAAAGTAACTCAACAAAAGGAAAGACTTTAACCCAAGACCTTTATTCTCATAAAGTAACTTTGGACCAAGTGAGCTAGTTTAAAAGGTTAGTATTTTTGGAAAATAGGAAGAGGTTTATTTTTATTTTTTTAGTTACTGAATCTTTGGAGTGCGTGCTTATTTGAGAAATCCCTTTTTTCCTAAAAAACACAAGACCACACAACCCAAAACGGACATGCAAAAAAAATCAAAACCTTGCGGCTTGAAGTTAGATTTTGCCAGAAACTAAATATTTTCCTCAATGTTTCTAATTTTCCAAGATCACACTAAGGTGCGGTGGAAAAGAGCATACGCATGAGAAAAATCCTTCATTTTTGTTTCTGATTTTCCCAGATCATACAGAGTCGTGGGGCAAAGAGCATACGCAGAAATGAAAGGTATAGATCTGGTAATAAAAATTAGAGATAAGTAAACAATAAACAGAGAGATAAATAACTAAAACTGCAAATAAAGACTGTATACCTCCAGATCTTAAAAATCACGTAGCTAGGGTGGCCGGAAACCTTTTCGCATGAAATGAAAGGGATTCCTCACTGGAACAGATGCTCCTAACACAATAGAATAGTCCCCTATGCCTGAAAGTGGCCATAAACAATAGATCTAAGAAACAACAGTCGGATGCAGTTGTACCAGCTTCGGATTTGGATCACCAACGAATGCGGCCCTCAAATAACTCTAATACTATGTAGGAATTTACAAGGTAAGTTCCTCATATAGAACAACAAAGGACACCACCCACAAACATATCACAGATCAATACACCAATATTCTTGACGTGGTTAAGACCCTCAAAGAGGGAAACAGTCCACGGTCTGAGCCAACGCGGCCACTTCAGGCAATTTATTAATGTAAAAGAAAGAAAATTTACATAATATTCTCTCATGAATGATCACCTTACAAATGACCCTCCATGCTCTTTATATAGAGATCATGGACCATTCGAGTGTTAAGCCACAAAACAAGTGTCGGTAACACCGAGGAGAGAATGAAACGTCGGATCACTTCATGTCTAGAACATATCGTGACCATTAGATTGTAAGTTACAAAAGTACATAGTAAAGAAACATGTTTTACCTAACTCTACACTAGACCAAGTTATACTTAACTATTTCCTATGTGTCGGAATATCCTAACATCATATTAGGCATTAGAAAGCATGTAATAGGAATTCTTTCTTTCTCTATATATGTACACACATACACATGTTTTTTTGTTATTAACATTAATATAAAGCATGTCAACTCCATATTAAACATTGAAGATGGGATTGGAAGATAATCTCTCTTTGAATATATGTATTTATCAAGTTAATATTGAAATATTATTTAATAGGGATATTTAAAATTATGTTATTTAATATGAAAATTGGAATATTATTGCAAAAGTAAATATATAAGAGTTTTATTATATTCAATTTATTTGTCTCTCTTTATATAAAGTTGATATAAAATTATGTGACTTATATGGAAACTAAAATATTTTATTTATGATTGACAGTGATTTATTTATTTATTAACATTTCCCTTTAAATACTAATGTCAACTCTATCTTGAGCATGGAATGAATTCACATATCTTTCATAGTGGGTTGTAATATCAATCATTGTTTTAGATGTCATGTGTAATCTCCATGTTAAGTAGTGAACGAATTACATGTCTCTCTCATATTAAAAAGTAGAAAACACTTATGGATGAAATTAGATTTTTTTAACTATTAATTACTTTAACTCTTTATATAAAGTTCATGTAATTATGTAATTGACTATGGATTTGAAGTGCTATGTTTATGACCTACATTGAAATATTTTTATTTTTTTTAATTGAAAGTTTTTTTTGTTAATAACCAAAAAATTTTAATTAGTTATTATTTTATTTTCTTTAATTTATGAAACAACATTAGAATGCTAGGATAAGGAAATATGTTAGCATTCGAAATTGAAGAGACATATTTTATAAAAATAAAAATTCTTACTCTTATAAATCATTAATGAATTAATCCAAGTAATATGATTTTTTTTTAATATTAAACACAAATAAATTTACATTTTCCAATAATCGCCTATAATAATCATTTCATTTATTAATGTGATAATAATAAATATTCTCTATCTGATGGTAGAGTTAATGGAACTTATGAGAGTACCTTAGGGGTTGCTCCCACCACCCTTGGACATGATGGTAATTTATGTTGGGGGGTGTGGCTAGCCCCAGATTGCATGCACACCCAAGTCTCTAGATGCCTCTCGAATGTTTTAAATCGGCCCATGTGATGGCGTTCATGGGATTTGGTGGAGGTTTGAATGAAGGAGGTGAGGTTGAGCCCTCAACCTTCCTGCCATGGTTCTCTCTTATGGTCTGTGGTGAGTGGTTCCTTGTGCTCTAGTTTGTTTCTATTGGTGAGACGATGAAGCTTGGGATGATGAATTTCTCAAGGAGTAGGTGGATGGAAAGGGTTAATCCTAGGTGTGGAGTCTTTAGCATGTAGTTTATGCTCCCGACACATGGCTTGGAATGGGATTCACCTTCGACCCCCTGTTGGGCCTCAGTTTTGATCTCATTTTGCTTTGAGAAACTTACCTAACTATCCATTTATCCTTCATTTTCACTTCATCCATTTCATTTTAATGAATATTTGATGTCTAATCAGGTATTTAGCTTTAATTTGTCAATTTCTAAAGTTTTTATAAAAGTTTGATTTTAAGTGCAATTTTGGCAATTTCAGAAATTCCCGTAATCACTTCATGGTTGATATGGATGCAGGCCACTTCAGCACGAATGGGATGCATGAATGGAAAGCTTGGGAACTAGGACCAAGCCACCTATGCTTGGTTCCAACAGATCGAGCTTTATTATGCCTTTTTGGAGCTAGTCAATCATGACTAGTCATCCAGAAATCCCATCTAAATAGGGCTGTTTTGGGATTCCAAGATATTAGTCATATTTCTTGGGATGAGGAAGGTGGATTCGACAAGGATAGGTGGATTAGAGTAGATATGTTTGTTAGAGTGATTTTAGATCAGTTGGTTTCATGAACTCCTTATTTAAGAGCCACACTTTGATGGCTCAACACACTTGACATATGATACTTTTATGCTGTAATATTTTTGGTGTGAAGACTTAAGTTGGAGACTTGTGTTACTTTCATTTTGCTGATCAATACATGGATTTTTGGCTGATATAAAGCTTCTGATATCATCTTCATAAGTGTGCAAGGCAAGGGTGGAGGGCCCCCACTCCAAGCTAAGTACACTTCTAAGTTAGACTAGATTTATTTCATTGCAAATCTGGTTGATGGTAGCTTTAGTTTTTCAAAGTCTTATTTTAGATTGCATCATGGTTATGAATGGTGATTGATTTCAGTTGTTAATGGTTTATTCATCATCTAATCGAGTTGGGAAACAAGTGTTCAAGTTGGGCATTCTCTCTATGAAATGGTGAATTAGAAGTAGTCTCTTTTGCTTACATGAAAATAGTTTGTTTCCATTTAGATTTATATCTTAAGATGAATAAGTTATGTTGGAAAACTTTAAGTGTCTCTTAAGTTAAGAGCCTTTTTCATGTATGATTTATGCATCTTGAGTTTCTGGTTATCATCTCTAATTCATGAAGTAATAACTGAGGTGGAAGTAGACTTCTTGAGTTCAAGAACTCTTTCAATGTTTCCTCTTTTAAGCTGATTGAATCAAGAGTTTTAAGATATATTTTCTCTTAGTTTTTAATCATTTATCTTTCAAAGTTTGATTGTATTTGATCTTCACAAATAGTGAATTTGCCTCCAAGAATAAACAACCCGGATTGATAGTAAATAATTGTGTTAGTTTAGGAACATAAATTAGCTCAACATTTTGGCGCCGTTGCCGGGGAGGAAAATATCGGCATAGTCAATAGAGAGATAAAATCCAAAATACACAAAAACATTAGTTACATTTCATTTCTTTAATTATGTTTCTTTATGCCTAGAGTTAGAGATCCTCAAGGTAGATTTATCAAAAACCCCCCACAAGTAGAGATAGGATCATCACATACACCTGTTACTGGTAATCCAATTATTGAAGAGCTGATTGAAAAACAAAGGAGTGGCCAAAGATTAACCTTGATTGAAAGGCAAACTTTGTCAGCTTGGGAGACAAAGCAAAAATTCTCCACTTCCGGAAAACTAAAAGAAAAAGGGAAACAAGTTGTTTTTCCATCCATCGATCCTCCTATCTTCCCGCAACTTGAACCTCCACCTGAAATTGAAACAACTCCACCAATGGCAGAAGAAGAGGGACATGGATCCATTCATCTTACTCCTGAAGAACAAAGAGCTGAAAATGAAAGACAAGAAAGAGAATGGAGAAGGAAGAGAGAGGAAGAAAGGAAACATGAAAATGATAGGAAATTAGAAAATGACAGGAAAAGACAAGAAGATGGACTTGACCAAGAATCTACTTTTGGTTTCCCAATAATAGATACAAGTGCAATACTAGGAGAAGAAGTAAAGATGAAAAACATTCCACCTTCTGTGTTGCCAAACTTCTATGGAATGTCTACAGAAGATCCGGATTCATTCATGTTTGAATTCGATATCTTATGTAGAACATATGGTTATACTGATGATGTCCATAAGCTCCGTCTTTTCCCTGCAACATTAAAAGCAACAGCCTTAAAATGATTTATGGGTTTAGGAGAACAAACAATAGCCTCCTGGGATGATATGCGAACTGTCTTCCTTAAGAAATATCAGCCTTATTGTAGATCTAGAGATTCAAAGGAAGATGTGTTTAGAATGACCCAGCAAGAAGATGAAAATCTAGAAGAATATTTAGAACGGTTTGCATATAATCTGCAAAAGTCTAAACAACATTCCCTAAACTAAGAAACTGTTCGAACAATCTTCCTCAAAGGCATAAGAGATGAGTACCTTGACATTTTAAATGTAATGGGTAAAGGAGATATTTCAAATCTTCCATTTGATGAAATTGTCGAGTTATGTCAGAAATATTCTAGAGGAAGATCAAAAACCAGAAGAAGGGAAGTGAGTTCCAAAGCAGCAAAGTCAGCCGCAGGAGGGATAACAAGGGCTGAAATAGGAAGTCTATTGGAAAATTTCAAAACAGATCTTTTGAGTACATTAGGGACACAAGTAGATGTGCTAAAGGCAAACAAGAAAAAGGAAGAACAAGAACAAGCCTTAGCAATATTTTGTTCAAAATGTAAAAAGAAACATCCTTTGAGAGATTGTCCTTTAGATAGCATTCAAGTGTGTGGTCTTTGTACAGGCAATCATTCCACTGAAAATTGTGTAACATTAAAAGACTTACAAACTAATTCAATGGAAGAAATGCAAGGAGCAGAAGGCTTCTATTATGTTGCACCAAGAAGACCATGTCCACCTAGAATGCCACAACCAAATCAGCCACAAGTCCCTCAGCAAAATTATGCTTATCCATCTTATAATCCTTGGACCCCTCCAATGCCATGGCAAGCTTGGCCTCCACAACAATATCTATAACAACCTGCACAAGGTTGGAGAGGATATGGTTATGGAAACCAACAGCCACAACAGTCTCAACAATATCAACAGCAATACCAGCAACAGTACCAACAGCCATTTTCATATCCGCAATATCCTCCATCCATGCCATTTCCGCAACAAAATTCTGCATATCCATTCCAGCAGCAGAATCCACCACCATTACTGTCACAACCACAACAGTTACAGTTACCTTCAAACCAACCGGGACCAACGCAATTACCATCCCAACCGGTGGCAAATCCAAATAACAAAGCGGACAAATCTGCATATACAGTAGAGGAAGCAGCATATTATCCTGCATATTCAATTCTTCCTCTTGATGATGTCCATTTAAGGTCTGGAAAAGTACTTAAGAAGGATTCTCCTCCAATTATAGAAGAACCAACTGAATAAGGGGAATCATCTGAAACAACACAAACTAAGATACAAAATCAGAAAGGAGCAAATATTACACAAACACCACCTTATCCTGAAAGGTTGGTAGAACAACAAATTCAAAATCAAATAACCCTTCCTGAATTTGATATCTTAGATGAGTTAAAAAATGCATATGTTAAGATTCCTTTATTAAAAGCCATCAAAGAAATACCGATATATGCAAAGACAATAAAGGAATTGTGCATTAGGAAAGAAAGAAAGAAAAAGGATCCTGCAACAATCCAAGTCATTGGTAAATTAGCAAGTCTCATGTCTACTCAAACTGTAATAGAAAAATATATTGATCCTGGTATCCCAATGGTTACCATATCAATAAATAATTTCTCTGTACCTAATACATTAATAGAATTGGGAGCAGCTATCAACATAATGACAATGGAAACAATGAAAACTTTGCAATTAAACAACATTAGATCGACCTCAACAGTATTGGAATTAGCAGATAGATCTAAGGTTGTTCCTGAAGGAATGTTAGAAGATATCATAGTTTCCTTGGATTCATGGGAATATCCTGTTGACTTCTTGATCTTGCAACCAAAGACAAACTTGGGAGGACATCCTCTGATATTAGGCAGACCATGGTTAGCCACTGCAGATGCCTTCATAGGATGCAGATCTGGAAGTATGATAATTTCACATGGAGATGAGAGGAAGCATGTCACTCTTTATTCACCTGCACAAACCACTTCTTTAGAATCAATACTTGAAACCCAGGAAAAGCAACAAACAAAAGCAGTTTTAAGTATCAATCAATTCTTTGATATTAGAGAAGAAGAGGAGAATGAAGATCTGATGGATCTTTTTATCTCAGAACCAAGTATTTCAGAGCAGCTTAGGAAAGTTCAATATGAAGCTGCAAATGAACTTTTGAATCAATGTTTTCAGGAAACATGTACTATTAGAACTTTGTAGCATTCTTTGGGAGACATATTTCCTGTAAACACAATTAGCAACCCAATAATCAAAACAATTGAGGTACATCCTGGAAAACATTTAAATATTGGAAACCAGCTGCAATCAAAACAAGAACAAGAGGTAATTGCATTACTACAGAAATACTCAAAAGCATTTGCCTGGGATTACACTGACATGCAAGGAATCCATCCTAACACATGTATCCACCACATCTATACAGATGATAAACTTAAACCTGTTAGACAACCACAAAGAAGAATGAATCCAATGATGAAAGAAATAGTGAAAGAAGAACTGCAAAAACTGCTAAATGTTGGATTCATCTATCCTATTTCAGATAGTCAATGGGTTTCACCACTGGTTGTTGTACCAAAGAAAAATGGAAAATGGAGGGTATGTATAGATTACCGAGAATTAAACAAGGCTACATTGAAAGACCATTTTCCTCTACCATTCATTGACCAGGTGCTAGATTCTTTGGCTGGAAAGAAATACTTCTCTTTCTTGGATGGGTTTAGTGGGTACAATCAGATTAGAATAGCAACAGAAGACCAAGACAAAACTACATTTACTTGCCCTTGGGGAACCTATGCATATAATGTTTTTCCTTTTGGTTTATGCAATGCACCTGCAACTTTTCAAAGAGCAGTGCTTGCGATATTTGCTGATCTAGTCCATGAATGTGTAGAAGTTTATATGGATGACTTCGCAGTGTATGGAAACACATATGAAGATTGTTTGAACGATCTTGAGAAAGTCTTGAAGCGATGTATCGAAACAAATCTGTCATTAAGTAACAAAAAATGCTATATGATGTTAACAGAGGGTATAGTTCTGGGACACCATATTTCCGGCTCCGGAATTAAGGTGGATCCAGCCAAAATTCAAGTCCTAGTTAACTTAATGCCACCTACAACTCAAAAGGAGGTTAGAAGTTTCTTGGGCTATGCGGGTTATTACAGAAGATTTATAGAAAACTTTAGCAAATTAGCTCAACCCCTGTTTAAACTTTTAGCAAAAGATGTTGAATTCCAATGGACGAATAGCTGTCAAAATGCTTTTCAAATTTTAAAAGATAAACTGTCAGTGGCACCCATACTTCGAGGGCCAAATTGGTCTTTGCCTTTTCATATTTTCACTGACGCATCAGACACTGCAATAGGTGCCTCTTTGGGGCAGAAAGAAAATTTGTTCAACTATGCAATATACTTTATCAGTAAGAATTTGACACCTGCAGAAACAAACTATACAGTCACTGAAAAGGAAATGTTAGCCGTCATACATGCAGTAAACAAATTCAGGCATTAGATCACATGATATCAAGTTTTTATTCACACAGATCACTCAGCAATAAAATACTTGATGAACAAACCCATCACTAATGGACGAATTACTAGATGGCTCCTGTTATTGCAAGAATTTAACATTACAATCCAAGACCAGCCAGGTAAAGAAAACTAGGTGGCTGACTTTCTGTCCCGCATCCAATCACCTGAAGACCCAAATCTAGTTATAGACAACTTCCCTGATGAACATCTGTTTTCCATAGCAGTTAAAACACCTTGGTTTGCAGATATTGCCAATTACTTGTCATCTGGAAAATTTCCAACTCAATTCACTAGCAAGCAAAGAAAGAAAATTGTTAGAGAAAGTTCTAGATATAGTTGGGTGAATGGTGATTTGTTTTATACAGGTTCATATCTAATGATTAGAAAGTGTGTGCGTGAAGATGAAATACAAGATATTCTTAGGGCATGTCATGACGAACCATGTGGTGGTCATTTTGCAGACAAGCGAACAACATATAAAGTGCTGCAATTGGGCTATTACTGGCCATCTATCTTCAAATATTCTAAGGCATATGTCAAACAGTGTGACAGTTGCCAAAGAATAGGGAGACCCATCATGTCAGATGAAATGCCGCTCAAGCCACAAGTCCTCATTGAGCCATTTGAACAGTGGGCACTTGATTTTGTTGGACCCATTAATCCACCATCAAGTGGAAAAAGATACATCCTAGTGTGCACGGACTATGTAACAAAATGGGTGGAAGCCAAAGCAGTGAGCAGAGCGACAGAAGACACAGTGGTTACCTTCCTCTTTGAAGAAATTTTTGTGAGATATGGAGTTCCAAGACAAATAGTGACAGATCAAGGAACGCAATTTACCTCAAAGTTAGTGCGGGATTTGACAGAGAAATATAAGATAAAGCATAGGAAGTCTACTCCATATCATCCTCAGGAAAATGGTCAGGTAGAATCCACAAACAAAGTCTTAGAAAACATCATGACTAAGACAGTGCAGCAGAATAGGAAAGATTGGTCTGAAAAGTTGAAGGATGCATTATGGGCCTACAGAATCACATGGAAAAACACAACTGGTTTTAGTCCATACCAGTTGGTCTATGGGAAAGAAGCCTTGTTGCCTATTGAATTTCAGATACAAACCTATAGACTAGCAGCAGAATTGGGCATGGACCTGACTGAAGCACAGCAACAAAGGATCATGGAACTTAACCAATTGGATGAACATCGTCAACAAGCAATTGAACAGACAGCATTAGTACAGCAACAGAGAATCAAATGGCATGATAGATACATAAAGACAAAGACATTTCATAAGGGAGACTGGGCCTTATTATTTGACTCCAAATTCAAGGATTTTAAGGCAAAATTTACAACACACTGGCTAGGGCCATATGAAATCGAGGAGATCTTTGATAACGGAGCAGTGAAGATAAAGACCATTGACCAGGCCCCCACCTCATTTGTTGTAAATGGTCATAGGCTGAAAGTTTATCATCAGCCTATTAGTAAAGAGACATTCATGAAACAACTGGTAGAAGAATCAGGACTGGAAATTATGGCTCTGCCATCTTCCAGTTCAGAAAAAGAATAAAAAAATAGTAAAAAAAAAATATCTATAAAAAAAATATATATATAAAAAAAGAAAAAGATATATGAAAAAAAAACAAAAAAAAAAATAAATTGTTTGCTGGTGAAAACCAGGCAACTGGCACTAAGCAAACACGAATTCATAGGGGAAAACCAGGGAAACCTGGACTCTATGAATTCTGTATTCTTGTTTTACTACTCTCACACAATTTCAATGCAGGACCTTTCCACAATTGACTTGAGGACAAGTCAAACATTCAACAAGGGAGAGTCTTGTAGCAAGCTTTTAGCTGCCACAGCTAAGGGATTGTGTTGTTCACTTTGGACCTGAAGCAAATTTGTTGCAGCAGAACCAGAAGGGACCTGAGATGAAACATTATTCAGTGGGACCTGAAGCAAACTTAGTTGCAGCAGATCAAATCATTCCAGAAGCATTGCAGAAGGGACCTGAGATGAAACATTATTCAGTGGGACCTGAAGCAAATAGTTGCAGCAGAACCAGATCAGAGCCGACATAATCTATCAGAAGCATTGCAGAGGGACCTGAAAAGAGAAACATTATTCAAAGGGACCTGAACAATTCAAGAAATGGAGCATAGTAAACAAGGAGCAGTAATAAAAGTCTACTTTTCATCTATCCATAACATTTTGGATTCCATTCCACCTGTACAAACAGCATTCAACATTCCACCTGTACAAACAGCATTCAACATTCCATCTGTACAAACAGTATTCAACATTCCGCCTGTACAAACAACAGCAAGGGAGTATATTCATAGCCATTTTGTGCTTGAAATTCAAATTTTTTTTAGAAACTTCTAGTTTTGATCTAATTGAAGTTAGTATCTGCAAATATTCATTGATATTCATTCCCAGTATATATACCCTACATTCCCTATTCATATTCCATTTCATTTCATTTCACATAAATTTCCCTAGGTATTTTCCTTAAAAGCAAAAGGATCAAACTGGGACCACTCTTTTCACCTGCACATGAACTCAGAGCATTAGAATGATTATAATTTTAAATATGACCTCAATGGTCATTTTAAAATTATAAAGCTATGTTATAAAAGATATGCGCTAAAGTATGAAAGCATTGAACATATACATCATAGGTTATATGGGCACTAAAGTATTTTTCAAAAATGCATAAGCTAATGATGTTGCAAAGGAATATAGTATGCGCATATATCAAAGGTATTGGGTATAAAAGTATTGCGCATACAATATGGAGACATATATATATAACCTAATGCGCATATCCAAACAATCAAAAGCATATAACATAGTGATAAAAGGGCCGCGGGCAATGTAATGGTGCAAGTGGAACATGTAATGATATAAGTGGAGGCCGTAAGCATTCAACTACAATGATGAGCGAAACTATGGTATGGCGTATATATATTACAAGTTATGGCATATATATATATCAAAAGCACCAAACCGTAAGCATTCCAATACGATAGTAAGGGAGGAATGAGATTTAAACAAAGTTATGGACATAACTATGATATAACATTGCGGAGTGCAAAGGTTATAAAGTTAAACCATAATCTTTGTGTGTAAATCGTATGGAATGGAAGGAATAAGTTTGCGGCACAGTCATGCACACGCCATATGACAATGATCACACAGCAGTGCTGCGGCCAGGTAATACAAATGATAATAATCAAATGTCATTGTAGTGAAGGGCACGAAAGCGGCCATAATCAACAAAACAGCAGCATGAATAAGAATGAGAAACCATAAGCACCACGCAGGCCAACACACAGGTACGATGGTGACACGGTGTTATGGCCGTCTGCGGGTATTGGTTGATGGAGCGGCGGATAGGATGCATTTGAAACAACCATACGGCCATCCTCATAACTCAGTCGGGTGACTGAGTCAATGAGGACGGCCATGTAACCACGTATACCAACAACTGAACCGCAGGGTACAGGGAAGAAACGGTCATAAGTTAACCTTCCCTGCGCTGTTCAAACCACCATTCTTCATTGCCAGAGCTCAGAGAGTCGGGTTTGAAGCCAAAACAAAGCAAAAGGCGAAAGGAGTGTGTTGAGAGAGATTTTAAAGGAAAAATCTGAGTCGAAGAAGCCGAGTTTAGCAAGCAAACAAGGTAAGAACTCGAGTTCATTTCGCTCGGCGACTGTAGATAGGAATGAGTTCGCCATTACTCACAAGATTTCGTTGTTTGACACCAGTTCGACTGACCGAGAAAGGAGGGATTTGAATGTTTGTTTGCATCCCACGCGGCCAGTGACAGCCAGGTAACTCTAAATCCGGGATAACTCTCAGTCTACAGCACGTAGGGAAAGATTCAACAGATATTAATGCGTAGATTGTGGTGTGAAAACAATGGTAATCGGCCAGCATTTAAAGTTACATGTTGCATGCATAACACGATAGAGGAAAATAAGGAATCTAATGCATCCAACGCGGAGAGGTAGTTTGAATGCTGAGCACGAGGGTTGATATATTTATGAGCACTGTTGTTAAACCATTGTTGCATTTATTTGTTTGCCGAGAGCCAAGTCTCTGTGATATGCATGTAAATACGTTTTCATTGTGCGCAATTGTCATTGGCTGCCAACAGAGAACGCCTAAGTCATGGAGTGTTTGTGAATACGTGGTTGCTCAGAACAGAGTGTTGTGAAATGCATTAAATTAGATTTTGAAGTGCTGTTGTATATATGTATGAGCTGTAAACAGAGTGCGCATTGGTATATGCCGTGAAGACTGTCAAATAGAACAGAGGAATGCTGTAGGGTGCATGTCAAAACGAGTCAAACGCATTCATGCTTCACTGTGCGCCTATATATTCATATATTTGTGCCATTGAAATGCGTGGGATTGTCTGCAAACATGTTATATTGACTGCAAATCCTAGTTGAAAGTCAACTTTGCATTGTTTGTGCCTTGAGGCCGAGGGTTTCATAGACTGCGTTTTTTTTTTTTTTTTTTTAAATTTGTTTGACATTTGTTATGAGCAGTAAGGAATATGAGGCCGAGCGCATGTGATTAGTCCTCTAGGCTTATAACTTTGTCTGCAGTCTTTATAACACAGTGATATTTTTGCAAAATGATGAAAGAATTGAGGCCGAGAGCAATTTGCTTGTTTATACAGTCACGTTTTTAAGAATTTGTTGAAAGGCCAGAGCAATTTGCACATTAAAACAGTCAACTTTGTTGAGATTTTTGAGAGGCCGAGAGCAACTTGTGCATTACACAGTCATGTTTTTCCATTGTGAATAAGCAGAGAATGTTTTTGAGGATCTGTTGAGAGGCCGAGAGCAATTTTTTTTTTAAAGTTTTTGTTTGTTTAAATACACAGTAACACATGTTAATTTGAGTCAAGGAAACATGGTTATTGCTGCATGTGTATTTACTTTTCAAAAACAAACAGAAAACAGTGTATTGATAGAAGATATTCAGGTGTTGTGTGCCTTAAACAGGGATTTGAAACAGAGTTTGTGCAGAGGAAAGACAGCAGGGGTTACAAAGGACAGAGTCAAGCAGATTAAAAGTTGAGTCAGAGGGGGAAGGTAAGCCTCGTTGCTTCTACAATTTCATTTAAAAACAATAGTCATAATTTTTGTTCAAATGAAGTTAGTAACAGCAGAGGATTATATTGATTGGTTCACAGAAATCATGACAAACCGGGTAGAACCAAAATTTCAAATTGAGAGTTGGAGCAAAGAAACTGTAGAGAAACTGTATCAGTCAGGAATGATAGGATTCCTACAGAAATTTAATGGCTATTCTGATCAGATAACTAAAGATTTCATCAATAATTTCAACCAAGACCAAACTCAAGTAGGAGAAATCAGTGTCCCAGTAACTCAAGAGTACTTGTCCAAAGCCTTAGAGTTACCGATGATAGGGGAAAAGTATCACAAAGGTGTACATTTCAAGGAGAAAGGGTGGACTTTCTTCCTTGAAAAGAACCGAAAAGGAACATTTGATAGAACTAAGGGGATACCCAGGGAATGGTTCAATGAACCATGGAAGGAACTAGTCTTGGTTGTTCAGAAGTTTTTAACATGTGATCGTGGTTACAGCATTGCTCATTTATATCATGTTAGATTACTACAGCATATTAAAGGGGATGAAAGAATTAATTTACCATATTTCCTGCACAAAAGTCTTGTAAAAATGATTGAATCAGTGAAACAAGAAAATAGGCCAAAGTCAGCACAGATCTATCATCAGGGGTTAATTAAAATCTTAGTGGAATACCAGGTAAAATCAAAGGGCCTAGAATGGAAAGAATTCATGCATAAAAATCATTTTACAGAACATCTTATTGATATATAGGAAAAGGTAGAACAGGAAAGTAGAAGCATGATGAATTCTCCCCTATATCCAAGGACAAGAACTAGGAATATGGCCATGCATGAGACTGAAACATCTTTTATGTCTGTTCATAGAAATAGAACTTCTATTGATCTTGAGAAAGAAGTAGAAGCTTATTCTCCTAGAAAACCAGAAGAGCAGGATATAGCACAAGAACCCCTTGAAAGAGATTCCATATATAATGATGCAGGAGAATCATTAATGAAAACCACTCAGGATTTTGAAAAGGAAATTCATTTGGCCAAAATCCAAGACTTAACAGATCAGATAGAAATAAGCAAAATTGTGGAAAAGGAATTAAAATCAGAGAACAAGGCACAGAAAAAGGACAATGCAAAACTAATGAAAACAAATGAAAAGTTGCAAGAAGAAATAAGCAGGTTAAAAAGGAGAAATGAATTGCTTTCCAAACAGGCATTTCAGTGGTTAAAAGATAAAAACATGTGGAAAGCTAAATATGAAAAACAAAAGGTTAAAGCAGCAATGTTAAAGGCAGGGCACGAATCAGAATCTGATTGTGTGAACAGGGAACCAGCTACAGGTACAGCATCCACTTCAGAGGGCAGAAGATCCAAGAGAAGCAAGCAAGCATGGGGACATGCTTGATCATAAGCATGGGAGAGATGTTGGGCCTCAGTTTTGATCTCATTTTGCTTTGAGAAACTTACCTAACTATCCATTTATCCTTCATTTTCACTTCATCCATTTAATTTTAATGAATATTTGATCTCTAATCAGGTATTTAGCTTTAATTTGTCAATTTCTAAAGTTTTTATAAAAGTTTGATTTTAAGTGCAATTTTGGCAATTTCAGAAATTCCCGTAATCACTTCATGGTTGATATGAATGCAGGCCAATTCAGCACGAATGGAATGCATGAATGGAAAGCTTGGGAACTAGGACCAAGCCACCTATGCTTGGTTCCAACAGATCGAGCTTTATTATGCCTTTTTGGAGCTAGTCAATCATGACTAGTCATCCAGAAATCCCATCTAAATAGGGCTGTTTTGGGATTCCAAGATATTAGTCATATTTCTTGGGATGAGGAAGGTGGATTCGACTTGGATAGGTGGATTAGAGTAGATATTTTTGTTAGATTGATTTTAGATCAATTGGTTTCATGAACTCCTTATTTAAGAGCCACACTTTGATGGCTCAACACACTTGACATATGATACTTTTATGATGTAATATTTTTGGTGTGAAGACTTAAGTTGGAGACTTGTGTTACTTTCATTTTGCTGATCAATACATGGATGTTTGGCTGATATAAATCTTCTGATATCATCTTCATAAGTGTGCAAGGCAAGGGTGGAGGGCCCCCACTCCAAGCTAAGTACACTTCCAAGTTAGACTAGATTTATTTCATTGCAAATCTGGTTGATGGTAGCTTTAGTTTTTCAAAGTCTTATTTCAGATTGCATCATGGTTATGAATAGTGATTGATTTCAGTTGTTAATGGTTTATTCATCATCTAATTGAGTTGGGAAACAAGTGTTCAAGTTGGGCATTCTCTCTATGAAATGGTGAATTAGAAGTAGTCTCTTTTGTTTACATGCAAATAGTTTGTTTCCATTTAGATTTATATCTTAAGATGAATAAGTTATGTTGGAAAACTTTAAGTGTCTCTTAAGTTAAGAGCCTTTTTCATGTATGATTTATGCATCTTGAGTTTCTGGTTATCATCTCTAATTCATGAAGTAATAACTGAGGTGGAAGTAGACTTCTTGAGTTCAAGAACTCTTTCAATGTTTCCTCTTTTAAGTTGATTGAATCAAGAGTTTTAAGATATATTTTCTCTTAGTTTTTAATGATTTATCTTTCAAAGTTTGATTGTATTTGATCTTCACAAATAGTGAATTTGCCTCCAAGAATAAACAACCCGGATTGATAGTAAATAATTGTGTTAGTTTAGGAACATAAATTAGCTCAACACCCCCTATGTACTGATTTATGTCGTCTCTCTACTTTGCTAATTTAACTGTATTTTATTTAGTGTTGGGGTCAGGTTCATGTATTTAGGAATTATACCTCTAAGCTAGAGGGTATAGGTGCAGTTGTTTCGCCTAGTCTTGGAATGTTTTCTAGTCATACCGATGTTTATAGGTGGTGTTTTCCCTGGAATTGTAATGTTTGGGTCTATCTTAAATTTATTTGTGTGTAGTCCTATTAATTTGAAAGTATATACCTATGTGTTTCGATGGTCTTAGCTCCTTTGGTGTAAGAGGGCTTATTGTAACTTAGGTTTGTTTGGTTTCGTGTGTTCTTTCTTATGTTTAATAGTGTTGGGGTGTGGGGTTGTTACTCGAGTTTTCACTTTTGTGGTATAGAATTCAAGGGATCTCCCTCAATGGAAGGTATGTGTCATGAAAATTTGTGATGATATTGTGGGTTGGTGTTCTAGCCCTAGAAAGGTTTTGTCTAGTTTCATTTCGTGTTTATTTGTACGTAGAGGTTATAAATTCAACAGTTGCTTTATGTGCATCTCCATGTTGCTTCCACGCCATTTAGGTAGTGTATGTGTTGTAAGAGAGAGGGTGGGGGAAACAGTCCATTGGGGAAGAAAAGAGTGAGGTTGTCTATTTAAGATTCGACTACGACATATTTCAATGCAATGCCACTGAAAACAAGGAGGGAAATTTGCAAATTGGAAACTCAAGATGGGGTGGTGAGGCAATCTCACTCTGATTCAAAAATAATGGAAGATATGTTTACATGGATCCCTAGCCTTAGCCACACCAAGGGAAGGACAAAGAAATACCTGAGTTATGTGGCATTGCATTGGAAAATGAAAACCGTATTGGGGTAGGTTCTGAAGGATAAATAGGTAGAGAGGTACATTGTTTTCTCTTTCTTTAAAGACATTTAAAGAATGCCGAGAAACTGTTACACTAAAAAATGTCACCATGGCTATTTACAGTTGGTATGGCTCTATCAACAATCATACTACCCTCTTAAGCAAGTCTTATGCCTCTGTTATTCATGACAAACTCCAAGAAAGAGAGAAAGTCTTTATAAATATGTTTATCTCTGGGTACGCAGGTTCTCTCAAACCTTGCCTGCGGGTACGCACCTATTGTTCATAAGGTCTGCGTCCAAGGACGCTCTGTATCTAAAGGGGCAGGTGCGTCCCTCTGAAAAGGTTAAAATGCGCAAGTTTTATCTTCAAAAACTTACTTGTGGTCATTTCTGGAGCATTCTAGAAGGTTGTTTGACGTGTATTGAGCGCCTCCAGATGGTTCATGCACTCCTACCAAAGAGGAACTTATCCCATCAATAAGGGAGTGATCCCATCCAAAGAGGGGACTATCCCATTGATGGTGGACCTGATTAACTTCCTCTTGAGCACTATAAATACAGGCATTGGGCCAGAAGGAGGGAGGTTGAAAGCTATACATTTCTAAGGGTAAATGCTGCAGGAATTAGGACTCCCATTTAGAAGCTTGTGAGGAGAGATTGCCATCTTTGCTTGTTCTATTTGGAAGTGGGTGAGCTTTGTCAAAGTAGAGGAAGACTCTTGTGGACCCTGGAAGGAGCTTGCACAACACCAAGGCTCAGGTTGTAATGTTTCCTTTTGATTACCTTTAATGCAAATTGGTCCATTCTTCTCAATAACTTGTTGTTTATGGGTTATTTCATGTACTCCTTGGTCTATATGTTGAATATGCTTTGTTTTATGTTATAATCAGGTGCTATTTAATTGTTTGATTGTCGGTGATTGCAGGTTTTGGAGAAAAGGAGGAGCTCGTCCAGATCAACAAAGCTTGGACTTCTACAACAGCGTTTGGACAAAGGTAAGAACGAAACACTTGATTTCTCATATCATAATGTATGTTTAGAGAAGGATAGTTCCAGTTTGTTTTGTTTGTCATTAGAATGTCTTAGACTTCTAGGAAGGTCGGTTGTGTCCGCACTCTTGACTGATTCCGTGTGACAAATTGGCGACTCCACTGGGGATAGATTCCATTGATGAGAAGAGTCTTTTCTTTTGTGTGAACTTTGCTTTGAGAAAATTGGTTTATTTTTCTGGTTTTGGCTCTGTGGCCTTGTCTCTGGGTGGGTTAGCTTAGGATTAGTTTTATTTTGGGTTTTCTTGAGTTTTTCAGTAGGACACACCCTCTGAGTGCTGCACAGTGCGTCCCTGGACGCACTTTTGCTGTGTGCACAGAGCGGGCCCGCACCTGTGCTAACGGGTTGCCTGCGTCCCCTGCCAAAATTTGAGAAAATTCCATTTTTTGCCTTTTTTGCTCTTAGATTTTGTTTTTTCTTAGTTTTTTCTGCCCAGATTCATTAGTCCCTTGCCCAGAATCTTCACCTGAACTTGTTTCGATAGCATTGAGTGTTTTAGTGGATTTCATCGAAGTGTAAGCCCTAGGGTTTGATTTTGAGTAGGTCTTGTAGTGACTTTAGCGGTAGGAGTTGTCAAGCCTTAGATCTCTCTGGTTTTGTCAACATTCTAAGAAGTCAGACCTGTCATAAAGTCTACCTGTGAGAGCAACTTACCATCGAGTTGTCTTTTGGGCCAATTTCGAAGTGCTTGTTGTTTAAGTCTTGAATTCCATTTTACAAAAAGAACAAAAAGATTTGAGTTTTGTTTTGACTAGTCTTTTGATTCTGCATTAGTTGGTCCTTGATTTGATTTTGATCAAGTAAAACAACCTAGAATCATCTTTGTGAGCTTTTGCCTTGTTAGGTTTGCTTAGAGTAATCTCCCTTTTGATTTGCTTGTGAGTCAAGTTTTCATAGTTTTGTAGCTTTTGAGATTGTTTTTTGTTCAAGGTAGGTTTACATGCTTTATTAAAAAGAGAAAATACAAAAAACATCTCCTTTGAAAAGTTTTGTTTCAAGTAGCTTTGAAAGTTTTGAAAGAAAAAGAGTTTTTCGTGCAAGTAAAGAGTGGTTATGTTTGTGTGCTTGAAAAGAAAAAGAGAATTGTTTCTTTGATTGTCTTTTCTAAGGAAGTTGTTTTCTCTAAAAATTGCATTCTCTCAACTCTCTTAGTTAAGAATTTCATTGAAAAAGAAAAGTAGCGTAAATCATCTTAGGTGCATCTTTGTAGTGGTTGGAGTCGAGTCTACACACCATTGGTTTCACTTCCATTACCTTGTGACTTTAAAGAACAACCATAAAAGTAACGCTTAAAGTAAAATTGAAATAGTAACTTTTATTTACTAGGGCTCTGAAGCACCAATTTAGATCAGGCTAGTGTCTTGGAGTAGGTGAGTAATTAACTCTCCAAGACAACAAAACCAAACAAGTAGCTTATCTTGTGATAGAATAAATCCAATTGTCTCACTTGTACTCTGGGAAAGCTCCTCTTAAAGGAGAAGCACGAGCTCGTGTCCGAACCAGTGAGGGGATCATTCCCCCCTCGTTGGGAACGACGCCAGACACGCACGTATTACAAACGGTAAACCTCGGATTAACCATTGTCGAGGAGCCAGGGGTCACTTGTCGGTAAACCTTGGATTATTGTCAAGGAGCCGGCAAGGGGATTGAGCTTGCTACTCTGCCCTTGCGTGCTGTCGGAGTTTAGACTGTTCCCCCAGGTGCATTTGTTGCGATTGGTAACCTTAGTGGCCATTATCTTTAGGATTCTACCGAGGTGACGGTGGAGGGAAGGTCCCACTGTACCTGGAGCAGACGTCGGCTATACTCACTTGGATTTTCTGGGGGGTTCACTTCACTCGAGACGGTTAAAGTGGAGGAACTTGGTCCAGTCTATTCATTAAGCAGGTTGTCGGTGTAACTGTTCCACCCGCCATTTCTGTACTGAATCCAGCGAGGTTGGGCTTCATCACCAACTAGCGCTTTTGGTCCGGAAGAATACTGTTTGTGTTTGGTTTGACGCCCTAGATTCTTTAGGCGTGTGATTCAAATTTGTTTGGTTCTTTAGAGACTTTAGGTGGTTTGATTTGAAATTTTATTTTGTTTTCGTGTGTAGTAGTTAAAAGTTTTTAGCTGTGGCGGAATTACCGAGACAGTCCCGTAGACTTCGGGGCCAGTCTCCTGAAGTTGTTTCTGTGGCCGAATTGTTGAGAAGATCCCGTAGACTTAGGGGTGAACCTCCTCAAGACGAGTCCAGTCATCTAGAAGGTTTAAAGGTCCTTGTAACTCCTCCTAGTGGCAGTAGAGTAGGTTCACCTGAAGAAGGAGAATCTTCCTTGGTAGTCCATCCAGATTACCAAAGTTTAGAGACAGGTTATAATCCCGAAGCTGTTACAGTTTCTGAGCTTGTTGGTAGTTTTTCGTCTGCTAGTGATACAGGCGAAGAACCAGAAATATCCGAACCTGTTACTCCGACTCCTAGTGTTCCTGATTCACCGAGAATAGAAAGAATTATCACCGAAAATCTTCCTATTGGTTTGATTGCTATTGAAGAACTTGTTCCAGAGGAAGAAATAGGCGTCTCTGATCCTGAAGATCAAATTACCCTTGATCTAAGGGAGCGTGAATCTATCTTTTACAGTCCTCCTAGAAGTACTACTTGGTACCTTTCGTTAACCAATTATTTAGACAACTTTGGGCTAGGTTTTTCCACACCTCGTACTCCTTTTCCACCTGGAGGTATTCATACTCCTGTAAATATGTCTGGTCAGTCATCTGTGTTTACACAAAGTCCTGAATCTTTTTTACATGGCGGTCCTTCTGTTCCTACTGGGTATCAATCTCTTTCTGGTACCTTTGCGGGAGCATCTCCTCAACCCGTTGATCATGGGTTATTAGTTGGAAACAGTGGTAATGTACCATTGGGTGTAGGAGACATTTACATGATGTCAGGTTCAGTTCCCGTTACCCAACCTCAAGGTGGCCAATTACCGCCTGGGGGGCAGCCTCCGTTAATGCCTGGGGGGCAACCTCAAGGTACTTCATTCGTGTCTGGGGGGCAACCTCAAGGTCAGTACGCTCCTATGGGGCAATACATACCTCAAGGTCAACCCCAGCCTCAATATGTACCCCAAGGTCAACCTCAGTATCAATATCAACCTCAAGGATGGCAACCTCAAGGATGGCAACCCCAAGGGTATCAACCCCAAGGGTATCAACCTCAAGGATACCAACCTCAAGGTCAAGGTCAACCCCAGTACCCGTATTTACCTCAAGGTTATCAACCTCAAGGTCAATACTCAGGTCAAGGTTATCAACCACCTCAAGGTCAATCATATGGTCAAGGTATGGGAACTGCACCTTACAGTTATCAATCCTATCCTCAATCCGGCTATGGATCTCAGTACCCTCAACCTGTTATGGGTCAATACCCTGGAATGTTAGTGTGGGATCCGTCACAGGGTCAACAGATGTTGCAGCCAAGTATACAGTCGGTACCTCAAGCGGGACAACCTGTAGTTTCTGGTCCACCCCAGCAACCGCAACCTGTCCAGTCAAGTGTTCAGACCTCTGTAACTTCGGTAGTTACTCAGCCGCCAATTGCACCTAGTACTCCATCTCAAACGGCTGCTGCAACTACCGCCACATCTACCATACTTACTTCTGGAGTATCGACGGCTCCGGTTTCTACTGTCTCTGTAACCACTCCTCAGACATCTGTACCGTTGTCTGGATCTACGATTCAAACCACAGTCCAGATGCCTGTAGGCCAACCTGGTATAAGTACGGTTGTTACTACTCAACCTCAATTTGTTCAACCTCCGTACCAGGGACAGTATCAACCTGGGCAAGCTGTCCAACAACCGGTTTACCAGTATCAACCGTATCCTGGGTACACTTATCAACAACCTCAGCAACCCCAGTACGGTCCGGTTAATCCTGGTTTTCCAGGAGGATATAATATCCCAAATGCAACTCCTGTTCCTAGTTATCCTGGATATCCTCCTCCTGGGGCCGGTATTGTGACCCAGAGTTTTAGAGATCCTAACCGGCAGTTACCGTTTATCGCAACTTTGGATTTACCAGACTTGACGCGCCTAACGAACGATCCAATTCAATATCTTTCGTTCTGGCCGCCAATGCCAAATAAGTTGCCCAGCGATATACCCAAGTTCGAAGGTAAGTCTGGAGAGGATCCGTCCAATCACGTGATGACTTACCACCTCTGGTGTGCTTCAAATTCCATCTCGGATGATTCGATCCGCTTACGTCTTTTCCAGCGTACACTCATTGGTCTCGCGGCCAAGTGGTACATTGAGTTACCACGGGCCTCTTTTTACAATTTTAGCCAGTTAGCTACCTCGTTCTTAACTCACTTTCAGTTACCGGTCAGATACGATAACGGTACGGAGTTATTAACTTCACTAAAACAATCAACCTCCACGTATATTTCCGATCACATTCATGAGTGGAGACGTCGAAGAAGGCTAGTGAAAGTTTTTATCCCGGACCAAATCTTAGCTGAATGGTTTGTTAAATCATTATTACCAAGGATTACTGAAGATGTAGCTAAGGCCGGAGTAGTTACTGAGGAGCAAGTCATTGCTCAGGCACAATACCTTGACTTAGTTTACACTCAGTCGGGTACATTACACGAGAAGATTCCGGATCTTCCAAAGTCGAATCAAATCGCTGCTGCTCCTTCGGGATCTCATGCCGCTGATGGTATGATTGGTATCGTGAATACAAAGAGCAAGAAGAAGTCTTCCAAGGCTTCAACTACTCCTATTATCACTTTGCCCGATTCCCCGACAGGAGAGTCTTCTCCTGAACTTACCGCCGATATTCACGCTGTAGAGTCATCTACGGCCAAATCAAAAAACGGTGGAAAGAAGAAAGGAAAGAAGAAGGCTAAAGCAGACAAGGCTCCGAAGGAGAAAACTGAAAAGTCGGAAACCAATGACGAAAAGCGCAAACCTCGATATCCTTGTCTTATTTGTGAAGAGGATCATTTTACGAGAGATTGCCCTCATCGGGCCGAGGTAGTGAAAATAGTCAAAGGTTCTCCCACTCCTGCTGTGTTAAAAAATCCATTTCCGGAGCAGGAGAATAAGATGATAGGTTCTTCCTCGAATGCCAGTGAAGAACCCATTTTGATGATGTCTCATGTGAGGATTGCGACTCGATCGCAAGATTATGGTAGTAAGAATCCTGTTGATGGTAAGGAAGCAGAATCTTCTCACTCTAACCCATCAACCTCAGCTCCTGGTTTCGATCCACTACAGATCGAGAAACCTAACCCAGACTTAGTAATTAAACCGCCCGCCAAGGGTGTACTTCGAAGGTCTGCTTTCAATCCACATGCGAGAGCGGCCCAGAATTACAACATTGTTGAGGACTTAGCTGTTTCACCCTCAGCAATGTCGGCGTTAGAAGTGCTGCAATCATGCCCAGCACAACGAAAATTGCTTTTGTCGGCTATAGGAGCTGTTGATGTTCAGGATCCGAATCTAATGATCTTCGATCTAGAAAATAGTACACCAGGACTCCCCCATCAAATGGCTTTCCAAATTCCAGTGATAGTAAAAAACAGGCCTATTCATAGAACTGTGATTGATGAGGGAGCTTCTACGTGTATTATGTCAATTCAATGTTGGAGATCCCTTGGTTCTCCTTCGTTGAACCAATCCCCCACCATCCTTAAGGCCTTTGATGGCCGTGGGTTCCGTCCGTTTGGTATTCTACAGGAATTGCCTATAGGGGTAGAAGGTAAAACCGTTAGTCTGGATGTGGAAGTGGTTGATGCCCCTCTAGACTACAACCTTCTTTTGGGTCGAAGTTGGTCATATGCTATGACAGCGGTCGTTTCATCGGTCTTCAGAGTAATTAAGTTTCCACATAACGGTAAGATCGTGACTATTGATCAGCTGACATACTTTTCATCCGACCCAGCCTCTTCAGAGAGTATCCAGCATGTCGGTAAGACGACAATCCCTTATAGGGACGTTGGTGTAGGTTTAGTTAAGGATTCCGGTTTACTGGGAACTTTTCCTCTCCCTCCACTCAGCGTAGAACCTTCGTTTGCAACAATTCATATGATTACATCAGAAAACATTATTTATGATGATCCTTGGTATGTCCCATCTGACTCTGAGATAGACTCATTCGGTAATGCTATGCCCTTGAGTCCATATGAAATTGCTTATGAAGCTCTCATGTCTTTTACCGACTTTCATTCAACCGAGGTCGACCAAATGAATGTGGTCAGTGAAGAATCACTTTTCACCTCAACCTTAGAACGGATAGCGTTTCCCGAAGTCGTGTCATCTGACGAACAACTTCGCGAAATCCTAAGTGTAGACGATCTACCATGGGAAGATCTCCATCACAGATCTTCGTTTTTACCTAAGGATGATGCATTTGAAAATGATTTTTCATCTATCTTTACCGCTGAATATGTCAAAGACGCTCAGGATCCAACGAAACATTCTGATTCAGAGTTGAATTTAGGGAATATTTCTCGTACTATTCCCATTGATATTTCAGTGAAGCCCGGAATTGAGGAGAACATTCATATAGGTGCCGCATGTACAGAAGAAGAAATCCAAACTTACAAGGCCCTATTCCAAGAATTCCGCGATGTGTTTGCCTGGTCTTACGAGGAAATGCCGGGAATCGATCCTGCCATTGTTGTTCATGAAATCAAAACCTACCCGGATGCTAAACCCATCCGGCAACGGTTGCGTCAGATTCACCCTCGAAAAGCGGCTGCGATTAAAGCAGAAGTCGAAAAGCTGTTGAAAGCAGGTTTCATTTATCCGATCCCGTTAACGGATTGGGTATCGAATATTGTTCCGGTCAATAAGAAACAAGGAACAATAAGAATCTGTATCGACTATAGGGATATCAATCGAGCTTGTCCAAAAGACAACTATCCTACGCCTTATATCGATCAAATTATTGATGATTGTGCCGGAAGTGAAATGTTTTCCTTCATGGATGGTTTTTCGGGCTATAATCAAATCAATATTCTACCTGCCGACCAACCAAAAACGGCATTCATTTGTCCATGGGGGACATTTGCTTATTGCAAATTACCTTTTGGGCTTAAGAATGCCGGGGCCACTTTTCAACGGGCGATGTCTTACGCATTTCACGACATCAAGCACATTGTGCAACCGTATCTCGATGATTTGCCTGCTCATTCTTTACGTCGAGCTGATCACCTTGACCACCTACGAGCAATCTTTATGAGGTGTAGGCATTATCGAATTCGGTTGAATCCCCACAAGTGTGTTTTCTGTATAGAAACAGGTCGATTGCTGGGATTTGTTGTTTCAAAAGCCGGCATTCGCGTCGATCCCTCGAAAGTCGAGGCTATCATCAAATTGCCTCCTCCTTCGAGTTTGCGCCAACTCCAAAGTTTGCAAGGGAAAGCAAACTTTTTACGTCGATTCATCCCAAACTACGCCGAGGTCACTAAAGGTTTTACACGGTTGTTGAAACAGAACGTTCAATTCTTTTGGGACGAGATTGCCCAACAATCTTTTGATGCACTTAAACACGCGTTGACCCATGCACCGTTGTTGCATCCTCCCAACTACAACCAGGACTACTTCTTATACCTCGCAGCTTCGCATTCCACCATTGGAATGGTGTTAGTTCAAGAAGATGAATTCGGAGCGGAACATGTGATATATTATCTCAGTCGGACCTTAAATCCCACTGAGCTAAAATATTCGCATGTGGAGAAATTGGCCCTGGCAGCCGTTCAAGCTGTCCAGCGTTTTCGTCACTACATTCTTCTCCGTAAAACTACAGTTATTTCGGATTGCAACCCTATGATTTACATTTTGACAAAACAACTGCTAGGGGGCAAGTACTCTAAATGGATCGTTATCCTGCAAGAGTTCGACTTGGAGTTCGAGAAGTCCAAGTCTAAGAAATCCTTAGTTTTTGCGGAATTGATGTGTGATTTCCCGCGTACTGACACAGAGACTGTGGCAGAAGAGTCCATTGCGGACGAATCTTTGTTTCTTATCAGTACTTTAGATCCGTGGTACGGGGATATAATCATCTATCTCCAAACCCAAACCTTTCGGCCTGAAGCTTCAAAGGCGGAACGTCGAAAAATTAGGTTTCAATCCCAGCAATACAAAATTATTGGAGATACACTTTATCGCCGGGGGACAGACTTAGTTTTTCGACGTTGTCTAACTCACGAAGAGGCTGAGAGAGTTTTGAATGATTGTCACTCTGGAGCATGTGGCGGTCATATGTCTGGGTATGCCACAGCTCAGAAGGTGTTGCGCGCTGGTTACTTCTGGCCATCTATGTTTAAAGATTGTATCATTGCAGTCCGGAAGTGCCACAACTGCCAAGTGTTTGATCGAAAGATGCGCGCACCACCTGCTCCTCTCCACCCTATAATTGCCGTTGGTCCATTCGCCAAATGGGGTATCGACTTTATTACTTGTAACCCTCACTCGGCCGGGGGGCATGCGTATATCATCCTCGCGGTTGATTATTTCACTAAATGGGCCGAGGCGATGCCTACATTCGACGCAAGCGGCAAAACAGCTGCAGTTTTCATATTCAATCATATAATAACTAGGTTTGGTGTCCCACAAGCAATTATTACTGACCATGGGAGCCATTTTCGAAACACCATGATGACTGAACTTACAAGCCAGCTTGGTTTGCGCCATGACAGCTCTACTCCTTATTATCCGCAAGCCAACGGTTTGGTTGAGTCTATCAACAAAGTTCTGGTTATCATGATCCGACGAACCATTGGTATTCATCGGTCGAATTGGCACAACATGTTATTTTCGGCGCTATGGGCATACCGAACCTCAGTAAAAACCTCAACAGGGTTCACTCCTTTCCAGCTAGTTTATGGCTTGGAAGCAGTGTTACCCATTGAATGTGAAATCCCATCACTTCAAATGGCTGTCGAATTACTTCCAGCTACTTCCGAAGAGGAGAAACGTTTATTGTACTTAGCTAAATTAGATGAGACTCGACGTGACGCTGCATTGGCAATCGAGACTCACGCGAAGCGAATGAAAGCTCAGTATGATAGAAATGTGACCCCTCGAAGTTTTTCGGAGGGAGACCTAGTGCTTTTATATGATCAAGCTAACGATAAGCTAGGTGCTGGAAAATTCGTTCCTATGTGGCATGGACCCTATATTGTAAAGCGAAAGCTAGCAAAAGGGGCTTATGAGCTGGTAGATTTTGATGGGGACTCTTTGGGTAAACCCAGAAATGGACTTTACCTAAAGAGGTATTATGCTTAAATGGTGGGTATGGAGAATTTTTAGTTAGGTTAGGTTTTCTTTCTAGCTAGTATGATTGTTAGTTAGTCAGTGTGCTTAGCTTAGTGAGTGTGTTTTTCGTCGTTATTCTGGCTTATCTTGGTTTTTCTCTTGATATTGTAGATGTCGACGCCCCTCCAAACATACATTGGATTTGCTGATGGTGCTTGTCGTAGTACACGGAATATCTCTTCCGCAGCTTGGGTTATCTATTCACCCTCTGACGAGTTAGTTTCTATGCATGGGGTAAGCCTCGGTCAAACAACGAATAACATTGCAGAATACAGTGCAGTGGTTGAATTATTATCCGAATCTATTTCATTTGGAATTCGACGTTTGATAGTGAGGTTAGATTCTGAACTTGTTGTATTACAGCTTAATAGAGTTTATGCCATTAGAAATCCTGTGTTATTAAGGTTGTTTTTGAGAGTGCGTCTCTTGGAACGTGAATTTGATTACATTGAATATCAGCATATTCCAAGGTCCTTAAATACATTAGCAGATGCAATTGCTTCTCGAGTGTTGGACAGACATTTACGATAATCATGCAAGTAAATTTAAAAACATTTCATCATACATGTTAAACAAGATGAGCCGGTAATAGTGATATATATATAGATAGGAGTGTGTCAAAAAATATACATCGTCTTCGATCATAGGTTAAAAAACACCTTATGATCGGCAAAAATGATAGAGTACAAAAAGTCAAAAATGTCACATGTGTCTACAAAGTGACTAGCCAATCACTGGTGGTGCTCCCTGTACGACACCACTGCACGGGCTACCTTGCGCAAAAATCTCCTAAACGGTCCAGGGACCGCGACTACATAGCGCTGAAGTCTGATAGGAATATCATCCATAGTAGTCTCAGGTATATCCGCCGTCAGACGCTGTAGATCATGCTCCAACTCAGCTAGTACCTCTGCAGCCGCCGCGTCCTGTGGGGCCGGTACCGGTGCAACTGGATGTCTCCTCTCGAAAGGCCGGAGGTTGGCTGGACGCTGTGGACCAACATCTGCATTTTGAAAATTCTACTGTCAGTTTTGAGACGATATATATAAAAAACAAAAAAAATACATAATTTGAAAAATCGTGAAAAATAAAGTACCTCTGTCATCCCATTGTTCTCCCTGTGGAAGAACCATGTCCGGATCACCTCGAAAATCTACTCCGGCATACGAAAAGTCCTGAATCGCAAACACCTGGTCCTCTAACCAGTGAAAATAACTGTCAGTGAATCGAACAACTGCCGCACCCTCGTCCGGATGTCGGGCCATCACCGCAACCCATCGTACCAGCTTTGGCTCCTGAGGACCCGAAATATCAACAGTGAGATGCTGAGGGATCAGCATTGGAATTCTCTCTAGGGAAAAGCTCACAACTATAGGCCCATATCCAAAGGTCTTTAGTCTCCCGGTCTTTGCCCTGGTCAGTTGGGCTTTCAGGTTAGCCGACAACGCATCACACCAGTTGAAGATGGTGCCTTGGAGACAGTCAATTGCCATCCGAAATTGAGACCCAGTAGCAATATGTAAAGTGGCTGAGCCACAAATCCTGGTCACAGTGAAAGCTAAGACCATGAGTTCAGGCCGAGAGACATATTTGATCTCTATGCCTTTCGCATGGTGTCGATCAGGTAGGCACCAATCTGCTCGGAGACTATCAAGGGATTGGCCACCCGGCCTAGTCCCAGCCAGATTGAGTTGCTCACCTCTATTCGGCAAGCCAGTGAGAAAGTAAATATCAGCGGGCTCTATCTCGAGTTGTTTCCCGCCGATATAAAAGCATTGCTCTTGAACATTCCATCTCTCGACCAGCCACTCCAAGAATCTTACCTGAGCTCTCATGCCAGGTATGGCCCAGTATTTGTATAATCCACATCCTCTTAGGGCATCGAGGGAAGGTTGATGATTGATTGCAGCTTCATCAACCTCCTCATGCTCTCTTTCTCTCCAATCCAGCATGATAAGTGCCCTACACATGAACAAACAGGCATTAAAATAAATTTTGGGTAATTTCAATGGTTAATTTGGGAGCTTGGGGTTTCAAAATCCGTGTTTTGCGGAGGACGCACCCCGCGTTTGGCACACAGTGCGCCGGGACGCAGGTGGCCTGAAGGTAACCTGCGTCCCTCGACCTTTTCCCTGTGTAGGAAAAAGTCGGGGGACGCAAGCCAGCCTTTAGGAAACCTGCGTCCCCCGCAGAGCAGTTTTCAAAACCCAAAACCCCCCAAAAATAAAAAATGAAACCTAAAATAAAATTCTAAACGGATGAAATTGACAAGGAGGATGTTGTGAAATACCTGGAAGAGACGGCGTTCGATTCTAACGGTCGGATTTTCCGCAGCGACCACTGGAAGTTTCTTGTCAAAAGCTCCTTTTTTCAACCTCAACAGTCAAACGGTAAAAATGACATGGTAAAAAGTCTTTTTATAGGTATTTTGGATGAATTTGTTCATTTTTCACCATGGAAAGATGTTTTTTCGATGAATTTTTGCCTATCTTAAACAGGTATGAGTAATGTGTCGCTTTTGTGCAGGACAAAGGGACTTAGAGGGAAAATTGTCATTTTTTCACAAACAAAATATCAGAGTCATCTTTTAAGCCCTTTTCTGACTCCTAAAACATGAAAATATTGCCGAGCGTTTCTTTTACACTCGTTAAAACGGAATTAAAAGACGGTCCCCTTATAGCTCTTTTCTGACCGTAAAATCAGGAAAAGATTGCCGTGTTTTTGTCGTTTCAAACTCGATACGGAAATAAAATGACGTGTCCTTGATCGCTTTTTACTTTTCAGGTCAGTGACACTAATTATGAAAGTACTCCTTGGTCGCAAGATCAAGCGGTTCCACCAGGTATTATTTTATACTTTTTCAGGCTTGAGGGACACAAATTTACGAAAAAGTTCAACTTGGAGTTTTCTTAAGTTTTTCAGACTCTCTAAAACTGAAAAACGCCGAGTTTCTCCTATACTGGGCTCGTTAAACATTTCACAGTAAAGGACCTGTTCAATTACAAACAGGAACGAACCACTCCTTCCTAGGGTTCGAATCAAAACTGGGTTGGACTCATCCGAAGGATGAGCTTATAATCAAGCATATGTTATCCTCCTCAAGCTTGTTAAAAATAAAGAGGTACTTGCCAGAAATGGTGGGGGAAAAGAGAGAAGAATGAGCCTATTTGTTACCTTTTGTCTCAGAAGAAACTTTATTACCACTCTTGGACACGACACTTTTCATTCACCTGGGTTGGGAAATCCTTTACCTCACAGTTGATCAAACCACTTTTGAAAGTATTCAACCGGGTTCCGGGGATTAACTTTGAGTTATTTAGCACCAAACCATCTGTCGTGTCGTTATGTGTCCAAGAGGTCTGCAAACAAAACTTTCATCTGCAAAATACTTGTCATCCATTTGACCATCCCTGAGTCAGTCCTTACAGCAAAATTTCTTCAACTTGAACAATGATTTCGTTTTGTGGGCTTGCCTGCAACGGGTCACTTTCTATCGACATCAGCACATTATCTAGAGAGATGACTTAGAAATCGTCAGTGCCTTGAAGTTTGCATGCATCAATGGCAGGTTTCTCGCCTTTGACGTCAGTTTACATCATTGACTTTCGATCGAAGGATTCCGTGAAATGTTCGACATCAACTCATTCATTCACATCTCATGGATTGTACTGGGTACTTTGAGAACCATTGACATTACTGGTGGTCTCTCTCACGCTTGTTAACAGTTCACATCATCGACTAGTAATCAAGTGGTTTCTACCATGTTCGACATCGACTCATTTATTCGCATGGCTAGAATCGTACCAATTCGAGAAGTAGGAATGAAGACCCTGGATCGAATCTTTACCATCCAGGCTGCGAGGAGTTTTGTATTCATTATCTAAGTAGACTAACCATAAACAGATGGCTGCGCCCATACTGTGTCTACAAAATTCTATGATTATGATGTACTGCAAAATCATTTCTGTATTAGAGTAGTTAGTCTGTTAGTTAAAATTTTAATTTGAGTATGGGAATGCCTACCTCAGTGATGATATAATCTTATACATGTATTTTGTGTTGAAAATTGCAGGTTCTGACCAGGTTCTCCACGAGATAATCCTCGAAATGATAAAGCGCTTCACCCTTCCTAGATAATACAAAACCCTAATCTATTCCAGGCTTCGCACTTTAGGGGGCAATCTGTTACACTAAAAAATGTCACCATGGCTATTTACAGTTGGTATGGCTCTATCAACAGTCATACTACCCTCTTAAGCAAGTCTTATGCCTCTGCTATTCATGACAAACTCCAAGAAAGAGAGAAAGTCTTTATAAATATGTTTATCTCTGGGTACGCAGGTTCTCTCAAACTTTGCCTGCGGGTACACACCTATTTTTCATAAGGTCTGCGTCCAAGGACGCTCTGTATCTAAAGGGGCAGGTGCGTCCCTCTGAAAAGGTTAAAATGCGCAAGTTTTATCTTTAAAAACTTACTTGTGGTCATTTCTAGAGCATTCTAGAAGGTTGTTTGACGTGTATTGAGTGCCTCTAGATGGTTCATGCACTCCTACCAAAGAGGAACTTATCCCATCAATAAGGGAGTGATCCCATCCAAAGAGGGGACTATCCCATTAATGGTGGACCTGATTAACTTCCTCTTGAGCACTATAAATACATGCATTGGGCCAGAAGGAGGGAGGTTGAAAGCTATACATTTCTAAGGGTAAATGCTGCAGGAATTAGGACTCCCATTTAGAAGCTTGTGAGGAGAGATTTCCATCTTTGCTTGTTCTATTTGGAAGTGGGTGAGCTTTGTCAAAGTAGAGGAAGACTCTTGTGGACCCTGGAAGGAGCTTGCACAACACCAAGGCTCAGGTTGTAATGGTTCCTTTTGATTACCTTTAATGCAAATTGGTCCATTCTTCTCAATAACTTGTTGTTTATGGGTTATTTCATGTACTTCTTGGTCTATATGTTGAATATGCTTTGTTTTATGTTATAATCAGGTGCTATTTAATTGTTTGAGTGTTGGTGATTGCAGGTTTTGGAGAAAAGGAGGAGCTCGTCCAGATCAACAAAGCTTGGACTTCTACAACAGCTTTTGGACAAAGGTAAGAATGAAACACTTGATTTCTCATATCATAATGTATGTTTAGAGAAGGATAGTTCCAGTTTGTTTTGTTTGTCATTAGAATGTCTTAGACTTCTAGGAAGGTCGGTTGTGTCCGCACTCTTGACTGATTCCGTGTGACAGAAACCAATTTTTTTTTTTTTGATATAATTGAGGCATGATTTCCAATGTAGAGGGGCACATTCATTATGAATCTAATAATGTTAAACGTCCAAATCCTTTAGGATAAAATTCTATAGTTCCCGCTACTATCTCTTCATTACCATTCATAAGGGCTTTTAGGTGAAAACCGAAAAATTGGAAACACTTTTTGGAATTAGGGTTTTATGGTTAATAAGTGTTGGGAGAACTAATAATAATAGAAATAATTATGAAATAATAGTATGCACTACATGTAATACTATAGTTTATCCATGAAATGTTATGGATATTCCACTGGACAGTTCTTCATAACAAATATGATAATAATATATTAAAATATCTTATTTTTACAATATTACAATTTTATTAAAATTCTACATCTGTAGATTTTATTGTAATTAGTCCATGCATATGAATGAAAATTATTCAGAAAAGTAGAGAAAGATAAAATAAATAACACACACACAAGACACAAGATACTCTCTCCGGGAAATCCTTTTAGGAGAAAAACCAACTGGAAGGTGAGGCTGCTTCGCTCTCTTTCTCTGTTTGGAAATATGGTCGCAGGTATAAAGAAGTAATGCCTATGGCACGTGGGATGCTATAGTGAATAGATCCTCTTTGTGTTCTCTACCCCTATATATCCTTGCTATCATAGCCCATTTATGGAACACAATTCTCTTGAAAGAATGGAATTTTTCTTCCCCCTACTGGCCCGGTAGCCTACTAGTGGTTAATTTTGACTACATCAACAATTAACTAGAGTTATAATATAACATATTTTAGATTATTTTACATCAAAAACACGTGGCTAACCCATTTTCCATCAATAATGGGGGCTGACGTGGCATCCTCCTGAACTATAGGTGTGAAAATAGGAAGGTCAACTTCTAAGTGGCATAAATTTTGCATACATAATCTAATTGACGTGCTTATTGCATCATTGGAAAGGCCTATGTGTGTAGAATAACATGAAAAGATGTGGTGCTAAAGTGTCAAATTTTTACCCCCAAAAAACGTTGTTTAATGCCTCAAAATTTTCTCAGAAGGTTTAAAACCTTGTTTTTCCAAACAAGGTCCCACTGGTAAAATAGTAAAAATGGTCCCGTGAGCTGATTTCTCCACCTTTTGGACTCAAAATTCATCAAGATGTATTAAAAACAACATAATGATCTAATTCATATCATACCTCCCTATTTTGGGAGGCTTTTGGTCCCCAAAATATTTTACTAAATCAAGGGAGGAAAGTTTTCCTCCACCTCTCTGGTGTACCGTTTAGCCTTGCCTAGAAGTTATCCCTTCAACCCAATCTATGAAAGGCCATGCTACCCCTGTATTGTAGTTCTAGAACTCTTCTACAAAACTATATCTTTTGTCAACTCTTCCTGAGCATCTGGTGTCAGATCCTCCACAGAAGGTAGCACCTATTCCTCTTCCTGATCTAACATGGAAGGCTCATAGAGTTTCAAATTCTCTACATTCACAACTGAGTAAATGTGTATATATGGTGGTAAAATGATTCGATAGGCATTATCACCCACTTTTTCTAGTATCATCAAAGGGACCATACCTCAAAGCCTTGATTGTCTTACCAAGACCCTGTATCCTCTAGTTGTTCAATTTTAGCCATATTTTGTCTCCCACCTTGACTGATTTCTCTATTCAGTGTTGATCATGCCTGGCCTTATACTTCTCCCGTGACTTTTGCAGCGTTTCCTGTACTTGTAGATGGATCTGCCTAATATTCTCTATAAAATTTTCATCCCTCAAAGAATCTTTGTTAAGATCTTCCCTCACTCCTCCTTGCAACCCATATGTAATATCCAAAGGTTAAGGTGGAAAATATCCAAAACAAGTCTCAAATGGGGACTTTCCTGTAGAAGTGTGGACTGCTCTATTGTAGTAATGTTGTATATATACCAGATTTTCATCTTGGTTCTTCGAATTCTTCTCATTGTATCCCCTCAGAAGCTTCACCAAAGTCCTATTGACTACTTTTCTCTCCCCATCTGTCTATTTATGGAATGTTTTAGATCTCTTCAATTTCGTATCCATCTTTTCCCATAATGTAGTCCATAATGGACTGAGAAATCTTATGTCCCTATATGAAATGATGCTCCTTGATATCCTAAAGTGCACCCAGACCTATCAAAAGAACAATTTTGTTGCTTCTTTTCCACTGATGGTATTTATACAGGGCATTAGAACACACATCTTGTTGAGCCTATAAACTACCACGAATAGGTAGTCATGTCCTTCCTCGTTGTCGGTAAACCTCCCAAAAAATCCAGGGAAATGATTTCCCAAGGATGAGTAGGTACATGAAAGGGATGATATTAGCCTTGTTTCATGTTGCTAGGCTTTCTGGTACAACAAAACATGCATCCTCTTATGAACCTAGATACCTTCTATTACATCTTGGGTGAATACACATACCTTTTCAAGTTAGCCACTGTCTTCCATACACCAAAGTGACTTAAAACCTTGGAGGTGTGAGTCTCTCTAATTAGTTGCAATCACTCACCTTCAGGAATAGATAGCTTATTCATCCCGTAGAGTAACCCATCCTGGAGATGGTATTCAACAATGTTTTTGGCATCATGCACATGACTCTGATTCTCCAACTGCCGATACATGTCCTTGAAGTCCTTAGCTTCTGAATAAACCTCTTTGTCTGCATCATGGGTGAATGGATCGATGTGCATAAGAGTCCCAAAAGATGTTCTTATTTATGTGGGTAGCCTTTAAAGCATGTCGGCCAACTTGTTTGTGTTTCCCTTCTTATACTTGATCACCAAATGAAATTTTTGTAAGAACCCCATCCACTTGTAATGCCTTCTCTGTTGTAGCTTGATATGGGCCTGCAAGTATTGTAACGGTTGGCAATTTGTTTGGATTATTGTCTCCTTTTGCATTAGATATTTCTCCCATTTCTTCATAGCTTGCACCATGGCATAAATCTCCTTGTCCTAGGTAGGTTAGTTAAGAACTACCCCATGAAATACTTTAAAATGGTAGCATACAGGCCTTCCTCCCTACATCAAGACAACTCCCATAAAATACCCACTTGCATCTATCTCCACTTCAAAGGCTCCCTATTTGTTTGGTAATTCCAAAACCGGTGCTTGACTAATCCTTTTCTTTAGCTCCTCAAAAGCCTTCTACTGACATTTCCCCTAATGGAAACTCTTGCCACTTACTGTTATGGTGTAGAGGGGTGCTGCTACCACTAAAATTGAAGCTATGAGTTTCCTCAGGTGGTATGTTTCCCCAGTGAAACTCCCAACCTAAAAAACATTAGTAGGCATCAATCATTTCACTATGGCATCCATCTTGGAAGGATCTATCTTTAGCTCTCCTCTTCGATCACATACCCCAAATACACCAAAGAATATTGTGCAAACTTGGTGAGCACCAGTATTGCAGCAAGAATGCTACAACTCCTAGGCTTCCAACTTTACTTTTATCAACCCAGTAGTTCATAACAAACTTGGAAGCGTCAGTGTTGTATACACAAGTACTAGTTCTCACTATAGGTTATCGCTTGGTCAGCCGGCGCAAGATCACTAGATGCTCGAGCCAACTTCTATAGACTTTAGAAGAAGCTCTATGTGTGATGAAAGGAAAGAAAGATTACTCTACAGAAGCTATTCTACTTGTATAAAGGAAAAAGACTGGAATGCAAAGCAAAACCTAGTAAACCCTAATTAACAAGTTAATTCTACTTTTGAAAAAACACTATGAAAACCATGAAAGAAATGCCATTACCTACTCAAGAAAGTAAACACCATCTAACCATGCTATTTCTGGGAGTAAATAAGCAAAAAACATATTTTTGGATTTTTATGTGTTTTTATGTGAATTTGACATGCATCTAATTTATTGTGTGTCAGTGTGGTAGCGAACAGGTCGCATTAAAGGGTGGTTTTGGAGCTTGGGAGGATGTAATATGGTGTGGATGGGTCCTAGGAGGTCTTAGGTGGCCTTCTGGAGGCTTTTCCTAAGCTCACGTTCAAAATAAAGCCTACAAGAAAAACTACAGGACGACACAGGAAAATTACATGAGGAAAACAGGGTAATTACAAGAGGCCTACAGGAGGAGGTCGAGAGCAATTTCCATTGTTTTGAGGATGTGAGAGTGGGTGGAAGGGGTGGATGAAGGTTGGAATGAGGTGTTAGGGCACCTAAGGTCTACCATGAATCACCAGGAGAGAGAAAGATGATTGGGTTTGCCCAAGGAGAGAGGAAGAAGTTCTATGAAAAGTGAAGGAAACTAGGGCAGAATTGAGGTGAGGCTTGGGAGACCTATAGGACATGGATCAGATGGAGAGGGTGATTTCTGGTAAGCTGGCCTACTTTTGGAAGAGATCTGCTACACAAAAATTTCCAATCAACCAAGAAAATCAAGCAACTAATGAAATGAGTGTATCCTAGAAAAACAGAGTTTTTCATTCAAATGACATAAACTATGCTAAATAGAAGGAAATGCTGGGAAATACTGTAAGAAAGGAAGCATGCAAAAGGACTATTGTAAATCAAGAAGTGAACTTGATGGAGAAGATATAAAGCAAAGAAAAAATGGACCATTAATCTACTACAAAGCTGCAAACACTAGAAGTCCTATGAATGAGGAAAATCTATGTTTTTGGGGCAGCAAGAGAGTCTTTGCCTCAAATCATGGTCCCAAAGGGAGGAAGAGAGGCCAAGGCACTGTTGCTAGCCTTTTGGATATTCTCTGATCACTGCTTAACCTGCTATAGAAAGCGCAAATGGAAGCAAACTACTAAATCATCAAAAGCAACCTATTCTAAACCATAAAAGAAATACATATAACAACAAACTAATCTACAACTGAAGCAAAGCATACAAATACAAGTAAAGAGGAGCTTGGCTACTTGGATTGGGCCCTAAACCAAGGGCTTCAACCCTCTAAGGTAACTTAGTGCTAGCTCAAAAACGATTCCATCTTCATTATCAAAACAATAGCAAGATTACATAAAATTGTAACAAAATAATGAGCTCGAAATTTGAGTAGAGTTTACATAAACAAAAAATCTGACCCTAGTGAGGCCCTAGGCCTATCTACTTATACAAATGAAGCTACCAACATCTTCCTTAAAATCAAGGAGGCTTGGCTCCCAAAATTCGAGATAACTATCAGTCATCCTCCACTTGCTCAGTTGCCTTCTAGTGCATGATTCAGCTGCTTTTACTCCAAGTTGAATGAAGGGGAATTCGAAGTGAGGAGTAATAAATGAGGGAGATTCCCTCCTATAAGTTCTCTACTCTATCGAAATTGAGTTACTGCTACCATTTGACCACTGGATCCTTGACTTTGACCTCTAAATCCATCAATAATCTACATTAAATACATGTTAGAACACATGGCATAATAACTAACTCAACTCACCCTATAAGCATAAATATAATTAGAAAATCATACAATAAACTAAGAGAATAGTTGATTTGGCTAGGTTAGGAGGTAAAATGAGCCCATATAATTACCCATTTACGAGGCTCATCATCACCCCCCCACTGAAGGTGTTGTTCATCCTCTAAGCAACCTAGTCAACCTCCTCATCTTTTATGGCCCTAGTGGCCTCCCTAGCATCCCAAGCCTCTGTTGTGGTCTGCTTATGTTCTCCATAAAATCCCGCCTTTCCGTCTTTGTCCTTCCATTGCTCCTCCTCTTCTTCTTCTCTTTTGCCTTCCAGCATGTCTAATAGGAGTGGGGGTCTGAGTTTGAGGCCAATCTAGTTGACCTTCAACCTTTGCATTGAGCACTTGTACATTGGCACTCTTTTCAATGCCTCCTTTATCTTCATGGGGGATGGTATTCCCTGATCTGCAAACTGTGAGGTAAGGTGTTCCTTATTCTCATACATGCATGCACACAATCATCCCCAAGTAGCCTTTGCATATCTTGAAAGTGTGCAATGGCTTGTGCCTGATTGGTTAGATATTTAGGGGCAATCTGAGGGTCATTAGCAAGCAGGTTGTGTCTGCTAATGAGTGCCATAGGATCTGATGGCTCAACTCTTATCATTAATGGCTCATTCTACTCTTTTATCATCAATCTTTTCATTTCTGCTGCCCTCAATTCTTCATGGTTCATCCATGAGGCCATGGCCATTAATTGCAGGTCCCCTAGCTTGGAATTGGGGTCCCACACATTCATGTCTGTGAGGGCCATGTTGTGTAGGTAGAACTCTTCCATCTTTGCCTCTTTTTCTCCTTCTTCTGTCTCTTTAACTTTTACCACCTCTGTTTCTTTTCCTTCCCCCTTCCTTTCTTGCTCTACTATGTCTCCATTGGCTTTATCTTCTCCTCCTTGCTATTCTTCCTCCTCATTGCCAATAGGACTGACATCATAGGTTAATGCTTTTATGTCATCCTCAGCTGTCATATTTCGGAAAACTTCCCATGCTATAGGGAGTGTAAAGGTATGGAGGGCTTCCTCTACTAGGATTTTGATTAAGCCCTGGCTAGCTAACTGCCCTAAATTTCCTGCTTGAACCTTGGTGCTAGATTCAATGAAGGACTGAAGGAGAAAGTAAGGGATACTAATCTTTTGAGGTGCTGGAGTATCCATGCCATACCTCAAGTCATGGAGGATTCTAAAATGATATCCATAGACAATGTTGTGCCTCCCCTCACAGGAAATGTATTTGATTACTTGGTAGCTAACCTCATCCCAGGGATATGGTATACTAGCCCTTCTAATTCCATTTTTATCTTCAACAGGGGTTTCATTATTTTGGAAAAATTTCTTCTTGGCAGCCTGGCCAATTGGTTTCTCATCTTTACTCCAAGGCAGCCCAAGAGGAAGGGTAGTGACCCTACTGATGAATTCAGGGGTTATTTCCATGGAGAGGCCTGTAATGGTTACATTAGCAAATTCTTGGGCAATTTCATCATCAAACCCTCGAAATTTCTCAAAGAAATTCATCTAGTTTTCCCTTGTGAATATGTCCACCACTTGAGGATGTGCATGGAGCCTAGTGGAGTTAGTGGGCTCCTTTCTCATAAACCCTCCTGTCATACTACTTGTACTTTTTTAAAACCCAAATATGGAGGTGGAGACAAAGAGTTTTGAGAAAAATTAAGAAAACAAAGGAGACTATGTTTTTTTTAAATAAACAGAAAATTTTTATGTATTTTTTTCCCTCCTAAAGACTTATTTCATCCTCAAATTTAGACCACTTCTTTTATATATTGATATTCAACAGGGGGAATGCATGAACCCTACCTCTTCAGACTAAAATTCATGCTAAAAATCGTGTTTTATCCCTTCAAAATGACTCACCGCCCCTCCTGTAGAAGCCCACTATCCCTCCTGTAGATTTCCTGTAGGTGCTCCTGTAGAAAACACCGAGAGCAAAGATAGGGAGGAAATCGATGGAGGATGGTGGTTACGAGGCTGTGGGGCCAAAAGAAGACTGTTGTGGCTGAGTTACGGGAGAAAATGAAGAAAAGGTGGTGAGAATGCGTGGGGAGGAGTGCTCATTTCTTTTTATGGCTATTTTTGGGTATGAGTGCTGAGCTGGAAAGGTGTTCATTGGCCATATTTGAACCGTTGGTCCCCACCTGCTTGCTCATCATGGCTCCTCCTTGTAATCATCCCTCATTATTGCATCAGATTTCACACTTCCTCCCACTACCTATCCTTGGCATCTTGTGCTTGAGTTGACTATGCACACGTGTGGGTGACATCTCGGATAAGTGGAGTCAACTAAATGAAGGTGGCCAAGTTAACTAGCCACCTTTCCCTTGTTCAATCTCAACGATCTCGTTGCCTTTGTATGATCTCTAATTACACAAATGCAAATAGAGGAGTGACTTAGTTACTTACTTATGATCCGAGTGTATTTGTTGTGAGGTGTTATGGCTTTCTCTGCTGCATGCCTTCGTTTACCTTTATGCATGCTGTCTCTGCTTGCTGATGTGTGGTTGTGTGATTGTGCTGGTTCTTCTCTTGCTGGAGCTGAGCTACATGTTCCTTTTCAACCTTCATGTGTGCACTCTCTTGCTGTTGGTGCTGGACTTCTATGGGAGCAACTGCTACAAGAATTCCTACAGGAGCTCCTATAGCTACTTCTCCCTGGAAACTTTAGCTTTTCCTTGTGCTTGGAGCTCGAGAATAATTCCAGAGGTGTCATGAATGATGGAGGGGTAATAGGTAAGCTTTAGGTGAATTTTTTGGTGCCTTTTCCATTTTTTTATTTTTTTATTTTTCAAACTGGAAAACTGTTTTTCTATGTTTTTTTCTTGGACATGAAAAAATATGATGCTTGGGGTGTGATGCAGGCTTGGAAATGATGGCAAGGAGGCTTGAAGGTGGTAAGAAGGATGATTAGTTCCTCATGAAGCTCTCCTAGTCCCTCAAACTGCCTTTTGTAGACACTTTCAGCTCTCTATAACTCCTACAGTAGCCTCCTGTAGAAAACATAGAGCCTCCTATAGAAAACATAGTTTTGGAAGAAAACGGTGCAGTGGGGTGAAAGAGATGCCAAAAATGATGGAGGAAGGTTTGGAGAAGATGAGATGGATGTTGGTATGAATGTCGGGGTTCCTTTGACACCTTCTTCTACTCCCTGTAGTCCTCTTGCAAACCTGCAATGCAATAAAAATTCTTTTTTTTTTTTTGAAAACAACCAGGGCGCCTCAGAGAGGTTTTCACCTTAATTGCCTGCCTTGGGCACATCCAAGGAGGTTTTCACCCAAGGATCTTATTATTTTTCCATTTTTTTTGACATCACTGGGCTGCCTAGAAGAGGTTTTGAACCCAATGATGCGACTGAAGCACCTCATGGAGGTTTTCACTTGAGTCCTTATTTTTTTATTTTTTCTTTTCTTCAGTGAGTGGGTGAAGTGGAAGCTAAGACATGCTCCACTACCATCATTGTTTTACTCAAATCTTCAATAAACTCTTGCTTGAAGAGAGGTTACTTGTAGGCTTTCAATCGATGTCCATTGACAAGCATGGGGATGGCTTAATCATCAATGGTTCTGATCAGAACTGAACCATTGTCATTGCATTTCTTCACAGTGTAGGGTCCCAGCCATCTTGTCCTCGTCTTGCCTCTGAAATCCTTATATCTTGAATCATAGAGTAGTGCCAAATCTCCCTGTTGGAATTGCTTCTCCTTGGTATTTTTGTCATGCCATATCTTTCTTTGAAGCTGAACTACCTCTGTATGGAGAAGGGCCTGTAATCTGTATTCATCCAATCCATTGAGCTAAAGTAATCTCTCTTTCTATGCATGGTTGAGGTCTAGGTCCAACTGAGATGCCATCCTTAAGGTACTAAATTCAAACTCTATTGACAGCAAAGCCTTCTTCCCATAGACTAGTTCATAGGGTGTGAACACAATGGTGGTTTTCCATGTTGTGTTGTAGGCTGAAGTGGCCTCAACTGATCTGTCTACCCAGTCTTTTCTGCTGCTACTCACTACCTTGGTTAGGATCCCTTCCAATGCTCTGTTAGTGACCTCCACTTGCCCATTGGCTTGTGGATGATAAGGGGTGGAAGTCATGTGCTTGATCTTATGATGTGTGAGCAGGTATTCAATTAGGTTGGAAGTGAACTGACTGTCTTGTTCTGTGACCAACTCTCTCAAAAACCCGAACTTGTAGAATATGTTTTCTCTCAAAAACTCAGCTACTTTTTCTTCTATTGCTGCTTTGATTGCTTTTGTCTCTGCCCAAATTTTCAGGTAATCAGTGCACACAATGATGTACTGCTTCTGTTTTGAAGGGGGGTTGATAGGCCCCACAAAGTCCATGCCCCACTTCTCAAATGGCTCAAAGGTCACTTGAGGTTGCATGGGCATTTCATCCTTTGGAGTGGGTCTCCCCATCCTTTGAGACCAATCACACTGGCTCATGTATCTCCTCACATCCTGATGAAGAGTGGGCCAGTAGTAGTGATCCGAATTGGATCCATAAAGAATGATCAACATAACTATGGCTGTACCAAATCGGGACAGACTTCGAAGAATTAATAGCAGCGATAAAAGACACCTCTAAATCAGTGGTAGTTGGTAGCCAGTGTGGAATGATGAAGACCTCAGTCAAAGTGCACTGACCGAGGCCCATGGAGACTACACATGAGGCGAAATTAGCCCCTGGGAGGCCCGGATCGGGAAATGGAAGGAGTTTTTGATGCGCGATTAGCGCTTAGCACTTAGCGCTAATCGCGAATCGCTGGGAAAAAACCCTAGAAATGGAGGGGCCCCGAGTGCTTGGCCGCATGGGATCCGGGAAAATCGTGGGGAAAAAGGCTAAAGGAAAAGGCGAGACCCGCGCTCCAAAAATCAGCGGTATTGATCGGGGGCACCCTCGGGCGGTAAAAAGTTCTAGCGAAAACGGAGCGATTCCACTCAACGCCCGACACGTTGCAAGAGGAGGAGAGAGAAAAGCGCCTCTCATCTCGCGCTAACTGTCGAGCAAGTCAACTGCACGAAATGAGTGAATGGCGTCGGATCTGGGGGCTCCAGATCTAACGGCTGAGATCGTGCCCGATGGAGAAGACAGAATTGATGGGGGATTAAGCCGTGATATGAAATAATTTGAAGTCCTCTTTGACTGCCAAGGTGGCAGGTGACTCGTTCCATAATGTAATTGAAGAAAAAAACCAACGAAGCAAGCTGGCGTAGTTCATAGGAGGACACGTGGCCGCTCCCTATGAGTCTGATGATGACGCCAAGACAAGGAACTCCAAGCGAAGCTGTAACAGGTGATCCGATGGAGTTGGAAGAGGAATTGAACAACCATGAGCTCGAGTAGCTTTAAATCCATGCATAACCAGTAGAAGGGGATACACCCACACACACACACGGAAGAATAGAGAAAACAGACAGAGAGAGGAAAAGAAACAGTGAGAAGACAGAGGGCCGAGCTGACCAAAGGCAGCATCGAGCACCAGAGGACTTGAAGAATTCGAGCCATCCCTGAATGGGATCTATCAGGACCGAGCACCACATCAAGCTCCTTCCATTTTAGACCCGAGAGGTCAAAAAGCTAGTAAGGCCAAGAGTCTGTGTACTCTAGTGGCTTGGGAAACCCAAGAACCACCCTGCCAAGCTATCTTGTGACAGGAGACTCATATTGAGCTCCTTCTTTGTAATTCTCTTCCTTAAGACACAATAAAAGAAGGCCACCAATGAAAGTTGGACTGGAGATGTAGCCCTGGAGGATAGGGTGAACTCCTTATTAATTTCTTCTGTTCTTATATTTGCTTACTGTATTTCTCTGTTGTCTTCCATTTTCAAGTGTCTATGTATCTGCAATCTGATCGATCCATTACTAAATATCTTAGACACACACCAGCACATGAGTCTGTAATACCTCCATTTAATAATTCTTAACTAAGATCACTCATAGGGTGATTATCAGATCAAGTGGTATCAGAGCTCTAGGCTATAAGATTAGACAAGCTTGTGTTCGTTTAGTTGTTGAATGCTCACTAGATCGAATCTAAAATTAGGAGAATGAGAGTTGGTCGAAACTAATCCTGAGATTGGGAGAGTCTATCCTCAGAAGACCATGTCAGAGGAAGGTTCTATGGGCCAGACCCTCAATTCATAGAGAGTTTCCTAGCTATAGAGTCTATGGTAGAAGAAATATATAGGGACTTTAGAAAGCATAAGGATGAAGGTTCATCTGTCTCTAAATAAGATAAAGAAGAAGATGAATCTCATTCCCATGACCACTCAAAAGGAAAAGGGAAACAGGAAAACTTTCTCACACCTCCTAATAGCCCTGTGCATAATAAGAAAGCATCTTTGATCAAGCTAGGTGTTAAATTCGATTTGCCTATATATGATGGAGAGCTAAATGTTGAAAAGTTGGAAAATTGGATTAGACAAATTAATGTGTATTGCAGAGTGCAGAACATCGACTCAGACAAGAGAAAAATTCAGCTGGCAAGCCTATGCCTAGGAGGCACTGCCTTGGTTTGGTGGGAAGGCAGAACCCAAGCTGACATGAAAAGACATGGTAAGACTATCTCTGTTTGGAGTGAATTTGTTTCTTCCATTAAGAAGCAATTCTATCCATTGGCCTACATGCAACAAGCCATGATGAGTTGGCAAACTCTTCGGCAGTTGAAAGGGCAAAGTGTGCAAGGGTACACTCAAGAATTTATAAAGAGAGCATTGATTCTAGGGATCTCATTAGACTCACCAGAGACTCTTTTGAAGTATATTGGTGGTCTACACAACTACATGAGGCATACCATCCTCATGTTTAATCCCACTAGTACAGATGAGGTATCTGTACAAGCTACTCATTTAGAGGCTAGAGGAAAGAATGGAAATCCAGAAGTTGGGGGACCTTCCCGACCCACTACAAGCAAGAGCAAGGAGAAAAGAAAGTAGAAGTGGAAATAAAGGAAGGCTAACATTGCACAGAAAAGCAAAGCTTCATGCACTCACTGTAAAGAGGATGGGCATGATGATGAGCACTGTTAGATTCTGCATCCAGAGGTAAGACCTAAGAAGTTCGAGGGCAAGAAGAAGAAGATTGTTGTAGCTATTTAGACAGATTTGGGGTAGACTTGGGAGATGAAACAATCATTGCAGCCACAGGTATAAAAGGTAAGAGTTCTAAAGCATCTACTAGTAATTCTGATCAATCTATTATTGATGAAGAACATGAGAGAAAAAGACATGAGCTTTTCCATATTCGAGTTGTTTCCAAACATCAAAAGATTAATACTTTTTTTGATAGTGGCTCACAAGTAAATTTGACTTCTAAAGCAATTGTAAAGAAATTGAGATTAGCAACTACACCTCACAAGAAACCATACCCATTAGGATGGTTGAATGATAAAGCACAACTACAAGTGACTAGATAGTGCAAAATCAAGTTTTCTTTTGGGTTAGCATTTGTAGATGAGGTTGAGTTAGACATAATTCCTTTGGATATATGTAGAATTGTTTTAGGGAGTCCTTACTTGTATGATAGAAAGGCTATTTTCTATAGGGCTGATAACAAGTATCTACTTGTTAAAGATGGAATCGAATACTTTGTAAGAGCTCATAAGCTCAAGAATAATTATACTCTCATAAAATTAGGGCAGATGAAAAGAATGATAATTTCATGCAAACAATTCTTACTAATGGTTGTAAAGGAAAAGAAACCTGATAAAACCAATGTATTTGAGGGCTGTAATTCTAAGCAGCGAGCCAATATAGAAAAGATTGTTTCAAAGTATGATGTTATGTTTCAAGAACCTAAAGGTCTACCACCCAAAAAGGAAATAGTACATGATATTATTTTGCAGCAAGATTCTCCATTGCCTAACATTGGAATGTACAGGTTGTCTGCTTTAGAGAATACTGAAATCAAGAAGCAGGTGTAGGAGTTCCTCAAGAAGGGCTTCATCAGGCCTAGCACATCACCATGTGGGTCACCAATCATTTTGGTGAGAAAGAAAGATGGCTCGTGGAGAATGTGCATTGACTACCGAGCACTGAATAAGATAACAATCAAAAATCATTACCCCCTTCCTCGCATAGATGATCTTTTAGATAAATTGAAGGAAGTTGTTTATTTCACCAAGCTATACTTGCACAGTGGATACCATCAAGTCAGAGTTGCAGAGCAAGATGCATGGAAGATTTCTTTCAAAACAAAGCAGGGATTGTATGAGTGGCTGGTTATGCCTTTTGGCTTGACCAATGCCCCTGCTACTTTCATGAGATTAATGAATGATGTACTCAGACCTTTTCTTGATGATTTTGTTATTGTATATCTGGATGACGTTCTGATTTTTAGTAAAACGTGGGAGGAACACTTAAAGCATGTTAAGCAGACATTAGATGTTTTGAAAAGAGAAAAAAATTATGTTAAACTCTCCAAATGTGAATTTGGCAAAACCTCTCTAAATTATTTGGTTCATATAGTAGGGCGTGGTGAATTGAAAATAGATCCCTATAAAGTGGAAATCATGGTAAACTAGCCTAAACCCAAGTCTGCTACAGAAGTGAGAAGCTTCTCAGGAGCAGCACAATATTGGAGAAAGTTCATCTCTAACTTTTCCTCAATTGTAGCTCCCTTACATGCTTTGACAGGATTGAACAAGGTGTTTCAGTGGGGAGGCAAACATCAGAAAGCCTTCGACACCTTGAAAGAAAATATTAGTACAACACCTGTACTAGCACTGTTTGATCTACAAAGAACATTTGAGATCCAAATAGATGCCAGTGACTATACCATGGGAGTAGTGTTGACACAACATGGTAAACCCATATGTTATCATTCTAAGACTTTTAATTTTGCAGTAGTTAACTATCCTACATATGATAAAGAATTGTATGCATTAGTTCAGAGTGTGAAAAAGTGGAAACATTACTTAATGGGCAAAGAGAGAGTAATACGTATTGATCATCAACCACTTCAATATCTACACTCCCAAACTAAATTGCAGCAATCAAGGCATTACAGGTGGATGGGTTTTCTACAACAGTTTCATTTAGTCATCAGATATAAAAAGGGCATACATAACAAAGTTGCAGACATGTTATCTAGACCCATTATAAATGCATCTACTATACTTAAGCATATTTTGTACTACATGAAAGCTACATTGAACAATATGCTCAAGATATAGACTTTAAAGATGTATATGCAACTTTGATTCAAGGAAAAAGGGTAGAAGAATTGGATTATCATGTGAAGGACCAACTCTTATATCATTGTGGGAAACTCCGCATTCCACAAACAGAGAGAGTAAAGATAATTCGAGAGGCACACACTTCTCTAATATCAGGTCACTTTGGGGTAAGTAAAACAGTTGCACAGCTGCAAATATTTTGTTATTGCCCAAAAATGAATGAGACAGTTTCTAGATATGTGAGAGGGTGTACTATGTGTGCCAAAAGCAAGCCCAATAATAGAAAGCTAGGCCTGTACACTCCATTACCAGTTCCTTCTCACCCTTGGGAAAGTGTTTCCATGGATTTTGTTGGAGGACTGCCTAAGTCTAGAAAAGGTCATGATTATCTGTATGTGGTTGTGGATAGGCTCATCAAAATGTGCATTTTGATACCTTGTAACAAGAAGATTACAGCTGAAAAAACTGCAAAACTATTCTTTAAATATGTATGGGTTCATTTTGGGTTACCCACTTCTATTGTATTTGATCGAGACACCCAATTTGTGGGGAAGTTTTGGTCAAGTCTGAGGGAGCTAATCGATACCCAACTGAAGAAAAGCACAACTTTTCATCCACAAACCGATGGCCAGATAGAAGTAGTTAACAGGACAATGATCCAGCTACTCAGAGGATATTGCAGCAAACATCCTAAGCTTTGGGATGAACACTTGTGTTATGTGCAGCATGCTTACAACAGAGCAAAACATTCTTCTACACAGAGATCTCATTTTCAAACCTATTTTGGTTTCAGACCAGGTCTTCTTTGGATTTTATCTTTGGTAAAGATACCACCGTTAATGGACATAGTGATGTGGACAAGGCAACTAGGTTCATCGAACAAATCCAAGAGATCCACCAGGCAGTACAGGAACAATTGGAAAGGAGCCAAGCCAAATACAAAGCAAGGCATGACAAGCATCGGGTGGAGCATAGTTTCCAAGTTGGTGACCAGGTCTGGCTGTATATCAGCAAGGATAGGATGCAAGGTGAAGGTAAAAATCTAAAGCCTATCAGGTACTGACCTTTTAGGATACTTGAGAAGATTGGTGAAAATTCTTTTCGCCTTGATCTATTAGCTTACATGCACATCTACTCAGTCGTAAATGCAGATTGCTTGAGATTGTTTGAACCTTCAATGATTGAGGATCCTAAAGAGCAAAGTCAATTTCCTTCTATTGATGACCTACTAACTAAATATCTAAATGAATTTCAGGAAGACATAGTCTTGGATAGGAAGGTGAGGACAACACGCAGAGGAAATGTCGAGTACCTTCGGATCGGACTCAAAGGTTCGAAGCCGAACAGTGCAAAGTGGATTGAGATTGGGCAAGTGAGACAACAATATCCTCACTTAGTTGATACTTGAAAAACCAACTTTTGGTGGTCCAAAAGCTTTTCAGTGGGAAGGTCGTGATCTAAATTGGATCCATAAAGAATGATCAACAGAACCATGGCTGTACCAGGTCGGGACAAACTTCGAAGAATTAAGAGCAGTGATCAAAGACACCTCTAAACCAATGGCAGTTGGCAACCAGTGTGGAACGACGAGGACCTCGGTCAAAGCGCACTGACCGAGGCCCATGGAGACTGCGCAGGAGGTGAAATTAGCCCCCTGGGAGGCCCAGATCGGGAAACGGATGGAGTTTTTGATGCGCAATTAGCACTTAGCGCTTAGTGCTAATCGTGCATCGTTGGGAGAAAACCCTCGAAATGGAGGGGCCCCGAGCGCTTGGTCGCATGGGAGCCGGAAAAACTGTGGGGAAAAAGGCTAAAGGTAAAGGCGGGACCCGCGCTCCAAAAACTGGCAGTATTGATCGGGGGCACCCTCGGGCGGTAAGAAGTTTTGGCGAAAACAGAGCGATTCCACTCACTGCCTAATGTGTGGCAAGCAAAGGAGAGAGAAAACCACCACTCATCGCGCGCTAACGGTCGAGCAAGTCAACCGCACAAAACGAGCGAATGGCGTCAGATCTGGGGGCTCCAGATCTAACGGATGAGATCGCGCTCGATGGAGAAGACGGAATTGACGGGGGATTAAGCCGCGATGTGAAATAATTTGAAGTCTACTTTGACTGCCAAGGTGGCGGATGACTCGTTCTATAATGTAACTAAAGAAACGAACTGATGAAGCAAGTTGGTGCAGTTCACAGGAGGACACGTGGCCGCTCCTTGTGAGTCTGATGATGACACCGAGACAGGGAACTCCAAGCGAAGCTGTAGCAGGCGATCTGACAGAGTTGGAAGAGGAATTGAACAGCCATGAGCTCGAGTAGCTCTAAATCTATGCACAGACCAGCAGAAGGGGATACACCCACACACACATGGAAGAACAGGGAGAACAGACAGAGAGAGCAAAAGAAGTAGTGAGAAGACAAAGGGCCGAGCTGACCAAAGGCAGCATCGAGCACCAGAGGGCTTGAGGAATTCGAGCCATCCCTAAAGGAGATCTGTCAATACTGAGCACCACATCGGGCTCCTTCCATTGTAGACTCGACAGGTCAAAAAGCTGGTAAGGCCAAGAGTCTATGTACTCTAGTGGCTTGGGAAACCCAAGAACCACCATGCCAAGCTATCCTGTGACAGGAGACTCATATTGAACTCCTTCTTTGTAATTCTCTGCTTTAAGACACAATAAAAGAAGGCCACCACTGAAAGTTGGACTGAGATGTAGCCCTATAGGATAGGGTGAACTCCTTATTAATTTCTTATGTTCTTATATTTGCTTACTGTATTTCTCTGTTGTCTTCCATTTTCAAGTGTCTATGTATTTTCAATCTAATCGATCCATTGCTAAATAACTTAGACACACACCAGCACATGAGTCTGTAATACCTCCATTTAATAATTCTTAACTGAGATCACTCATAGGGTGATTATCAGATCAAGTATCCTACTTGCAATATCTTGAAGGCAGTACTTTTTGCTGCAAAATGACCTCCACAAGGCCCATCATGACAGGTCAGGAGGATGTTAAAGACTTCCTCCTCCCTAACACATCTTCTCAAGATCTGATTTGGGCCAAGTTTGAAGATATTTCCCCCAATCCATGTGAAAGGGGTGCTTTTCCTTACTATCTTTCTCTTCTCTTTTGAGAATAGGTGTGGTGGGAACTATGATGAAACCAAGTAGTTTGCTATATTAGAAAACCATGGAGAGACTACTGATATAGCAAATAGGTGTTCATCTGGAATTTCGTCATCCACTGTTCCTTCTTCATCTATAGGCAAATTTACTCTAGACAAAAAGTCAGCAACAACATTCTCTTTACCAGGCTTATCAATAATGGTCAAATCAAACTACTGCAGTAAAAACAACCATCTAATAATGCGAGCATTTACACCTGGTTTGTTCATTAAATATCTAACCGCGACATGATCATTGTGCATAAATGTTTGATAACCTATGATGTAATGTCTGAACTTGTTTAAGGAATGCACGACAGCTAGGAGTTCCTTCTTGGTCACTGTATAGTTTAACTTTGCCTTTGACAAGTTTTTGCTTATAAAGTATATGGCATAAGGTAACTTTTCATCAATTTGTCCTAAGGCTGCTCCTATTTCTTTGTTTGAGGCATATGTGTGAATGTGAAAGGGTAGGGCCCAGTTTAGGCCTCTGAAAATTGGAGCAGTCACTAGCTTGCTCTTCAAGGTATCTAGGGCTTCTTGACAGTTTTCCGACCATATGAACTCAACATCTTTTCCTAAGAGGCCAAACAAAGGAGAGGCTATCTTGCTGAAGTCTTTAATGAATCTCTTGTAATATCTAGCTAAGCCTAGTAAACTTTTGATATCTCTCACCTTTTGAGGAGGTGGGACCCTTTGGATGATGGCAATTTTGTTGGGGTCCACCGACAGTCCTTGTTGAGATATTGCCTGACCTAGCATGGTCCCTTCAGTCATCAAGAATTCACACTTTTCTAGACTAAGGGATAGGTTCATCTTAATACAATTATCTAGAGCTTTTCCTAGGTTAGATAAATATTCCTGAAAGTCAGAGCCATGAGGAGTAAAATCATCCATGTATATTTCTACTACATCATGAACCAGTTCAAAAATATATTCAATATCGCTCTTTGGAAAGTGGTTGGAGCATTGCACAAACCAAAAGGAAGGACCCGGTATGCAAAGGTACCCCAAGGACAAGTGAAAGTGGTCTTATCTTGGTCTTCTGGGATGATTTGAATCTGATTGTACCCGCTAAACCCATCTAGGAAAGAGAAAAACTTTTTCCCTGCTAGGCCGTCTAACACTTGATCTATGGAAGGTAAAAGAAAATGGTCTTTTTTAGTGGCTTTGTTCAATTCCTGATAGTCACCACAAATTCTCCACTTACCATTTTTCTTTGGCACTAGCACCAAAGGAGAGACCCGTTCACTGTCAGAAATGGGATAGATGAATCTTGCATCAAGCAATTTCTGCAGTTCTTCCTTAACAATATCTTTAAGTGTTGGGTTCATCCTCCTTTGAGGCTGCCTGACTGGCTTGCAATCTTCCTTGATGTATATCTGATGAGTTCATATTGAAGGGTGCACTCCCTTCATCTCCTTATAACTCTAGGCAAAGACATCTAAATGTTTTCTCAGTAGGCTTCATAGCTCCTTGTCCTGGGAAGTAGATAGGGATGGATTGATTTTCAATGTTCTTTCTGGGCCGAAATATATATTTTTGACATAGAGAGAAGTAGGGTCAGCCACACAGAGATTAGTTGAGGGGTTGTTCGAGGTTTATCTTACTATGTCTTCTAATGGTGATATAATGGGAGGTGGATTCTGAATCAAATTTTCAATCATATCATCCTCATCTTGTAGTTCCCCCCATGGTGAGTTCTAATACACAAATAGGTGCAGAATAAACTTCATCCTCATATTTCTCCTCCAACCAAAGAGGTAGATCATGTTCTAGCAGGGGTTGGGCAGGAGGATATAGGGTTAACGGCTTAGACATGTGCCCATTCCTTATGGTCATGTTCCCAGCTCGGCAGTTGATGTAGGCATCAGTCGTAGCCAACCAAGGTCTTCCCAGATTGAGAGGATACCCAGTGAGCTTTGCCTTTGGTTGGAGAACCAAGAAATCAGCAGGTTACTCTCAAGAATCAACGGAGACCATCACATCCTCCACAATCCCCTCAGTGGTCATGGTGGAGCGGTATACTAGCTGCAGCATTGTCGTGGTCTTCCTCAAGGAGCCCTGGAGGTTAAGTTTGAGCATTGTGTCCTTTGTCATCACATTAATCGCAGCTCCCAGATCAATCAAGGTATGTGGGACCATTGTGCCATTGATGTGGACATCAACTATTGGGCTTCCAGGATCCAGATATTTTGGATAGATTATCTTCCACAACATCAGGTCGGACAATTGTCCTATGACATTGATGGTTGGGGCATCTCTCTTGTGCCTTCCTAGATGCTTAAATCACTTCTCTTTGATCAACCTATTGTAGATAGGCACATCTTTTATGGCTTGGAGAAGATGTATCTTCACACATAAGTGTTTCAATTCTCCCAAGAGTTCAGTCTCTTCTAGGGTAGGCTAGATTGTCATGGATAGTCTCTTAGGAAAGGGTGGATTTGCTTTAGGTTCTCTTTCCTCTTTATCTTCCTCAACCTCCCTGGGTGGTGGCTGGCTATCTGGGAGAACTTTCCTAGATCGCAAGTTAATTTCTTGAATCTCCACAACATAAGTTGGGCATGATGGTTCCCCACTATACACTTGTTGAGTTGGTTTGTTGTTCAGGTTCGGATTTGGCTGGGCAGGAATTTGGGGTTGCCTTTGTGGAGCAGAAGGTAATGGTTGTGGTTGGGTAGGTGGTGGAGGCAGAAGAGTGGGAAGAGAGTTGTATTGGGGGCTCCACACCTGATGAGGTGCATTCCACTAAGGTTGCGGCTAAGCATAGGATTGAAATGAATGGGCGGCTAGTTGGGCATGATATTGAGATGGGAAAGACCAAGGAGGAGGCATGGACCAGGAAGGATGAGCAGGGGGCCCCAAGAAGGTATGGAGGTGACTTGGTTGGGGTTGTAGTATTCCTGAGATGTCGCTTGCATCCCCTGCTGGTATGGTCTAGGTCCATGCGGTCTCCTTTGGTTTATGTAATAGATCTGTTCAGTGACTCCTTTGGCCCCTTGGTATAAAACTTTAAGTCTAGGCAAGGAAGGGCACTTATCTGTAGAATGATTTTCTTCACAGACTGAACAAACCTCTATAGAGTTCAATGGGCATTTGTTCCTAGGATGCCTCCCAGTGCATCTAGGGAAAAAAAATGGCCAAAGCCCTCTTTGCTTCCTCTTGTTTCCTTTTGGTATGTAAGGTATCCATTTGTATGGAAAGAGTCTGCAACATCTCACTCTTGATGTCTTCCAGCATGTTTCCAATTTCACCTTTAATGGATGAATTGGAAGAAGGGGTACTGGCTATGGGTTGACTCCTCGTACCTTTCTTTCTAGCTACTCTAGAATGGTTTCTAAAAATAGTCTTTATGTCCTCATAGGATAGTTGGTAGATGTCTCCCCTAGCCAGTAGATGGAGGGTGTCTAAAAGGTCTTCCCGAATTCCCCTAAGTAGGACCAACTTCAAAGACTCAGGGTCAAGTTTACACCTGACCCTTTTGTAATTAAGTTGGAACCTCTATTCATAATATTCCAGGGACTCATCACTTCCCATGGTCATTCGAAAGATTTCTTCTTTAGTATCTTTTGACCTACAATAGTCTCAATACTTGTTGTTAAAGGCCTACTGCATTTGAGCCCAAGTTGTGATGTTGTCCAGGTAATCCCATGAACCAGCGCAGTGCTACATCTTTTAGAGTAGAAGGGAATAGTTTCAATTTTTTCTCGTCTTCTGCATAGTCATAACTTCGACAAATGACAACAAACTCAAACAAGAAGGTGTCAGGATCTTCTGTAGTCAGACCATGGAAATGAGGTAGGGCTGAAGGGCTTATATTCTTCATTTTGGTGTCCCCATTGGTCTTCCGAATGGGAAAGGTACCCTCTATTCTTTTTCCATTTCCCCTAGCATTTCTGTTTTCAGCCATTGGCTCAGAAGGAATGTTTTCTTCTTCTTCTTCCCCTATAGGTTCTTCAAATATGTCTAGTTGTTCACCTAAGGGTTATTCTTGATTGCAACCACTGAAGAAGAGAGAAGGTTGGTTGTGTGAAGCAATGGGGGTGTTGGGTAAAAATTTCCCTGAGTTATCTATATTCCTACGAGGCATGAAAGGAAACATTTTTGGTTGGTTTTTTGTTTCTTTTTCCCCACAATGATAGTACCTGTAGAAACTAGAATTGTGGTTGAACAAAACAAATTGAAACTAGCTAAAATGGACTTGCTGAATGGAAATTTGCAGAATTGTAAAGGAAAGCAAGGAAATGCAGAACTTGAAAGAAAAGAAATGACTATTCTACTTTTACTGAAATAAACTATTAGCAGAATGTTGCAAGAAGAAATAGAAGAAAGTAGTAATCACAGAATACTCTGACGCTTCCCCGAAAACGACACCAAAAAGTGGTGAGTGCTAGTATTGCAGCAAGAATGCTGCAACTCCTAGGCTGCCAACTTTACTTTTATCAACCCAGTAGTTCGTAACAAACTTGGAAGTGTTAGTGTTGTATGCACAAGTACTAGTTTTCACTGCAAGTTGTCACTTGGTCAATCGGCGCAAGATCACTAGGAGCTCAAGCCAACTTCTATATATTTTAGAAGAAGCTCTATGTGTGATGAAAAGAAAGAAAGATTACTCTATCGAAGCTATTCTACTTGCAGAAAGGAAAAAGACTGGAATGCAAAGCAAAACCTAGTAAACCCTAGTTAACAAGCTAATTCTACTTTTGCAAAACACTATGAAAACCATGAAAGAAATTCCATTACCTACTCAAGAAAGTAAACACCATATAACCATGATATTTCTTGAATTAAATAAGCAAAAAACATATTTTTAGATTTTTATGTGAATTTGACATGCATCTAATTTATTGTGTGTGAGTATGGCAGCGAACAGGTGGTGTTAAAGGGTGGTTTTGGAGCTTGGGAGGATGTAAGATGGTGTGGATGGGTCCTAGGAGGTATTAGGTAGCCTTCTAGAGGCTTTTCCCAAACTCGGCCTTCAAAAAAAGGCCTACAAGAAAAACTATAGGAGGACACATGAAAATTACAGGAGGAAAATAGGGTAACTACAGGAGGCCTACAGGAGGAGGCCGAGAGAAATTTCTGATGTTTTCAAGGTGTGTGAGTGGGTGGAAAGGGTGGATGAAGGTTGGAATGAGGTGTTAGGGTGCCTAAGGTCTACCATGAATCACCAGGAGAGAGAAAGATGATTGGGTTTGCTCAAGTAGAGAGGAAGAAGTTCTATGAAAAGTGAAGGAAACTAGGGGAGAAATGAGGTGAGGCTTGGGAGACCTATAGGGCATGGATCAGATGGAAGGGGTGATTTATGGTAAGCTGGCCTACTACTAGAAGAGATATGCTGCACAGAAACTGCCAGTCAACCAAGAAAATCAAGCAACTAATGAAATGAGTGTATCCTAGAAAAACAGATTTTGCATTCAAATGACATAAACTATGCTAAATGGAAGGAAATGCTGGGAAATATTGTAAGAAAGGAAAGTATGCAAAAGGAATATTGTAAATCAGGAAGTGAAATTGATGGAGAAGAACTAAAGCAAAGAAAAACTGGACCATTAATATACTACAGAGCTGCAAACACTAGAAGTTCTATGAATGAGGAAAATCTATGTTTTTGGGGCAGTAAGAGAGTTTTTGCCTCAAATCATGGTCCTAGAGGGAGGAAGAGAGGCCAAGGCATTGCTGCTAGCCTTTTTGATCGTCTCTGATAACTACTTAACCTACTACAGAAAGTACAAATGGAAGCAAACTACTAAATCATCCAAAGAAACCTATTCTTAACCATAAAAGAAATACATCTAACATCAAACTAATCTACAACTGAAGCAAAGCATACAAATACAAGTAAAGAGGAGCTGGGCTGCTTGGATGGGGCCCTAACCCAAGAGATTCAACCCTTTGAGGTAACTCAGTGCTAGCTCAAAAAGGATTCCATCTTCATTATCAAAACAATAGCAAGATTACATAAAACTGTCACAAAATAATAAGGTCGAAATTTGAGTAGAGTTTACATAAGCAAAAAATCTGACCCTAGTGAGGTCCTAGGCCTCTCTACTTATACATCTGAAGCTACCAATAGTGTCCTTAAAATCAGGGAGGCTTGGCTCTGAAAACTCGAGATAACTATCAATCATCCTCCACTTGCTCGGTTGCCTTCTAGTGCATGATTCAGTTGCTTGTATTCCGAGCTGAATGAAGGGGAATTCGAAGTGAGGAGTAATAAATGAGGGGGATTCCCTCCTATAAGTCCTCTCCTCTGTCTACTTCGAGTTACTGCTGCCATTTGACCATTGGATCCTTGACTTTGACTTCGAAATCCATCAATAGTCTGCATTAAATACATGTTAGACCACATGGCATAATAACTAACTCAACTCACCCTATAAGCATAAATATAATCATCAAATCATACAATAACCTAAGAGAATGGTTGATTTGGCTAGGTTAGGAGGTAAAATGAGCCCATATAATTACCCATTTATGAGGCTCATCAAAACTCACACTTCTTTAGATTTTCTAGTAGTTAGTGCTTCTTCAATGTTTTCAGCACTTGTGTCAAATGTGAAATATGCTCCTCCTAGGTAGCACTATATACCAGTATATCTTCCAAATATAAAATAACAAATGAATCTATAAAAGGTCACAATACATCATTCATTAATCTCATAAATGTACCTGGTGCATTACATAGACCAAATGGAATAACTAACCACTCATACAAACATTGCGTGGTTTTGAAGGTGATCTTCCATGTATCTTCATCTTTGATTCGAACCTGGTGATATCCATACTTCAAGTCAATCTTAGTGAAGTACTTTTCTTGCTACAACTGATCTAGTAGATTGTCTATCCAATGCCCTACAATCTATACACATCTTCCAAGTCCCATCCTTGTTTAGCACAATGATTATGCGTGACCCACATGGTGATCTACTGGGATGAATAATACCATGTTCCAGTAGTTGTTGCAACTGTTTCTTCACCTCACTTGCTTTTATAAAAGATTTCCCCGAGGCTTTTCCACCCTACAGTATTCCTAATCAATATATGGCCTGTGATGATACTGATAAATCTCTACATCTTGTTGTTCAACGATTATCCACAAGCCTCGGGGTAGTAGCGAGCCCTCCTTGGAAAGTTTGTCAACATCTTCATTGTGTTCCGTGTATATATGTTGAAAAGAGGCTGTATTAAAAACTATTTTGAGATTATATACTTCGTCGAAAATATTTTTAAGAGATATAGCATGACAATGATTTTTTTTATTGAACCAATTGATGATGATTTGCGAGTCTCCAAAAATCTGTATGGAAGTACAGTTATGAGCTAGTGCAAAATGGAGCAAGTGTCTGAGAGTGATAAGCTCAATAAAATTATTTTTTCCTTCCCCAAGTCCTAATTGGACTTTGAAGTAATGTTGTTCCAAGAGGTATAACAAGAAACCCCCTGCACAACCATGTGGTTGAGAAGCCCCATCAAAGAAAGCCCACGGCTATGACTTATCAATGCGACTAGGTCCCATGATTTTGCAAGTGTGTGTATGTTCCTCTTCAGGGATATCGTGGTAGACTGCCACTGCCTTTGCGATGAGCAGTGGCCAGCAAACAGATCTGTTCTTAAAGATAAGGCAATTCTGAGAGATCCATAAGGTCCAGCAAATAATTAGGGGTAAGCATTGTGCTTTTTCTCTCTGGTAAACTGTAGTCTAGTTGTATTAAAGAACCCTGCCATGCATTCTGCATAGAGATTTGTTGAGTAACAGCTTGCCAGAATTGAGTGGTAGATGGACAAAGCAAAAACAGGTGCTCATTTGTTTTAGTTGCTTGTTTACATAGAATACACCAACTCGGGTCGTGTATAGATCTGCGCATAAGAGCTTCTCCCGTGGGATTTTTATTACTTAATAAACTCCACATGAAGAGATGGGCCCATGGAAGAGTTTTCAATCTCCATAGTTGCTGCCACCATGCAATAGTATGCACAGGCTTACAGTTCGAAAGAAGATGGTTATAACCCAGTTTAGGAGTGTATTTCTCGTGATCAGCTGGTATCCATACTAATACGTCAGGGTCCTGGTTGAGAGTTACATGCGCTTTGAACAATGCCCCAAGATATGATTCCCATGTAGGCTGCCATTGTACAGGAATATTCAGCTCATGCGCTGATTGCCAACACTGACTAAATATGGTACTATGTTCATGATCAAAAATCTATGCAATCATAGTGATATTCATGTGATTGACATGATGTAAAAGGTCCAGATGTAGAAGGCATCTGTTTCCCCCACCTATCCAAGGATAAATACCCAGGCGAATAGATGAACCATTGTTGATGCGCCATGCCAATCCAACTCTAATGAAAGGCATTGTTTGTAATATTGCTTTCCATACAATGGATATACCCCCACGAGGCCAATCTTGTGAGTGGACCCAGTCCAAAGTCTAATGTGGCCAAATGTATTTATGGTATGTCACAGTCATCCAGAGGTTCTTTACAGTGAGAAGAGTCAAACTCATCTTGGCTGCAATAGCTTGGGCAAATATAGGCAGATCTTTTAACCCCCCCCCATTTCTTTGGAAGGGCAATGTTCTTCCAGCTTATCCAAGCAAAAGTTTTACCTTCCTTATGGCCATTCCATAGATATTGACATCATATCTATTATATACGACTGAGAATTCCCCGAGGGATCCAGGCAAGAGACATCCAATATACCGGGGTGGCTTTCAGAATAGATTTTATCAGGATAAGTATCCCTACTCTTGAAAGTAATCTATGGTTCCAAGTTTTCAACATCTTCTCCAGTTTAATCACTAACCAGATCCAGTCAACAATCTGATAGCTATGGGGTTTTATCCAAAAACCCAAGTATTTTAGCCATCGAGAGGTTGTGTGGTTGGCAATGAAAATACAGATGGGTTGCTCTATTCTCTTGAGGGGTAGTATGAGTCAGAGTAATCGTAAATTTTGTCTGGTTTGTAGCCATGCTTGTAGCTTTTTCAAAGAGGGTTAGAATATCATGGAAGGAGGCCAACATATAATTTAATTATTAACTACAAATAATTACATAATATTTATAATTTTTTTTAAACAATTTTTCAATCTATAATTTATTTAAACAAATTTTCAATTTTTTATATAAGTCAATAGTTATAATGAAAATATTTAAAGTCCAAGCCCATGGGGCTTTGGATTGATGGTGAATGGGTGCACTGTTAAGGCACTCCTTGCGATAAGTCACTGGTTCAAATCCCTCGTGGGTGCTTACCTACCAAAAAAAAGAAAATATTTAAAGTCCAAAATAACCTTTATAAAATAAAATTTATTGAATTATACATTTTGTAGAAATTTCACAGTAGATCCCGTGATAATGCAATATACTAAAGAAAAATAATTGATCTACTTCTACTATCAAACTTTGTGGAAGCTTAATCAATTTGAGCAAGACCAATCAGAACACATATAACAGAGAAGAAGAAATCATACACATGAAACATAAAAGAATACTCTGGGGAAAGCCTCAGCTAAAACCCCGATCTCTGTATTATCATACAAGTGAAAATATCTCAGGATTACACAAAGTTTTAGCTCTCAAGCTATCCAGCTCTCACTACAATCCCTCACTGCTGCTCATAGACAGAATAGAAAACACATATGCCTTCCTTCAGTCCTCCAAGCCTCCTATTTCATTGTGCAGTTTCTCCTGGGTCCTCAAGCTGCCACCTGTGTGTAATAATCCCTCACACACTGCTCTGACCTCTGAAATAACTGCGCAATCCTGAAGGAGTTAATTCCTTCTGCATTGATGAGTTTCCTATATAGGAAAATTCCTCCAACTGATAGTACATTGTCCCTTCCTTTAATCTCAATTGGTTCTTTCTCTGAATTGACATGCATGAGTTATTTATGAGAGAATATTCAGTTATGTGGAGAACACTAGTTGCATGCATGCATGCATTAACTGACTGAACTCACAATTAGTTCCTCCAACTGTTTGGAACTAATTTAACTGGACTTAACTCAGTTAATTGAGCTAACTAATTACAACTCAAATACAAATCATCCTTATCTCCTTAATTAAGGGATAACTTCCTCAATCAAAGGGATAATTGTTGCATGTTTTCACATAGACTTCATGTTTGATTTTCTCCAACTAATTAACTCAAGATGGATTAATTAATTATTTTTCAAACAGCTGCTGAGACCAAATTCAAATTTTAATTCTGAATTTTAATTCAAGGACTAATTAAAATTGGAATCTATCCCGAAATGCTATTTATAGAAATTCCATTTTTAGCATTTCTATTTTTTGCTATTTCCAACAGAGTTGGAGTATATCCTGAAATGCTATTTATAGCAATGCTATTTTTAGCATTTCCTGTTACCATTTTCAACACTCCCTCTCAACAAGAAAGGCTTTCAACTCAATCCCGATCCTCAACCTTTGGAATGTTCTGCATGCAACACTTCTCTCAAGTGTTTTTGCTCCAGCAACTCCATAAACAAAAAATATCCAACCTGAATCAGAATGATGCCTTTGTCATCAAAGTCTCTGACTATTATTTCCTCTGTTGACTGAAAACTCTACACCTTTGTGCTCTTCAGCATCTGACTACTCTAGCCTCTATCACTTTGATCTCTAACTGCATCAATCTCACTGATTCCTCTTGCTACATCCATGTTGCTGCTAGTCCTATCTCCTAGCACTGCATCTACACTGCACCTCCTCTCATCATGTTGCATCGTGCTACCCACTTTTGCACTGCAACTCAGCTACTGAGAAGTAAGTAACTAATCTCCCAACTGACCTCCCTGTTGGACTAGAAACATCCTCCGATGCTAAATCTTTCTCTGTTGCTCCATCCGCATTTGTCTCTACCCACTCAGCCAGTCCTACTACTCCTCAACGAGGCTCCCGTAGCAAGGTCTAATCAAAGAGGCTGGGTACCTCAAGGATCCTACCCCTATTTTAGCCTTCTTGGGACTATCACTTCACATCGCCCCACCTCACACTTGGAGGTATGGATGAATGTGATCCCTATTCCCACTTGGTTTGAAATTTCCCCCTACTGGAGGTCTCTACATGAGTGTATGCCTCCACTCGGTCTCCTCTCTACTCCACAACCTCTTAAATTTTCTTCACCAATTGTGGCTCCTCCACAATTGTCTGAGACTTCTTCTGGCACTGCATGTTGAGAGGTAATGTACTCTCCCTCTCAACCACCAAGTCTCCAATAGTTGCCTTGCTCCTCAAGGCTTTGCATGCATCTTGAGCCTCAAGAGCATGCAGGTTCTTGACTCGTGAACCGATCTGCTTCACTTGTCTCATGGTGATGTCTCTAAGGAAAATATTTCCCTTACTTAAGACTACATCATAGCCTTTGTCCTCCAACATCGCGATCGATACCAAGTTCTTCTTCAGTCCTGGCACATACTTCACATCTGTCAAGGTGATGCGAGCTCCATGCTCCCTCTAAAAATCAACCGTACCTTCACCTAAAACAATGTACCTTTCATCATCAGCCATCTCTATGAGTATCTTGAGGTCTTTCTCCTCCAAGGTACTAAACAAACTCTTATTGTCGGTCATGTGGAATGAGGCTCCAATGTTAAGAAACCAACCACAACCCATCATCGATGAAACCATGCATGCGATGAGGGTAAAATCCAATTTGAACTAAGAAGCCAATGCCTCACCTTCAGATCCTTCTGAGGATCCCTTCTTGGATTTATTCAATGGACAATTAGTTGCATAATGGCCCACCTCATGACAATTAAAGCATCTCACTTTAGATTTGTCAATCTTCTCCCTCCATGAGAAGAACTCAATTTGGGATGAGAATCCTTCTCCTTCCCTTTCCTTTCCTTATTGGCTAAGGCTAGATTTTCTTCATCATCCTTGGATGAAGAACCATCTCTGGTGCTCCTCTTGATCTCCTCCTCCATGAGATCTGACCACAATCATTCCCAATCTGGCAGTTTCTCTCTTCCATTCACTGAGTCCTGGTAGTTATGCCAGCTCTTAGGAAGACCGAGGAGAGCAAGACTCACCATATCATCATCGACTGTCATGATTCCTACACTTCCAAGCTCATACCTATAGGTGGTGAGCTTGTTCAGATATCTAGAGATCGTGTCGCTCTTTTCACACTTGATTTTCCGAAGCTTGTCTTTCAGTGCCAGCTTCCTCTAATCGTTGTTGTTCTGATATAGATCCTTCAATGTCTTCCACATTGAAAATGGTGTCTCCTTCCCATGGAGACTCGAGGCAATATGGTCTCGACCTCCCTCCAGAAGAATCCTCCTTGATCTAGCCACACATTTCTTCCATTCCGCCAATTCTTAGGCATTAGTTGCTGCTATCTTAGGGACTTCTTGATCAATGAATTCCTGCAAACCATTGTCCTCTAATACCGCTTCCATGCAATGCTTCCAAGCTATATAATTTGAGCTTCCATCCAGGGCATACTAGAGTCTCAAACCATTGAATGCCATTGGTGAACTTTGAGATGTGATAAGAATTCGATTTCTACAATCAAGAACTTCGAACTTCAAACTTCTCCCTTCTTTGTATATTGTTCTCTGCTTTGATCACCTTTACTCTAATACCATGTAGAAATTTCACCGTAGATCATATGATAATGCAATATACTAAAGCAAAATACTTGATCTACTTCTACTATCAAACTTTATGGAAGCTTAATCAATTTGAGCGAGATCAATCGGAACACATATAACAGAGAAGAAGAAATCATACACATGAAACACAGAAGAATACTCTAGGGAAAGCCGCAGCTAAAAACCCCAATCTTTGTATTATCATACAAGTGGAAATATCTCAGGATTACACAAAGATTTAGCTCTCAAGCTATCCAGCTCTCAATACAATCCCTCACTGCTGCTCATAGAAATAATAGACAACACATATGCTTTCCTTCAGTCCTCCAAGCCTCCTATTTCCTTGCGCAGTTTCTCCTGGGTCCTCAAGCTACCACCTGTGTGTAATAATCCCTCACACACTGCTCTAACCTCTGAAATAACTACACAATCCTGAAGGAGTTAATTCCTTCTGCATGGATGAGTTTCCTATATAGGAAAATTCCTCCAACTGATAGTACATTGTCCCTTCCTTTAATCTCAACCAGGTCTTTCTCCAAACTGACATGCATGAATTATTTATGAGAGAATATTCAGTTATCTAGAGAACACTAGTTACATGCATGCATGCATTAACTGACTGAACTCACAATTAGTTCCTCCAACTATTTGGAACTAATTTAAATGGACTTAACTTAGTTAATTGAGCTAACTAATTACAACTCAAATACAACTCATCCTTATCTCCTTAATTAAGGGATATCTTCCTCAATCAAAGGGATAACTATTGCATGTCTTCACATATACTTCATGTTTGATTTTCTCCAACTAATTAACTCAAGATGAATTAATTAATTATTTTTCAAACAACTGCTGAGACCAAATTCGAATTTCAATTCTCAATTTTAATTCAGGGACTGATAAAAATTGGAATCTATCCCGAAATGATATTTATAGAATGATATTTTAAGCATTTCTATTTTTTGCTATTTCCAACAAAGTTGGAGTATATCCTGAAATGCTATTTTTAGCATTTCTTGTTGTCATTTTCAACACATTTTTTAAAATATATTAACTTGTACTAGATAAACAAGTGGAGTAACATTTTTGGTAAAGACAAATAATAAATAATAATTAATTAAATATTATTAAAAAATTATAATTAAACAATTTAAAATTCAAATATTAAAATAGATATTCATTTCTCTATATTTAATAACAAATAATTATTTTAATTTATAACATAATAATATATTAATATAAAATAAAATCTCAAATCAATTAATTATATATATATATATACCAATCAAAACTTAAAAATTGTTAGAACTATTATTGTTATAGTCATGAACTTTACTACATCTTAATCACATATTGGAAGTCAATATTTCATACTCACCAACTTATAAATTCTTTAATCCACCCTATATATATATATATATATATATATATATATATATATATATATATATAGGGTTATATTTGCATTGAGATTCCCATTTCATAGAAACTTAAACCATGTTTTTACATTGTAATAGGGTTTCCAATTTGTTAACACTCGCGAAGTAACTTACTCTAACCTAACTTGCTCCATCCTAGATTTGTGTGTCTACACAAGACCCATGGATAGTCCAAATTCCATGTCTTGAACTTTGCATTAAATGGAGTTATCTGTTGTAAAAGTTTTCTGACAATAAATAATTCTTGTAATAACACCAACATTCATCTATTCAAAGAGTGACATAAACGGTGGGCCCGAGCATAAATGTATGCAGGTTCAGAGAACTTGCAATCAAGATAAGGGTTGCCCTTTTATAAAAATAAAACAAATTAGAATAAAATTAGAATAGAAACAACTATTTAAAAATGACGAAGAAATATATGGTTCCATTTCACTTTAACACACTCTAGACAATTTTATGTATGTTAAAGGGAACACAGAACAATTCATTTAAGTCGGTTGCATCTTTATGTTCTACAAATTTATATTTGAATTAATTAGTCTCCTATAATCTGCAGTTGTCTCGATCTGGGATCACAACCCTAACTACCTCCATCATTGGTTTGTTGTGCATAAATCCCTCAGATTCCTTCAATTTTTTAGCTTCTGGGTCATTTGGAGAGCACGTAATGCACTAATCTTTGATTCCTCCCAGCCTTCTATCTATAGAACCAAGTCTTTGATCATGGCCTACTTTAAATAATTTTCTCATGAGCCCTTCCCTTCTCCTCACCCCTCTTGCTCCTCCTTTTATCTTTGGTCTTCCTTTCCATTTAGATTCTTTAATGGAGCTAGTTCCTTTGGGTCATGTGGTTGTAGAATGATCATTTATCTAGAACCTGATCATCTCTTCAAATTCCTTTGGTTTGGTGGAAAGGGTTTGAATGCTAGGGCCAAGCTTCTGGCCTTATCAAGCACTCTCTATTGTGCTTCATGGATTGGATTAACATGCATTGCCATATTTGGGGACTCTAAAGTTATTATCGAATGGGCCAACAACCGATGTAAACTTTAGAATCTGAATCTTCTCTCCTAGCAATAGTGGATCAAAACTCTATCTCAATCATTCCTTTAGATTTCCTTCTCCCACATCTATCGTGAGCACAACAAGGAAGCTATAATTTTGTCCAAAAGTGGATGTTCTACCTCGCTGGGCTTGATACACTTTCATAAATTCATCTCAGTCTCTCTTCTTCGCTTGGGACAGGTCACTTACTAACTCTTCACCTGATCCATTTTTGAGTTGGGCCTCCTGTTTTTTGGCATTGAGCATTTTTTATTGCGACTTTCTCTTGATGTTGCTTTCTCCTACATGTTTACTACAGGATTATTTCCTTTTTGTTCATACATTAGATGTGGAGTTGGTTATTTCATTGCATCAATAGTTTTGCTGTTATGGAAAATCTTCATGTCTTTGTTTCTACTTTCTTCTATTGTTGTTACATTTAGGAGGATGCATATATGTTACCTACGCTGCACACGAGGAATTTCACAAAAGATCGTCTATTATCCAATGGGAAGGATGACTCTTGCAAAATGTTATTCATCTTTTAGTTGCATAATTATTTAGTTAAAATCTAGAGAAATCCACAAGCTTTTAAGAAGGACCTAGTCTATTAGGTGATGCCTTGAATTCCTAGACATATAGTGACAGATGACAACCCAATGGTCAAATCAAATTTAAGGTTCCTCAAATTTTATGTGGATAATCTTTTGAAAATATAGGAACCCATTAAAAATTTAAGGATAAATCTTAGTAGAAGGCATATCCCTGATAATAAACACTTTTTAATTGAAAGAACTACAAAAGGACTATTTTTTCCTAGTGATTTAAAAAAATCTCATCAAATTTAAGTAATCTTCTTAAATTTGAAGAAGGTTTATGTACTATACCTAAGGTATATAATAAAACATATTATATAATGCACTAAATAAATATCAGGTAATAATTGTTCTATAACTAATCAATATTACATATTAATGGTTATACTACATAATAATTGTCATATGACTACTGTTACATAATACTTATTTATTAAATTATGGTCATAAATCTAATAACATATCTTAAGTATATTACATTTTTTGAAATAAGAAAAAATTAACTAACGTTACTGACATTTGCTTCCTTTTTTTTGGGAAGTCAAATGTTCAAATCTAAAGGGGTTTTCCCGTATTCACATTTATCTTATAGTAGAGCCAAAATGATTGAAATATTTTATTTATAATCTATTTTTTATTTTTTATAAAAATACCACATATTAATTTTATATAAAGAATTTAAAAAAATGCACACCTCCCTTTTATTATTTTTATTAGGAATTCTTGTATATGTATATGTATATGTATATGTATATAATATTATATATATATATATATTATAATATATATATATATATATATATATATATATATATATATAATGTAAATCTTGTATTGAAATATTTTTAAGAAGTATAAAAATTATACATCTTCCACATTTAAAACTGGAAATATATTTATTTTCTATACTTTTAATTATTTTAATTTTTTAAAATTGATATAAATTTTATTATTTCACATTAATAAATCTTATTATTATTATATATATAATTGAAATGTGGTTTGAAATATTTTTAAGATCTTATAATCTTCAAGTTTAATAATGTATTTAAAGTAATCAATTATATTTATTTTTTTTATTTGATTTAATATTTTATTATTTCACATGAATATTTATTTAGAAAATATTCATTTATTTTTATTATATATTTTTTTTTTATTTTCAATACTTTTATCATTTTTTTTAATTATAGTTGACATGATTATATTATTTTATTTTACATTGTTGAATATGTTATTTTTGGTTGAGAGTTGAGAATAATTATTCTTAATACATCTTCTGAGTTGTAATATATTTACAAAAACTGAAGAAGAAGAAAGGGAGAGTGGTTTATTTGTATTTTAATAGTAAATAACAATTAATAAAATTAATTTAGCCTAAGGCTTCATAAATATAACCAAAAAACTATTTTACAACACATAATATACATTTAACCATGTATAAAAGGTTATGGTTCAACTTTAAGAAAAAATGAACTATAAATTTATGTTATAGATAATAATGGGAACTTACATGGATGAACTTATTAGAATTGGAATAATCTCAAATCCCTAAGAAATTGGTGGGTGGGGACCCATGTGACATGAATATAATATTTTAAATTTATTAAAAGTAATAGACCATTTTGCGAAATAAAATTTGCATATATATAAATGAATGTTATAAATAATAATAAGAAATTTATCATGGAGGAACTTATTAGAATTAGAATTGGAATAATATCAAAATGATAAGCATTAAGTCTAAGCATATGTTGAGCACATTTCCTTTAGAATCAATCTAGGCTCTCAATTAAAAACAAAAAACAAAAAATCCTCATCCACCTTAAATTGAAATAAAAAGTAACAATAATGCTTTTAATTAAAACTAACCACAACCAAATAAAAATAATTATTTTTATTTTGAATTATAGTTAATATTGTTTTTTATTTAGAAAATATTTTACTTTTATTTTAAAAAGAAAAATAATTACACATTTCTTTAAATGTAAAATATTATTCAACACTAATTTATAAAAAATAAAAAAAAAATACAAATTTTATAAAAATAATATTACCTTTTTGAATTAATATTTTTTAATAAATTTTAAAAATATAAAACTATTTAAATAATATTTCTAAAATAATTATAATATTAATAATTGGTAAATAATAATAATATTTATAATTTTATTTTTAAATACCAAATTTTATAATAATTAAAAACAAATTAATTGATTTGAAGGCAGTGTGGTGCATGAGACAACAAATTAATTTTTCTTAAGTAATTTCAATGGAGTAGTCTGTAATGCAACTTTTTAGAGCTTGATGTTACATTGCAATGGATGGTCGGTCATACAACTTTTTAGAGCTTGATGTTACATTGCAATGGATGGTCGGTCATATACATGTCATTGATAGTTCCACGACCATCTTGGTTTTCCGGTAATTTTATATTTCTCGCCGATTATGGTGACTTCTGCCATCTCTGTTTCTGACCTCGACGTTTCCACTCTTCTTATCAGAAACCACGGTCAGACCTGCCCCATCTCCTCCTGCGACCTCCGTTGGCTTCCCCGTCTACCGTTGTTTTCCCAATTCCGTTTTATTTTGAATTTAATAAAGGCGCTAAAAGCATTCAAATTTGAATTTTGAATTTGTAATTTTGTTTGGTTAGAAAGCGGGATTTTGGGTCGTGGCTCATGTTTTCTTTTTTAAGGGGAGTTGTTGAACACATTATTCCTTGGCACTGATTGCATGGGTCAATTGCGCTAATTTTGGATTGGGATTTGTCTATGAGCAAAGCCCAATTCCTCGTTGCATCCTTGTGAAAGTTCATAAGAGTGATGAGGAAGGAGCTTAAAGTGACTTATTTAAACTAGCATAGTGGTCCAGTTGTTTCCGACCCATTTTACACAAAGAACAATGGTTTTGACGACCCATGGTGATGATAAGACAAAGGAAATGGTTTGGCAACTATTTGGTTTTATGGTTTTGGAAATGGTTTTGCATCTATTTTGTTTTATGGATTTGTACATAACTTTAATAGAATTTCACAGTAAAATTGAGACATTTGGGGCATGTTGTATTCATTTTCTAGATATAGATTTGGGCATTTATTCAATAAAATTAGAGTTATCTCTCCCTTGAATTATATTGATGGGTTCAAAGATCAATCTAGTGGTCGTGGAGACTATGACCAAGAAACGCTCTATACTATCATAGTCAGCCTTATCGAATCGAGTGTCATGCAGCCATGTGCCAACACGAATCATGACAACAAAAACATTGAAGAATTATTTGCTCTGCTGCAATGAATCGAGTCCACCAAGAGACACTGCTTGATGAGTCGCCAGGCTAATCGCTAAGAAGCTACTACAAAATGCAGCGAGGTGGGGAAGGCCATTGATGCCAAAGTCATCACGTGTTTCAGGCATTAAAGGCATGATTTTTTACGCTATGGCAATGAAATCCATGACGTCGGTTGGAAGGTCAACTACTGGCACTTGAAGGGAGAGATGTGAGCGAGAGCAATTCTCGGTTGACACAGATCTAGAAGAGGAGAAAAGTTCTCATCAAAATTTACCATTAGTGTTAATGGCCCTGCGATTATGTTAAGTATTGCAATATTAATTGATGTAAACTTTCAAATTAATATTGGATTAAGCTTAAGTTGATTACATTAATTTAGTTAAATTAACTAGATTTCTCTATTACCAATCGATCACAAAACTGATGATTTTTTCAATATTTGTTAAATGCTTAAAAGATTTTCTTTTAACATTTTACTTAAGTTCATTGAAAAAAACCTAAATGTATATTACAATTTTATTTTACTATCCATTATTAAAATATTTAGAAAAATCAATAATAAATTTTAATTAAATATTTTAAATATAAATAAAAAGTATATGTAAGATTTACCCATTACATTTTTATTCACAAAAGTGAAATGGAATAAAGTTATTTACATTTTTGAATTGAATAAAGTTATATACATTTTCTGCATATCATTATCTTTATATTTTATTTTAAAATTTTGAATATAATATATTTAATAATAAAGGATTTTCTTTTCTATCATTTTAAGGATTTATTTAATTATATTTTATTAATAATATATATATATATATATATATATATATTTTAATTTTTAATATAATTATTTTATAAAAATATAATAATGATGATGATAATGATTAACATCCATTAACACCAATGTGGTTTATCGGACTTTAAGAAAAGAGAGCCTAAGTGTCATTCTTCAAAATCTCGTTTCCGTGATCAAAGATCATGGAAAGAGGCATTCCAAGATTGCTATAGTTGGGATGGCTTAATAAGCCAAGAATATTGGAGTTGTCGCTGATGATAGGGAATTGAGAGCGAATTTGGGCAAGAGTCGGGTAGTCTAAAAGGGAGTGTTGTTCATCTTACACCTTCTTAGTATTACAAAACTGACAAATGAGTCTTGGGAGTAAACCATTGTCCCGTCTCACTCCGAAGCTCATGAGAGTTAGTTGTAATCCTAGCGATGTTCATTTTCTTCTTAGTGTTAGTCAACATAGAGAGATAATTATGGTTATCAAGTGTGGGGTTGATCACCTCCTTATATTCCCTTAGCTTCCTTTTACCCTCCAGCTCCTTAGTATCCCACATCTTGTCCTTAAAATTGTATTTTCCTTGCTTCCCATGAAAATTTTGGGAGCCTCTTGGATTCCATATTGTGAAGCTTCTTCTTATACATCAGATATCTAAACATAGCTGCACTTTCAATGGGGGACATTCCATCTTCGATCAAGAGGATAGGGTAGGGATTATTTCCCTTGATCTTGAGCGATAGGTTATGAATTGCTTTTGGATCATCTTAATATTTCTCCATGACTCCCTAGATATACTACACCCCCAAACTTCACATCTGTGTAAGATGACAGGGGCGACGAGAGTCTCAAAGAGGATCTTTTTTTACTCCAAATGTAAAGATTAGCTAACTTAAATTATTGCTCATAAATAATATTTCCAACCTCCAATAATTCTCTTCGATGTTGTAATTCCAGTTGAGCTGATGAGGAAAGTCATTACCTAAATATTTATAACAAGAAACCTGCTCAAGACAATGGTTATCATAGATGAAACTACCATGGGTGATTTTTTTGGATTTAATGTCATGACTTTAGTCTTGTCGATATTAACAGTCATACCATCTTGGAGCAGTAGACATGAAGGTCTTAAGCTACTCGTCTAGTTCATCATGGCTCCTTGCAAGAAGAATGATATCATCAACATAAAGGAGAAGACTAATGATACTACCAGTGAGCCTTTACAACCTGGAGTTTCTAGACACCCCTCTAGTTTATCGATGTAAATACCAAAAAGGGTATGGGAAAGGGGGCAACCTTGCTTAATCTCGATATTACATTTAATATCTTTAGACCATCCTTCTTTGGTCTTAAGCGTGGAAATGACAGTCTCATAGAGACGGATCACAACAATCCTTAGTACAGGAGGAACCATGATCTCTTTAAGCCTCTCCAAGAGATTATCTCAGGGGACAACGTCGAAAGTTGTTCTAAAGTCCACAAAAAAACAAAATATATTAGTTTTACTATTACGGAATTCCTTTGCGATGATCCTAAAGTTGAAAAGTTCGTCGATGATCGAGTCATGTCTCCTAAAACCAACTTTCCCTGTAGCCCTTTTACCTTGGTTCTCAATCCAAAGGCTAAGCCTTTTTTCCTGAATTAGCCCATAAATCTTGGCTAAGATGTGGCTAATCATAATGGTCATGTAGTTAGAGGGAACTTTTTTGTCCCCATTTTTTAAGATAGGCATAATAAGGCTTTGCATCCAAATATTAGGGAAGCCATGCTTTGCAGCCAAATTGAGAAGCTTGTGGAGATGAGGAATGAGGATAAATTTTCCCATTTTAAAGATCTCAGCTTGGTAACCCTCGGTCCATTTGCAGAGTTTAGTTACTATCCATAAAGGAGTACACTGGTGATAAAGATTGGTATAAGGTCATACTGAGTCATTAGAAAAAGCCTTATGGCTATCTCTATGGAAGGAAGTACTTTTGACTACATCCTTACCAGCAGTGGAAACTTCTGCATCATATGTAGGTCCATATTTTATAAGTGCCTTTGTACTTTTTCTAGATGGAAAGAAACAATTTGAAAGTCAAGGCTATGTGCTAGTTTGTGCATTTTTTGTGGAAAAGGTATTAGGATCCTTGTCACAGCGACAAGGGCATTACAAACAACACCAGTTAGCTTCACGGGCTAAAGCAACATTAACAACTATTATATGCAAGAAGGGATTGTTGCTCTCCAGTCAGTCAAGACAAAAGCATACACACAGACAAATTATCAACTACAAGAGTAAAAATGTTGAAAATGTTGGAGCTTTTTGTTGGCATATGCATGGTATTTGGATTTTACCTCTTCAAGTTATTATGACCTTCATTATTCTACATCAGAACTTGGGCTTGACAACATTTTCAGGGTTGGCAGCCTCATTGGCAGTTATGTTGCCAAATTTCCCAGTTACAAAATTGCAACAAAAATTTCAAAACAGAATCATGGAATAAAAAGACAAAAGTACGAAGGCCACATCGGAGACATTAAAAATTAGGAGGATCTTAAAATTGCAGGCTTGGGAGACAAGATTTCTTTGGAATCTAGAAATTTTGAGGCAGGCATAATGTAGTTGGCTATAAAAATACGTTTACACATCAACTATCACAACATTTCTTTTCTCTGTTACACCCACATTTGTCTCTGTTTCAACTTTTGGTACATGTATGCTTATAGGAGTGCCTTTGATAGCAGGGAGAATTATTTTTGCACTTCAAACCTTTGAGAATTTTTGAGTTGATTGATATGTATACGAGATATAATTAGATATGTATACTTCAAAAAACTACAAAAATAAATATACTTCCAAAAGCTACAGAAAGAATTCTCCCTGCTGAATTGACTGATACGTATATTGGATCTACTCTCCACAATGTTGGTGCCTATGAGTAGCTTGGTATGTGGATAGATTTTCTACAAATCTACAAGTCAGGAGCATTCATGTTCTGAATGTTAATAAACTTAATAGCATGGAAGGGGCTAGTGAACCAGGCAGAGAGGAAACCCCGCAAGTCGAATGTTAAATTTTTGGTATGTTCTATGCTTAAGAGCAATTTACTTCAATTTTCTTGTTAGCCCAATATCAATATCCAGTTTAGCAATCACATCAGCATGATAGTAAAATGCAGATAGAACATAAACACAAACATTAGAATACAAGTCAAGATAAGAGGACACAAGATGTTGCATTAGCCAGGGACAAACCTCAATGTGGGGAAACCCTTGATCAATTTTTCTTATATTCTTCAATAGTTTAGCACACAGAGAGATAGTACTAATATACAAATATGATATTTTATGACAACAACAGTAAAGCCTTGACCAGAGAAGTCAATGTTGGTCAAACAGGACAAAATCTTCTTATGAAGATCATTCATATGGCACCAACAGGATTCTCATTAAACTGAGCCAAACATGGTCAAACCTTGACCCAATACATCTCCCAGAACGTTGTTGTCTTCGTGATGCACTTGCTGTCACTTCTTCAAGAGTTAGGGAATCAGCCTTCAACCCTCATTCTCTACAAAATCAATAATGCAGGCCTTCTTAGGTTGCGGTGTATCAAGGTGAAACTTTACCACTGCCACGCTGTCCAAGTATGGTTTGATTACCCTTAATGCAACCCTTAGAACAAGGTTTGTTGCTGGTTATGGTCTGCGGCCTAGCCCAACAGCAAGTTAGGCCTATAGTCCTCCATCAAACAACTTACAAACACCATCAATGTAGTAGTATCTAGCCTACAAGAACTCGACTGCTGTCAGCACATTCTAGCACCCAATCCACATATGCATCTAGCCCTACGCTAAACTGTTCTAAACCTATAGGGAAGATCTCTTCAACGTACTACCTCGCCTGATTCCTGCAGCTCCCCTACCTTGCAAACAATCTTGAAACCATGCCTAGGAACAACCTATATCACTGTGTTGTAACCCGAAATTCTCATGCTTCTTTAAGGCTTCTTCTTGCTACGACTAGGGTCTCTCCTTTTGTTACGGTTAGGGCTCCTTCTCTCGCTGCAGCTAGGGCTCCTCCTCTAGCTTCGTATTAGGGCTCCTTAGATCTGTGGCTAGGGCTTCTCTTCAATTGTGGCTACATGTCCTTCATGACTGAGGTTAGGGCTCTCTTAGATGACTCTTTCCACTACGTTCTCCTTGATAGATGACAAACCCAAACAAGTGGAGAGAGATCATGAGATGATGTGTGCCTCAGATGACTCGAGGTCTCCTCTATTTAAATGCAACGTTGAGGTTGAGCTGGGGGTGATTTGTTTGCTGGCTGACCTTGACAAATTGTCAATAATACAAATAAATTCATATCTCCGTAAATACATGTCGAAATCGGATGATATTTAGATCAATCATACACCTCTCGGAGAGACAAATCCAAGAAAAAATATCAGCTGCCATAAATGAGGTGACCCACATGGAGTTTGGCCCTAGTTTCCAATTTTAACACTCCCTCTCAACTAGGGAGAACTCCATTTGCTAATCCATCTCTCAGTCGGTACTATATTTGCCATCAATGCACTCCTCTGCACTGCTCTGCTCTTCTCTGCTCTGTTGAACTATGAAGAAGAAGTGATTGAGAATGTATCATTCCATTCTCTACTAACCCGAAGTCGGTCCCATATAAAGAGAGTGTCTCATACCACTCTTACTGACCCAAAGTCAATCCCAAATAAAAGAGAGTGTCTCATACCACTATTACTGACCCGAAGTCAGTTCCAATTGATCACAGATCAATATAGGTCATCCTAGCATAGGGAGTATGGTAGTACACGATGCGTCCATCGATAGTACTGTGGTCCCTATCCTCATTTCCCTACTCATTGGCCAAATGAGAGGTACTTCCCATCAGTCCTAGACTACATGGGTAGGATGTCTCAGCAGGAGAAGGAGAACCACTCATCCTGCTTGCATGTCGCCATGAGGTATCACAGGGGAAGGCTGAACCACTCACCCTATACACAAAAAATCACTAGGGGAAGGCTGGACCACTCACCCTATGATTGTGTCTCAGCAGGAGAAGGATGAACCACTAATATACAAATCTAATATTTTATGACAACAATAGTAAAGCCTTGACCAGAGAAGTCAATGTTGGTCAAACAGGACAGAATATTTCTCTGAAGATCATTCATATGGCACCAACAGGATGCTCATTAAACTGAGCCAAACATGGTCAATCCTTGACCCAATAAATCTCCCAGAACATTGTTGTCTTCTTGTTGCACTTGTTGTCATTGCTTCAAGAGTTAGGGCATCAACCTTCAGCCCTCATTCTCCACATAGTCAATAATGCACGCTTTCTTAGGTTGCAGTTGATGAACACCAATATTGCAGCAAGAATGTTGCAACTCCTAGGGCTACCAACTTTACTTTATCAAACTGGGGTTTTTACAAAATTGGAGGTGACAGTACTGTATACACAAGTAGATGCGATGGGTCCACTCTTTGTCACTGTTGAGCTGGCGATAGACCACTATGGTTTCTCAAACCAGCCTTCTATTGATTCAGAAGGAGTTTGATTACTAATGAAGAAAAGGGAAATTTTCACTAATTGGGAGGATTGAAATATTGTCTACTGCAGTAAGGAAATATTGAAATCAATGCTTTAAACACACCACTCATCTAACTAATTGCTAAGAGATCTTGCTTGAGAAGAATTCTAAGCTAATATGTGTGTAATCCTAATTGTCCTAGGCATGTAATCTGAAATAACCAAACATTCTACTGTTGTGCATATGAATGAACACAATAACTCTTTTTTCCTTTTTGTCCTTTTTTGTGAAAATGTCAATTTTGAATCTTGGTGATGTGGCAGGTAGGTTAGAGATGGTGATGGAAGGTCAGATGGCTTGGGAGGAAAGTAGGGGTCTTTTCCTATCTTCCTGGATGTTTTTCCCACAAATCGACCTCAAAACAAGCCACTACAGGTCGTCCTACAGGATGTCCTAATGCTTCCTACAGGATGTCCTAATGCTCCTACAGGATCCCTTGTATTCCTACAGGATCCAGCCAAGAGAAATAGGGGTGACTTGGAAGGTGGTATAGGGCTTAGGGAAGGTGAACGATGGAAGAAACAAGGCAAGGGAGTGGCTAGGACTTCCTCAGAGCTCAACCCAAAGTTTGTAAGATGGTTGGATTTGCTCAACAAACTTGGGAAGTTTTTCTTATGGAATGATGAATTGGTTGAGGGACTTGGTGGCTTTTGGTGATCATGGATGGATGAGGTTAGGCTGGGGTTGCTGGCATGAGAAATTCCTGCACTATTGAAACTCCTGCAATACATACATTACCAACACTTATCCATAAATCATATCAAACAAGGAAGATCTCTAATCAACTTAAGAAAACAGAATGTCATTATTTAGTTGCCTAATTCATGCATGGAAATACTTGTAGAATATTGTGAAACACCATGATATCTAATACAAAGCTGAAGATATCAGAAATGACAATTGAAACCTATTCTTGAAAACTGAAAAGATGTTGGCCTAAGTAGCAGAAAACCCTAAATTCCATAAGAAATCAGAATTCTGTCTTTTTGGGGCTGAATAGGAGTTTTTCCTCAAACCATGGTCCCTGAAGGGAGGAGTGAGGCCAAATCCACCTGTTATCATTATTTTTGGTATTCCTTTATCTCTCTAAAGCTACTGCTAAAGCAATGCACAAATGGAAGCAAACTAATCAAATTCACCACTACTTGCAATGAAACAATGCTAAAACCAATTCAACACTTGATCTATGAAATAACCTAAACATACAAGTAGAAGAAGAGGAGCCTTTGTTGCTAGGGTTGGGCCCTAACCCAAGAGCTTCAGCCCTTAGAGTCAACTCAGAGTTGGATCAAGGAAATGCTCATTCTCATTATCATATCAGAAAAATTACATAACAATGTTTTTCCACAAAGTTTGAGCTCGAAAATGCTTAATGCTCTTACATAAAAAATCTGAATCCTAATGAGGCTTTAAGCCTCCTTATTTATACAACTGAAGTCCCCAACAACTTCCTTAAATCTATTGCAATTTGGATCCCAAACTTAAGATGAACTGGTTCTTAACTGTCACTGCTTGGTTGCCCATGATCTCCATGACTCGACTGCTTGCAAATTCGAGCTAATGTGATTTGATTGAGGAATATTCGAATGAGTGGGGATTTAATGAGGAGGATCTATCTCCTATAATCTCTCCTCCTTGTCTCATTCAAGTTTCTGCCCTTAATTATCCAAAATTGCCATGATTTTCTCTCAAAAACCTGCAATCAATGCACATTAGACCACTAGACATACATCTTACTTTTACTCATCTCATGAAGAAAAATATAATTAAAACATGTAAGGAATTATGAGAAGAGTTGATTTTAATAAGCTTGGAGGTGTATTAAGGCCCACATCGTTACCCAATGATGAGGCTCATCAATGGTGTACCAAGGTGAGGCTCTACCACTGCCACGCTATCCAAGTTTGGTTTGATTATCCTTAATGCAACCCTTAGAACAACCTTTGTTGCTAGCTATGGCCTGCGACCTAGCCAAACAGCAAGTTAGGCCTACGGTCCTCCATCAAACAACTTACAAACACCATCAATGGAGTAATATCTAGCCTACAAGAACTCGCCTTGTTGTCAACACTTTTTAGCACCCAATCCACATATGTATCTAGCACTACGTTGATCTGTTCTGAGCCTATAGGACAGATCTATTCAACGTACTACCTTACCTTATTGTTGCGGCTCCCCCGCCTTTCAAACAATCCTTAACCCATTCCTAGGAACAACCTCTATCACTGCATTGTAACCCGAAATTCTCATGCTTATTTCAGGCTTCTTCTTATTGTGTTAGGGCTCCCTTTGCTGCAACTCGGGTCTCTCCTTTAGTCGCGGCTAGGGCTTCTTCTCTTGTTGTGGCTAGGGCTCCTTTTGATGTGGCTTAGGGCTCCTCCTCTAGCTGCGCATTAGGGCTCCTTAGATCTATGGCTAGGGCTTCTCTTCAACTACGACTAGATCTCCTTCATGACTGAGGTTAGGACTCTCTTAGATGACTATTTCCACTACGTCCTCCTTGATAGAAGATAAACCCAAACAAATGGAGAGAGATCATGAGATCATGTGTGCCTGAAATGACTTGAGGTATCCTCTATTTAAATGCAACGTTGAGGTTGAGCTGGGGGTAATTTTCTTGCTGGCCGACCTTAACAAATTGTCAATAATACAAATAAATTCATATCTCCATAAATACATGTCGGAATCTGTTAATTTTAGGTATGTTCTATGCTGATAGAAAATTTACTTCAATTTTCCATATTAGTTCAATATCAATTCTAGATTAGCAATCACATGTAGCATGATAGTAAAATGTAGATAGAACATAAACATAAATCACAGAAGACAAGCCAAGACAAGAGGACACAAGATGTGGCGCTAGCTAGGGACAAACCCCAATGTCGGGAAACCCTTGATCAATTCTTCTTATATGTTCTTCAATAGTTCACCATAGAGAGAGATAGTACATATACATCAGAATTCAACATTCTTACTTATCAAAATAAGTGCAGCGATATTCTCAAAGAAGATGTCGCATGAGGTAGCTGATCTGGACTCAGGTGAAGGCATACTGCTTCAACTGATCCTCCAAGGTGACTCCATCACCATGTTGCACCTCACTGTGATGCACCTCACCTCATCATCATGCTGCACCCGTCACTGTGCTGCACCCATTCACTAAGTTGCTCTTATCACTGAGCTACACCGAATCATGGCTGTACCCATCACCAATGTCACATCGTTCGGGTTCGAGTTCAGGTTCGACAATGATTGGGTTTGGTTTGAGTTCGAATTTTTTGATGAGGTTCGCTATTAGGTTCATCTATATATATAAACATATATTAATTTAAAATGAATTATAGGATAAAATAGTAACAAATCAACATCAATAAACATAAAATTTGCCATCACAAACTTGGAAACTACAAGAACTTGGAAACTGCAAGGGTAAAATACAAGCTTGAGTTGTGACATGAAGTTATGAGTTTTGATCTATGGACTTGGTCATTGGCTATGAGGTTTGATGAGGTTCGCCAAAATTCGAACCTCAAGGTTAAAGTTTGACAAACCTTGTGACATAGCCCATCACTGTGCACTATGCTGCACCACTCCATCATTGTTGTACCCATCACTATGCACTATGTTGCACCACTCCATCATTGTTGTACCCATCACTGTGCACTATGTTGCACCATTCCATCATTGTGCACTATGATGCACCACTCCATCACTGTTGTACCCATCACTGTGCACTATGATGCACCATTCTATCACTGTGCACTGTGCTACACCACTCCATCACTGTTGTACCCATCAATGTGCACTATGTTGCACCATTCCATCACTGTGCACTATGTTGCACCACTCCATCACTATTTTACCCATCAATGTGCACTATGTTGCACCATTCCATCACTGTGCACTATGTTTCACAACTCTATCACTGTAGTACCCATCACAATGCACTATGCTGCACCATTTACACTCACCAACCTTATCTATTTTCTATGGCTTGCAGCAAAGCAGAGCAGCCAGGCTATAATTGCAAATCCCTTCAACTGGTCTTCAATGCAGTGATTAATTTCATTGTTTACTGCCTTTACCCCTTTCTCTATCCATCTAAATCAAAGTCTGCAACATACAAAAATTTGTGCACTTGCATTTATGTCAACACAGTCCTAATCATATGTTGTCCAATCTTGTTGAACACGCATCTTTTAGCACTCTACTTCATGTCATATGCTTGAAGCTGGACACTGTCCCTGTCCAAAACAACGTTCAGATTAGGCATCATATGGCTCTCCTCTTTCCAGCTTATGGGAATCCTCTTCTTGCGCAGATTATATCTCTTTGGTTAGGGCAGCATGGAGCCCTTCTTTTGCTGTGGAATACGACCAGCATTTAGAGTGCATTCGGATTGTGGCTAGGGCATACACAAAAATGTTGTGAGGTCTCTTCTAGGCCAGCGTGTAGACTTCTCTTTAACTGCGTTAGGGTTGTCCTCCTTCATGATTGCATTAGGCCTTAAGGTCATCTCCATAGGGAATTTAGGAAGCATGTTACTATCTCTGTGATTAGGGTATGACATCATTTATGGTAGCGTACTTAAGCTTCTTATTGTTGTGTAGAAAGGTCCCATTTAGGACAACGTAGAACCTTGTGTAGATCCACCATAAGAGTTGTCCTACATGTTATGCTTCTACCATATTAGGACAACGTAGAGCCTTCTCTCCCTTGGCTGCATCTAGATCTAGGGCAGTCTTCTCCATGACAGCGTAGAGCTAGGGCATATTCTTCCTAGGGCTGCGTAGTCTCTCAGGATCTCTCCTCCCACCAAAACCCAAAAACAAGTGGAGAGGAAGAGATCACAAGAAGAGTGTGTGTCCAAATGACTAGCAAGCCACCTCTTTTTATTCTAAAACGTTGAGCACAAGTGGGGGAAATTTGGTTGTTGGTCAACCTTGACGAATTGTCCCATAACACAAATAAATTCATATCTCCATCAATACATGTCATAATTGGATGATGTTTAAATCAATCCTACACCTCTTGACGAGAGGAATCCAATAAAAATATCATCTGCCATCATATGGAGTTTGGCCTAGTTGCCAATTTTAACAAAATCGGATGATCTTTAGATCAATCCTACACCTCTCGGAGAGAGGTATCCAAGAAAAATATCAGCTACCATAAATAAGGTGACCAACATGGAAGCATTTACCTGCCTTCCACATTTTGTTTCCTCCCTCATTTTTGCATGCCTGGCTAAGCTCTCTTTAGCCTGTGAAATCATGCGAGTTGCCCCTTGTCTCTCTTATTTTTTTCTTGTTAGTTTTTGTTTTGTCATTCTTAGTTTATATTGTGTCTACCTAGCAGAATATGCCACACAAATCCACATTCCAAGCAGTTTTCCCCTTCCACCTCATCTCTGGAATCTGTGTACCCCAACTCAGCTTATTTAATTTACTTAAATTTTTAATGCTTAAAATAAGCAGGGAAATGCAACTAGGGTTATTACACCTTGCTAAGAAATATCTCCTAGTGATGGCCCCTTTACATAAAGTAATTACAACACTCAATAGCATTATTACTTAATCAACCACATATGCTTTTTATTGCAAAGACAAGTAAAACCATGATAACAGACTAAAAAACAAAATATAATTATGAAAATACATGATCTCACATAAAATCAAAAGTGATACCGAATACCATTAGATGTTCATATAAATTTCCAATTAATGCATAATATGAACATTGTGTCAAAATTTCATAAAGCTAAAACCTCAAAAGTTATAAACAAGCATAATTAACAATATCTAAAATAAACAAGATGGCCATACCCCGTATAATAATTTTTGGGAAGATAAACATCTTTTACTGGTCCAAACCTTTCAAATGGGATGCAAAGATCCTCAAGCATGTGAAACAAAAACAAACATTGCTACCCAAAACAAATTACTAGTAAGATAAAATGATCTAAAGAAACATTGATATCAAGTACGATACTGAAGTATAAGGCAATAGATTTTCATAAAAATTCA